>OX589588.1:9311200-9911200 GCA_951329385.1 Polia nebulosa | reverse complement strand
TTTCCAAATTTCATAACATTTCAATCTAACTACACTTAAAATATCTGTCCAATAAGGTTTATATGTCACCGGAACACCCTCTAAACACGCTTCTTTGGCTAAATGATCAACTTATTCGTTTTCTTCAATGCCGATATGGGAAGGCACCCATTGTAAAACAATATTTTTATTTTTATCTCTTAATCTACTCATAGAATCTATTATTTTGTAAGCTACCGGATAACCACGAAAATTGCCTATACACCTGTTCAAATGTTGGAGTGCGCTTTTACAGTCAGAATATATTACAGAATCTTGAAAATCTATTGATTCAAGGTATGAAATGGCTTCGAATATAGCGATTAACTCGGAATATATGACAGAAATGCTTGAATTTAACTTGAACTTACAGGAGGTATTATTTTGAGGGTCAAAAAACGCAGCACCAACATTACCTCGAACTTTAGATCCATCCGTATAGATCCTGTAATATCCCGAATAGCTCCTTCTAAAATTCCTACTACATATAATTCGAAGTTGATAATGATCATACGATTTCTTAGATTCGGTCACTTCTTTAATTTGTGGCTTAATCGTAAAAGACAAGTTCACACCGCTTACCCACGTATCAAGCGAAAACAATCCTAATTCATCACTGGAATACACGCTTAAGTTATTCCATGTTTCAGAAATATGAGCTAAAAGTGGTTTCTTTTTACGTCTCCAATAAGTACCTTGGCAGCAAATATTAAGTTTGGTAACAATTTCACACGTTGAGTTTCAAAAAGAATTTACCTGCCAAATAATATCTGCGAATATAATAACGGCTGCAGATGGAGTTCGCATTCAATCACATGAATGGCTGTACTTTTAATAAAACCAGCAATGACCCTCTAGTAGCACTACGTCCATCTACCTAGTAGATTTCACCGCTTTACGAGAGCATAACCATAGATAATACACTTTATAAATAAGTAACCATAACCACCTGGCGGGCGCACTAGCGGACCGCATTACGCCAAAGTACATTTTAATACGTGCGTGCGATGGATGGCGTGGATGGGATGGGCGAGAATTGAAATTTGAATGGCAAAATTTCTATCCACGCTCTGCCCATCTTTGGTGTAATGTTTGGTGTAAGCCCCCTTACACCAAACATTACACCAAAGATGGGTCTCATTTGTCGTTTAGATGTATTTAAACATTATTGGCCGTTAAACCGTGAACTCAATATGTTCATAGTAATAAACCTAAGGCCCCATTCTAACTCAATGTTAGCTTACAATACAATACCCAAATAAAACAAAAAATCAAAAATAAAAACAAAGTTTTATTAATAAAAATAGTAGCAATGCGTAACAATATCACCAGTCTTAGCTAAGACCCCGAGGTAATCACCGAGACACTGTGGTTGTTGCTATATTTACATAATACTATTAACGTTCATATTATCTCGTTAACATTTAATACTAGTTGTGACGTATGGCAGGTGGGTTCACTTGATGAACTTGAGGTCGAGCGATTGGCTCATGAAGCATAAGATGTCGGTGTGCTCCTCGATCTGAAACAATCATGCAGATATTACAATCAAGTAAAGACAAAAATAACTGAATCGAACCGAAACATTTCTTCTCTATATAGCCACAGATAATATAATACTAGCGTACAGATGCCTCATCCCATACAAAGAAACGGTACCGCCGTAACTACGGGTTTTCGTCAGGCACAAGTAACTTTTGTTCTTCGTTCGGGCCCGTCCTCTACACCTCGCTAGATGGTGTTAGTAGCGACGGCTTGCAAGCTGAATGAATTTACTTAAAGTCTTACCTATAGTGTGTCACACATTGGGGAATTATTTTATAGTGTTTTTGGCACTTCATAGCAGTTGTACTGTATCAAAATATGTCACTATTCAAATTTTAAAGAGGTGAATGGATAAACTCTAAAACTTCAAACAGCGCCATGTAAGAAATATAGATGTCTAAGGATTCGTTCCAATAATCGTCTTAATTTGAATTACAAGCCAATTATTCCACAATTAAATAAGAAAATACAGTTTTTACCATATTTATTTTCAAAATATTAATATTACTTAAACTTCAATAAGAAATCGATGCATGTTACGCCATCTATTGAGATTTATTTGAACTAAATTTTATTTGTTCGAGATGAGACCCCGTGCTATAGCTATGTTACGAAGAGCTAGTTAAATCACTCATGCAAATATTATGTTCATTTGAGCTTAGAAGTCAAATGAAACAAATATAAAACAATATGAACGCAAACAGCAGTTTAATTTTTTATACTTCACGCCCGTGATCGCACCCGCATTCGATAGTAGTCAAAACCAAGGCATTAGGTATTGTTTTCCATTCTATACATTTGAGAAATAAACTTCAACTCATTATCATGCGAGATTTCTTGAGTTGACGTCAAGAACGAGGATTGGAAAGACGGAACATGACTAGGTAAAATGTGACAATATGTACTAACAATTTTGGCGGTCGGCTTCCCTCCGCCGTGGCCGGCCTTGGTGTCCACGCGCGCCAGCAGCGGGCGGCGCTGCGAGGCGCCGGCGGAGCTCGCCGCGTGCTGCAGCTCCGCGATGAACTTCAGCGAGTGCAGCGGCACCACGCGGTCGTCGTGGTCCGCTGTTAGCACCAGCGTCGCGGGGTACTCTGTTCCTGGGAACAAACTTATACTGTTATCTCCTCTCTTAGCACACAAAAAAACTAGTATTCAATTGCATCTGGTTAGACTGGAAGTCATCGATATAGTTGGGCAATTGATAGATGAACTAGTATCATATCTGTTCGGGTGGGCCGGTAGATTGTCCGCTCCAATACGCAAAAAATTGTTCGGAAGCATCTAAACAGTTGTGGAGTATTTAATAGTTAAACGTTTTAATGAATCCCTACAGCAGCAGAACCCACTCACCTGGATGTGCGTGTGATTATAGATAGACTGAATATAAATAAACAGAATAGTTTGAAAGCTTACCTTTTACGGGCTTATGTATGTTGTGCAGGGGCGAGTACTTGAGAAGGTATTCGAACTGCGTCTTGTTGTCGGAGCTGCCGTAGTCTGACACCCACGCGTGACCGATCGTGAACTTCTGGAACCTCAGCATGTCCAACACTCTGCAAGTGATAACATTAAGTAGTGTTATAGCCAAAAGGTACCGTAAAACATTACTGATATTGAAAGTGAGTGAGTGACTGTTTGGTTTTTTCTTGTCGGATTATTGTATGTGTGATAGTGTATTAGTAATGGTTTTTTATAAGATGTGCGTTATTACTGTTTTTTTTAATACAATTTTTTTTATGTCCTTCATGTGTTCAAAAACCAATATCCTAATTTATCTCACCTAACATTTACGATGCCAACAATACCATATTGAGAAATTTTTCATTGGAGATTCACTAAAATAAATGAACATATGTTCCACTCACCCGACCTGCACAATGGCAGCTCCATAGAGATCAGGCCTCTGGTTGATGCACGCGGCTACTAACAAGCCTCCGTTGGAGCCTCCTTGGATGGTGATGAGCTCGGGTCTGGTGTACTTCTCCCGTATGAGGTACTCCGCAGCCGCCTGGAAGTCGTCGAACACGTTCTGTTTGTTGAGCAGGCGGCCGGCGTTGTGCCACTTCTCGCCATACTCTCTGGGAAAGGCAAGGTTTATTACGAATTGTATTAATTTTGACCCAACCACAAATAAAAACTGACTGCTGACGGGAGTCATACCAGCGAGGCTGAAAGGGATTTCAGCCTCGCTGGTATGAAAGGAAGGATAAAATAAATGTCAATACCGACAATTTATGCTTCCTAACCTAACCTAACAAATTTTAGGCTTTTATACTGGAATTGTCCACATTTACTAAGGGTACAATTAACAGAAAATATCTGCAATAATTTTACAGCATTCACTGGTAATTTCTGTAGTCATCAACCAGAAGCGGCAAATGTCAACCAACAATTTAAAATGTCGTTAAATAAGGAGTATTTGTCTTACCCTCCTCCTCGAATGTTGGGTATGGCGACGATGCCGTTAAAGTGTTGCATGAAGATCAGTCGTGTGACGCTGAAGCTTGGCTGGATGTTGATGTTGAAGCCTCCGTAGCCGTAGATCAGCGCGGGGTTCGTGCCGTCGTGTTGCAGACCCTGCGGCAAACAGATGTATACTAAGTTATTTGGTATTTGGTTGTCTATTACCCACCACTGCTCTCAAAACGGTGAAGGAAAACATCGTGAGGAAACCGGCATGTCCTAGAACCAAAAAATCGAAGACATGTGACATCCACCAAGCCGCATTGGGCCCGCGCGGTGGATTACGGCCCACACCCTCTCATAGAAAGGAGGCCTGTGCCCCAGCAGTGGGGACATTAAAAAGATGATGATGAGTTCTGGAAGACAGGTAGATGTCTGTCGCTCCTTTCCGGTATTTAGCTGCATTCGGAACTGGAAGCCGATCCAATATTTAGAGTCTATCAGTGACAGACTCGACGTCATACAAAGTCACAACATGTTTTAAAATAATTAATAAAAAAAAAATACTTCACTAGTTTTCAAGACCAAAAAAAAAGCAGAAAAAAAAATTAAAGTCAATCTGAAAATCTTGTATAACAAAAGGGGCACGCAATTATGAATACTTATTAGTTAATTCAAATTTAATATTCATAACGTCATAGTGCTGTAAATAAAATTAATAGAAGAAACGATGACTTACCTTTTTAGAAACAATAAACATAGGAACTTTAGTGCCGTCTTTGCTGGCGTAGAATATCTGCTTTGCCTCGTACTGCGACGCGTCGAAGCCTTTCACTTTCACTTCTCTGAACACCTGAAATAAATCCAAAATACTTATTAGCATATGCAAGTAGTTACGGATTTATTCAGAACATTAATAGTTTAAATATTTCATTGACCGTAAAAAGGTCACAAAAACCGGAATCAGTGATTTTTTTTTCTACGAGTGTGCTCCCAAAATTTAATAAAATAAAATATGGTCTCGTGACGTGCTTAATGGTGCGAACTAACTGACACGTTACTAAACTTCACCAATTTCGAAAACGTCGCGTAGAAAAAACGTCCTAGAACGAAAAATTCGAAGACATGTGACATCTACCAATCCGCATTGGGCCGGTGGGCGTGGTGGATTACGACCCACACCCTCTCACAGAGAGGAGGCGTGCACTCCAGCAGTGGGGACAATAAAAGGCTGATGATGATAATAAATTTCAAAAACTATAAAAGCACATTACTCACGGTAGGCTGGTAGGGTTGCTTCTTGAAGTCCACGTGGTAGATGACGCCGGGCGACAGGAAGGACATGAAGTGGTAGAAGATTTCAGACTGCTCCTTCTTGCCGGAGAAGCCCACCACGGAGCCCACATCCAGATCGAACGTTTTCAGCAGCGAGCCTGAGCTCATGTTATGGAGTTGGAGGACACTCTGATTTAGATAAAACGAATTATACTATACTTAAAAAAAAAAGAAACACGCTTAGAGTGACGTCATTTCATTGCTGGTATTCTTTTCAGTAAATCCTTTCATTTGATACCCATAACACGGGAAAGCATAAAATAACCAGTCCGCCATCTTTGGGAATCTGCCATATTGGATTTAGAATGACGTCATTTTGCTAACCATGCATTGTCATCCAACTAAACATGTATGCAAAATTACAGCTCAATCGGAAACCGGGAAGTGGGTCACTTTTAACTTCTAAATTTTTTTTATAGTTACAGGTGAAGCTAATAAAAGCGTCACGTGCGAGTCGGGCTCGCGCATGAAGGATTCCGTATTATCGTACAAGATTATACGCGTCTACGATTGAGAAAAAAAAGCAAAAAAAAGACACGTTTCTAGTAGCCCCATTTAAATTTATTTTTATTATTGGTTGTTAGAGCGGCAACAGAAATACACATTCTGTGAAAATTTCAACTGTCTACCTATTACAGATCATGATGTACCGCCGCTGACAGACAGACAGACAGACGGCCGGACGTATGGACAGCGACGTCAATAGCACCTCGTCGTCGTGTCGTGTCGTCGTCGCCGTAACTACGGGTTTTCGTCTGGCACAAGTAACTTTTGTTCTTCGTCTTCGTTCGGGTCCATCCTCTACACCTCGCTAGATGGTGTTAGCAGCGACGGCTTGCATGCTGAATGAATTTACTTAAAGTCTTACTAATATTATCTCACACATTGGGGAATTATTTTAAAGTATTTTTGGCACTTCATAGCAGTTTTACTGTATCAAAATGTGTCACCATTGAAATTTTAAAGAGGCGAATAGATAAACTCTAAAATTTCAAACAGCGTCATCTATTGGTACAAGAAATATAGATGTGGAGGGATTCGTTCCAATAATCGTCTAAATTTGAACGAATCTTTAGACATCTATATTTCTTGTACCAATAGATGGCGCTGTTTGAAGTTTTAGAGTTTATCCATTCGCCTCTTTAAAATTTTAATAGAGACACATTTTGATACAGTAAACTGAGATGAAGTGCCAAAAATATTATAAAATAATTCCTCAATGTGTGAGAAAATATAGGTAAGACTAAGTAAATTCATTCAGCTTGCAAGCCGTCGCTGCTAACACCATCTAGCGAGGTGTAGAGGACGGGCCCGAACGAAGAACAAAAGTTACTTGTGCTTGACGAAAACCCGTAGTTACGGCGGTACCGTTTCTTTGTATGGGATGAGGCATCTGTACGCTAGTATTATATTATCTGTGCCTTCGGGTACGGAACCCTAAAAAGGTAAAATTAATTTTTCTATTTCGGTGATGACGCTCTAAATTTGGCTTTGGGTAATGTTACGATTCAATACCTCCACAATAATGAAAAGCACAATATGTCCTCATCAAAAAATGCTATCAGAAACCGGGGTGTAGTAGTAAAAAAATAAAAGTGTACCTTCACATCTCTGACGTAGTGAATGACTAGCTTATCATTATCCACAGCTGATGCCCAGTCCAATACGTCGCTAGGATGTTCCTGTAACAAAAACAATAATTTTGTACCAAACAGTTACTCTATCTCAATCTGCCCGCGCCTTTTCCTAACTAGCTTGGGGTCGGCTTCCAGTCAAACCGAATGCAGCTGAATACCAATATTTTACATGGAGCGACTGCCTATCTGACCTCCACAACCCAGTTACTGGGTAATACGGTACCCCTTGGTAAGCTTGGTTGTCAGAATTTCGGGCTTCTGACGACCCGTAACGACTGTCAAAGATCCACGATTGACAGCCGGGACCAACGGCTTAACGTGCTTCTCGAGGCACGGAGGAGTCTCGGTATGTAAAGATAGCGTAGCCTAACCTGATGGATCGTCCCGTGCGGCTGTTATTACTTTAGCAACGAGGCATGAAACAGTTACTTTAACCAAATCGAACAAAAAAGAAATTTAACTCGTTCAAAATTAATTAAGTTAGAAACCTTTCAAATCTGGTGGAAGGGGAAACCGATATGTAACAGAAAAAGGATGCACACACTGACGTATGACGTCATCGCCATTTTATTACGCGCGTACAAAAGAGATAGCGAGATGTCCCCACCACGCCCCCACTCTTCCCTTGTACCCAATTCTGTTTACTGCTTCATATAACCAATTTTGTTGGTTTTTAGATAAAGTTTTCTTTTTAGTGTTATTTGCTGTTTCATATAAAATATTGTACAAAATAAACAGGAGAATACCCTATTCATCATCATCTTCCTGCCCTTATCCCATGTTACTTGGGGTTGGCGCAACACGTTTTTTTTTTCTTCCATTCTCTCCTGTCAGCCGTCACGCTATCACTAACTCCCTTTTCTTTCATATCACTCTTCACACAATCCATCCATCTTTTCTTTGGCCTCCCTCTACCTCCATCCACATTTATATTCACAACTCTTTTAGTTACATATGTTTCATCCCTCCTCTTCACATGACCATACCAAGGTTTCCTTTCAACTTTTCTGTCACTGGCGCCACTTTTAAACTACCTGGAGGAGAATACCCTAATACAACCTTAATTTTCAAGCATAAGATTTAATTTACAATGTTGCATCATAAGTACCAGGCAAACACGATTCAAGCTAGATAAACCATTATTGCTCTAAATAAATACAATTGAAAAACATTACACTCTCCTGGGACACGTTTACAGCGTTTAAGCTGTATTCGACACTATTGCTATATGCATAACGTTTAATTTGTATCGTTTACTTACAGGTATGAGAGTCTGCCAGTTCTCTTCTGCGGGGTTGTGCAGATCGATCTTGATGAGTCTGTAGTTCGGCGCGTTCTTGTTCGTGCGGAATATGCATACGGAGCCTTCGTTTGTTATGTACTGAAAAAAACAAAATACTAATTATTTACTAAAATAATAAGAATCGTCTTCATTTAGCTCAGAAAAAAGTATATTACTTCGAGCTATCCAGGGGTACAGCAGTATTACCAAGCTACGGTTCTAGATTTGTCTAAAGTCAAGTTAAGATTTTTTTTTTTAAATTATGTCTTCACTTTTTATTCCTTGTCTGCATCGTAAAGGGTTACATCTCTGTAAAATTGCAGCTCCAAGCAATTAAGATCCCAGAGGACACGGTGGAGCATACCGTGGAGGTCCGCCCTGCTGGGGCGGAGCACCGCTGTGTCCTCGTGGATGCGATAGGTGGCGGTGACCTCTCGCGCCCGGCCCTGGTTCAGGCCATGGTACAGAGCGAGAGGGAATGGGAAGCAGTCTCCTCCTTCTGCAAAGCAGTGATGCTCGCGAAGGCGGAGGCGGGACGCGTGAGGGAAGCTCAACGGAGTGGCCCTCACGGTCCCGGCCGCTACCACCGCAGGAGAGGTACTGGGCGTACTGGGCGAAGGACGTCGCGAGACGATCTCCGGCCACCGTAGACCCGGGTCTGTGGACGGCGAGCAGTGGGTAGCTCGCCGTCTGCCCGCCGCCGCCGCTTGTTTTTGGGTGCGCCCGCCGTTTTGTTTTGGGTGTGGGAAGTCATCATATGACATCTCCCGCTCTGGGTGGAGCAGGAGGGCGTATAAGACTCTTACTGACTAAAACCCACCCCTGTTCCTTCCTTGCCTAAGTGCTAAAGGGAGCGGTAACTCTGTTACGAATTTATCTGCTACCCCTTGGCATGCAGGCACCGGTCATGATGGGCCCCGTCAGTGGTGGCTGACACTCATCTCTTTGAGGCGCGCGTGGAACACTACGCGCCGTCGACTCACGGGCCTGGTGCTGATCGGACGGCGAGCTACCCACTGCTCGCCGTCCGCAGGCCCGGGTCTACGGTGGCTGGAGATCGTCTCGCGACGTCCCACGCCCAGGGCGTCTCCTGCGGCGGCTGCGGCTGTGGGCGTGAGGGTCACTCCGTTGAGTCTCCCTCACCCGTTTCACCCCTTCGCCTTTCCCCTTCGCGAGAAATACTGCTTCGCAGAAGGAGGAGACTGCTTCCCATTCCCATCTCGCTCCGTACCATGACCTGAACCAGGGCCGGGCGCGAGAGGTCACTGCCGCCTATAGTATCCACGAGGACACGGCGGTGCTCCGCCCAAGCGGGCAGGTCTCCACTGTGTCCTCTGGGCGATCTGCACAATGGTGACACCCGGGCGTTTCCTGCCACCTTATCCGACACAGGAACCTCCCGAAACAACCGTGTCCGGTGAGGACCTGCGTCAGGCAGAAGGTGAGCCACTCCTCAAAGAGGGACACTACCGCCGCGATGGTGGCGTGCCCAGCGCTGGGTTGCCACAGTCGCTCTCTCCATGACGCCATGAGATCCTGCCGGAGCTCTGTCCGACGAGCCGCGAGGTGTCGCGGCAGCGGAGTTTCGCCTCCTCGCGCCACTCCCAGAGGAGCGCCAGGACCTTAGCCTCCAGATCCCATGGCGACAGTCCGGCAAGGAGGCTCGCCGCCTATGCACAACTACCTGCACCTTGGATGATCTAAACGAAGCCAATGACAAAGCTATCCAGGTGGCTACGTACTGGTCGGACAACATTATATATATATATATAAAGAAGAAGTGAGTTCTACTCTACAGTAGTCTCACTAATCCGGCAGAGAAATCCTTATTTATTAGATTAGTCTAATAAATAATGATTTCCTTTAAAAAAACAGTGGTAGTGGTCCTTCGAGTGGATCTAGGCACTGTAAGATCTCTTACCTCATAGTCTGCCTCGAACTTGTGCACGATCTGCGTGAGGCGCAGCTTGCCGTTGAGCTCGGGCTGCTTGCTGAGGTCGGCGTAGAACAGCAGGTTGTCGCGGCAGTCCTTCACGGGCGACACGATGAGGTAGCGCCCGCAGTCCGTCACCTCCGCGCCGCTGGAACAACCAACTCACATTTAGTATATAAAACAAAGTTTATATATCACCGGACTGTCACCGGATAATTACAAATATTTCTAAGTTTGAGTTTGAGAGCAGTGGTGGCCCAGTGGTAACGGTCTGCGACTTACAAGTTGTAGGTCGTGAGTTCAAACCCAGGCAGGCGCTTTACTTTGTGTAAATTATTTCATCACCACTGCTCTCAAAACGGTGACGGAAAACATCGTGAGGAAACCGGCATGTCCTAGAACCAAAAATTCGAAGACATGTGACATCTACCAACCCGCATTGGGCCCGCGTGGTGGATTACGGCCCACACTCTCGCAGAGAGAGGAGGTCTGTGCCCCAGCAGTGGGGACATTAAAAAGCTGATGATGATGAAGTTTTCTAAAAAAATCTTTCAGTCAGATTAATTACCAAAAAGTATTAAACACGTATTTCTCTTTTACTACGTCAACAAAAAATAAAGACGATACAGTGCACTTTTTACCGACAAAGTGCCGTAACAAGCCCCCAATCCGAAACTTTGATGCTCTATATCTTTGTAATTATTTATTGATTTGCTAAAGCTGAAAATACGTGTCTAATATTTTTTGATAATCTAACTGACAGACAAGTTCTATTTTTTCTTTATCCACGAAACATCCCTATTGTAGTAAATCTTGTGGACATTTAAATAGGGAATATGCATGTTTTTTTTTTCTTATCTAACCGGTTTATCGATAAATATACAAAGATGGAATACTAACAGTGGTGTGGCGAGTTGCCGCCACTCTGCAAGTTGGATGGGGTGTGGTATCACGACGTGTGTGTGTCCTGCTTTAGCGTGTGATGCAAAGTGTGTAGCCGGCCTTACAGAAGCCATAGGCAATCTAAAGTGCAGCAGTCGACGTTAGTGCGCCTTACGCCGCGAGGCAGTACGCATCTCACCGCAGACTAAATTAATGTCTTATTAACATCGTCCCCGCAAATACACTAAAATCCCGAGTAATATCCCGTAAACGTTGGGGATTTTCCGGGAATAATAAATAACCCATATTTACCGCGTCCGTGTAACTAGTGAACAAGAATAACCAGGAGTGTTGGTGTGAAGAGAATCGAGTGGCCACTCGTCGGGATCCTGCGAGGCTGCCGAAGGAAGAGTCAGGTACCGCTTTGTTTTACTCGCTTAGAGTTAGGCCAACATACGCCGTCTACTGCCAACCACTCCCAACTTGAAGTTATACAGACAAATATAGGCAATTTTGGGCCAGTATTCAATCCAAGTGTTTGGCCGTAACAATGTCCTTCATCCTGCAGAGAACCACAGCTATTTACACGCTTGGGCAACTCCATTAGATGGTCCTTTCGAGCCTGGATAGGCATCAGTAAAATTCAGTACAAATTAAGTACAAGTCATTACAGTAGGCACATAACTTTATTAGTGCCCCAAAATGGCGTCCCGCAAGCAAGAAGCTAAATTGGCTCAGCTTACCGCTAAAAAACAAATGATTTTCGAGCGAGTTAATCGCATATATAATGATTCCAGAAACATCTCGAACTTTGATTCAAGTTCAAATGAGACATTCTTAGCGCAGTCAGAAACAATTACTAAGCAATACAAGAAATTTGAGGAAATAGTAGAACAAATGAATGAATTGCAATTCGAGATTGACCAAACCGCACCAGACTATTCGAGTCCATATTCTATTGAAGACTTATATTCTAATATTAAATATAAACGTAATCTCATACTTTCGAAAAACGAAACATCGGAACACAAAGGGGGTACTCGGATAAAATTACCGCCCATAGATTTGCCATCGTTTGACGGTAAAGCGGAAAACTGGCCCATATTTTACGAAATGTTTCGCAGCAATGTTCATTTAAATACCGACCTGGTTGACTCACAGCGTGTCCAGTACTTGATCAGTAAATTGACTCATGATGCCTTAAAACTAACCGCAGGCATTGTTCCTACAGGTGATACATACAACGTTATGTGGAACAGTCTCGTTAAAAGGTATCAAGATAAGCGTAGTTTAGGGATTCATTATCTCAATAATATACTGGACATTAAACAATGCGCCGGAAATGCCGCGAGCCTCAATACATTTGTGGAACGATATTTAGCGTCCGTCGCAGCCTTGAAGCAGTTAGACATTCCAGACTTACTGGATTTTGTTTTATTACACTGTGGTTTAAGAAAGGTTGACGCGCAAACTGTCTTACAGTTTGAATCCCGTGTGAGTGAGAAAGAATTACCTTCCTATGCGGAGTTTATAGCATTCATGCAAGCATATGTTAAAGTACTACAACGCTCATACGGTAATAATTTACAGACGGAACCGCGCTCTAAGTCTAGTTCAGCAAATCATCAAACAAAAAATAACACCGCTAAATCGTTCCTATCACGTAATGAACCGGTTTCAAATAGCAAATGTACGCTATGCGATAAGGATGACGTACAACATCAGCTGTTCGATTGCCCGCAGTTTAAAAATATTAGAACACCGCGTGCACGTTTTGAATTTATTAAAGCTAAACGTGGCTGTATAAACTGTTTAAGTCTATCCCATTCTTTGGTTAAATGTAAGTCACGTAACGTTTGTAAAATTTGTAAAAAGACCCATCATTCTCTCAACATTTCAGAGAAAAAGATGAGTTATTATCGCCCGAGCCACAAGTGCCTACTAAGGATACATCTGTTTCGCTCACTACAGCTGTTAAAACTGGGTCAACTATTTTGCTAGCGACCGCGCAGTTATTTGCATACTATAGCGACATCAGAAATAAGGAGGTGGTTCGGTGCCTACTAGATAACGGATCGCAAAATAATTTAATTACTGTGGACTGTTGTAAACGTTTGAATTTACCCATAATTAAATTACGCAATTCATCTTTACAAGGTGTTGGAATGACATCGAAACCAGTAGGTACATGGTTTTATTCATCTCAACATAGAATCTCGGATTGATCCTCATACGAAGTTTTCGATACAAGCGTTAGTTGTTGATTGTATTACAGATAGACTTCCCGCGAAATTTATTAGATTAAATAACAATGATAACATGTCATACTTAAATAACTTGCCGCTTGCCGATCCGACCTGGAACGTGCCGGGCGGAATAGACGTTGTGCTTGGAGCACAATTGTTCCCCTTTATTTACCTGGGAGACAGGGTCGACTCAGGCACCCGCGCGCCCCCTGCTATACTGACTAGCTTCGGTTATGTACTTATGGGTGATATTGATTGTTGTAGTAGTGATGTGACACACATTGCATCTTCGTTTACCGCGCAGGCCGACATTGAAGTCGAGTCAAATTTACATAAGTTTTTTGAGCTAGAGGAAATTCCATCTCAACGTTTTATTAGTCCGGACGAATTAGAGTGTGAGAATAATTTTAATTCTTCAGTCTTATTTGAAGACGGCAGATACTTTGTCGATCTACCTTTTGCGCGCTCACCCAGCGAGCTAGGTAGCTCGCGCGGTTACGCCCATCGGCGCTTACTTGCGCTCGAGCGTAAGTTTACGTTAATGCCGACCCTACGTGAGAATTATAATAAAACTATCGCGGATTATATAACTCAGGGGTATTTAGCGGAAGTGCCCGACTCTGAATTGACAGAGGAGGGTTATTACATACCGCATCATGTCGTCATTAGACCGGACAAGGACAGCATTCGAGTGGTTTTGGACGCTAGCGCCAAAACTCACTCGGGGTTGTCGCTCAATGACATTTTGCATGTCGGACCTAATTTGCAAGCAGACTTGTTTTTGTTATTACTTGATTTTCGTACATTCCCTGTCGCGATGACAGCGGATATAAAACAAATGTTCTTACGTATCGGTGTAAAAGAGCACCACCGCAAATATTTACGAATCTTGTATCGTTTTAGCAAAGGTGAGCCTATTCGCACCTTTCATTTTAACCGCGTTCCCTTCGGACTAAAGCCTAGTCCTTATTTAGCGATGCGCACACTGCGTAACTTGGCGTGTGAGCAAAGCGACCGCTTTCCTGAGGCTTCTAAATTGGTAGAAACTCAGTTTTACATGGACGACTACGTCTACTCTGTTTCGGACGAACAGACAGCTATGCGTCTATCCCGCGATTTAATTGATTTAATGAAGGTAGGTTCCTTTGACTTAGTCAAATGGGCTACCAATTCACCCGCTTTATTAGAGATCCTCCCAGAGTCTCACCGCTTACCAGTTAATTTTTCTGGCATGGATAATGATGTCCATAATTTCAAAATCCTTGGATTAACCTGGGAACCCGCTGCTGATTATTTTTCTTTGACAACAATCGCCGTGGATGATAAATGCACGAAGCGCGCGATTCTATCGCTAGTTGCCCGCTTGTTCGACGTACTTGGCCTTGTAGGACCCGTTGTGCTGTACGCGAAGGTATTAATTAAGGAACTTTGGTTAGCTAAAGTAGGATGGGATGAGGTTCCTCCGGAATCAATCACAAATCGGTTTGCCGCTTTTACGCGCGATTTTCCTTCACTCTCTTCTCTAAAGGTTCCTCGCCACATTGGCGTCTTTAGAGAAGCTGTAGTGAACATCGTAGCCTTTTGCGACGCCAGCTTTACTGGTTATGGCTGTTGTATTTATTTACACATTACCAACCCTACAGGTAATATCACTGTCCGACTCTTATGTGCAAAGTCCAAAGTCTCCCCCGCAAAAATAACAACGCTAGCTCGATTAGAACTTGTCGCCGCTTTACTTCTGTCTAAACTTGTTAGCGTAGTCAAGGATAAACTTTCCGCTCGTGTACCTATTGCAGGTGTCCACGCTTTCTCGGACTCCACCATAGCTCTCTCGTGGATCCACTCATCTCCCCATAGATGGTCTATTTTTGTCAGCAACCGCATTGCTCAAATACAGGAAAACTTACCTGCCGCTTGTTTCCGTCACGTGTCCGGGAAAGAGAATCCTAGCAATTGTCTGTCTCGCGGCATGCTGCCGTCGGATTTAATAAGACACTCGTTGTGGTGGAACGGCCCCACATGGCTCCATCAGCCCATGAGCGAGTGGCCTTTAAAGTTCTCTCCTGCTCAATGTGAACATTGCTTTTTCTTGTAGAAACTTCGAATACTGAACCGCGTATTTTAGATACTATAGCTGACCGTGTTTGCTCCTGGAATAAACTGTTACGTGTATTTATGTACATTCTTAAATTTACAAACAGACTACATAGTCATAGTTCTGTTAAAAACATTCAAACCGCCGAAAATTTCATTGTTCGAATAGTTCAAAGTTTACATTTTGCGAGCGATTTAAATTTAATTAAAGCAGGTGAACTTCCAGCTAAGAAGTTGCGCTGTTTATCTGTCTTCATTGATAGCTTCGGAATCTTACGTATTGGGGGCAGATTGTCTAAATCTGACTTACCGTATGAAGCCAAGCATCCCGCGCATTTTTTAATGTCCAGTCCACTCACGTATTTGCCTTCTTCTGAATTGACAGAAGAAAACATAAACCTAAATAACCGCAAAAGGCTCTTGGATCAACTTGTGTTATCCTACTGGAATAAATGGCGAATTGAGTACTTGCACACGCTGCGAGTTCGCCAGAAGTGGTGCACTCCCGATCGCCCTATAGAGATAGGTACTGTCGTTCTCTTGGGTCAAGATAACGTACCTCCATTGACTTGGCCATTAGGTATCATAGAGGAAGTTTTTCCGGGATCGGATGGTGTAATTCGAGTCGCTTCAATAAAAACCGCGTCAGGCACGTATAAACGTCCTGTCACTAAGTTGTATCCTTTGCCAACTCAATAGATTATTATTACTACGTAATTTAGTTTAACTTAGTTTAGGGTTCATAGTATACGTTCCAATGGTACGCCATTACATAG
The DNA here is from genome assembly GCA_951329385.1 of Polia nebulosa. NCBI lineage: Eukaryota > Metazoa > Arthropoda > Insecta > Lepidoptera > Noctuidae > Polia > Polia nebulosa. The sequence goes on along the minus strand of OX589588.1, from coordinate 9,895,046 downwards.
TTGTAATTTAGTTTATTCGACTTACCATAGTCAAATCGAACCGCAATTCATTCCCTGGATACTGATAATTATTTTTCCCGAGCATTATATCAATGCGATGGTGTTTCGGACTGCTGCTTGGATTTCCCTCAAAGCTCTTCAACAAGTAAATGCTTACATATCATCACCGCTTCTTGAACCTCACTCGCGCCGCATAGATTAGCAGCTTTTGAAAGCTCCTGGACCTTTCAAGGCGGGGAGCATGGTGTGGCGAGTTGCCGCCACTCTGCAAGTTGGATGGGGTGTGGTATCACGACGTGTGTGTGTCCTGCTTTAGCATGTGATGCAAAGTGTGTAGCCGGCCTTACAGGAGCCATAGGCAATCTAAAGTGCAGCAGTCGACGTTAGTGCGCCTTACGCCGCGAGGCAGTACGCATCTCACCGCATACTAAATTAATGTCTTATTAACATCGTCCCCGCAAATACACTAAAATCCCGAGTAATATCCCGTAAACGTTGGGGATTTTCCGGGAATAATAAATAACCCATATTTACCGCGTCCGTGTAACTAGTGAACAAGAATAACCAGGAGTGTTGGTGTGAAGAGAATCGAGTGGCCACTCGTCGGGATCCTGCGAGGCTGCCGAAGGATGAGTCAGGTACCGCTTTGTTTTACTCGCTTAGAGTTAGGCCAACATACGCCGTCTACTGCCAACCACTCCCAACTTGAAGTTATACAGACAAATATAGGCAATTTTGGGCCAGCATTCAATCCAAGTGTTTGGCCGTAACAATGTCCTTCATCCTGCAGAGAACCACAGCTATTTACACGCTTGAGCAACTCCAAACAGTAAAAGTAGAAACAAAATTGATCGAAAAACAAATGAGATATAATTATTTTAAAACAAATATGTCCCTCTCTCGAAAACGCCGTTTTCTATGGCAACTGTATGGACGTCATGTCCTTTGATGTCAGATGTTGCGCCGGACTTCTTTTTCTACTTTAAAGCTTCATAACTTCGGTTCTGATGTAGATATTAAAATAATATCTTTCATTGTTGTTTATTATAGTTACTAAGTATTATTAGTAAATAAAAAAAACTTAAAAAAAGTAGTAGTGTTTCTGGTTTTGTTTTTTCGTTTTTTGATACCGACCTCCGAAATTAACGTTATTTTGCAGTTTTTTATTTTTTTTTTTAAAGTCGGTTCTATTTTTTGTAAAAAAGTTTTTTATTTTTAACTTTTTAGTTGTGGTTCGCCATTAAATTGCGCCATTAATACAAATACAAACGATCGCAGTAATCGCAATTCATTTGCTGTTAGTTATTGAAGAGTTTCACTTTCTACCTCCGAAGATCTTCATCGGACCCTAATGTATTATATACTAAAACCTTCCTTGGAAAAATATGAATTTGAATAACGAAAACCCCATTCAAATCGGATCAGTAGTTTTCGAGAAAATCGCGGACAAACAAGCATACGTACATACATACGGGTCGAATACAGAACCTCCTTTTTTAATGTCGGTTAAAAATGGCATGCATATTCCCTGTTCTCGATGTATGATTATTGACAGATAATTTTAAATACAATAAATCTCTTCCAAATTCGAAAATTCACAATGTTTCGAAGTCTTTTTAACCGACTTCGAAAAAGGAGGAGGTTATCAATTCGGATGTATGTTCGGGCATAACTCCGTCATATATTGACGGATTTGCAAAATTCTTTTTTTGTTCGAAAGGGGTTTATTCCGAAATGGTCCCATTTAAATTTCAAAAAGATCTGATGATGGGTTTCGGAGACAGACAACGGAACTCTTCAAAAATTGACAGCAAATCAACCGCGATTGCTGCTATCTTATGTCTATGAATTGTTAACACAGTTTAACGGGGAACCACAACTAAAAAGTGAAAAATAAAAAACTTTTTTACAAAAAAATAGAACCGACTTCCAAAAAAAGTGCAAAATAACTTTAATTTCGGAAGTCGGTGTCAAAAAACGAAGACACAAAACAGGAACACCGACTTCCGAAATTAAAGTTATTTTGCACTTTTTTTGGAAGTCGGTTCAATTTTTTTGTAAAAAAGTTTTTTTTGAAAATAAATTGTTAAAATTTGACGTGATTTTTCATAAACTAATGGTGTTTGCATTTATACAGCGACATATAATTATATTCTTTGGCAATCTACTACGTTGATCTATGACATAATTTTATAACGATTTGCTTATCTATGTTCGTGACTATAAAATGCAATATAAAATTAGTGTAATTTTATTAACAATACGCGTATTTATATACAGGCTGTAAGGTACATGAACGCACATACGTGTTCCAGTGATTCAGTACATGAGTCTGGACCCCCTAGCATTGGAGTTTTTCGTCGGCTTTTTCCTAATTTTTGAAAAAAAAAAAATCGTGCGTTTTTTTTACATTAAAGTGTATAAAATCGTTATACCTATACATATATATATATTGAGGTAGATATACCTCAATGAAATTTATAATTAAAAAATAATTAGTTCGCTTTTTTCGCAAAAAAACGCAATGTAAATAAAATTACAAGAAGCTCCCTGCTCAGCTGATTTTCTAAGTTCACCGGAGGTCATCGCGGGCCCAGCGCACGCAACATCGGCCAAAGACCGCCGACGTTCCTTTGTCGGCAAATGCTCACACAGACCTATGAATCTAACAGACGCGACACGTTAGGCATTTTAAGTGTCTACAAAAATTGATATATTGACTACTTTTATTTGAACTTATTTTGAGGGGAGGTTATTTTTATAAACCTTCATCGAAATACGTAAAGAAGATCTAAAAAAAAATGTGATACAGTTTACTGATAACGTTATAATTCTTAGATACATTTTTGTTATCAACAAAGTTAAGTAATACAATACAACAACGTTACTTACTCATTTCGTTAAAACCACATTTCGTATACCTACATTAAAATAATTACTGAGTGAGTAGGTACAACTTAATGCGATTGTACAGTCTATCAATTTCATTGATCTATGCGGTCTATGAGCGTCGGCATATTCAAAAGCGTACCCACACTAATGGCTCAATTACACCTTCCGATTTCAAGGGACCCAATTTAGGAACAAACTAACTAGGAAGTAGGAAGCGAGCGATTACACTATCCTAAATTGAACTCCTAAATCGGGCTCCTAAGTCGGCAGTGTTACCAACTCCTTCAAATTCGAGTCCCTAGACAGAATATCAAAAGCCGCAATGTGTCTTAAAAACTGATTCTACCAGCAGCGGACTAAAAAATAAAAAGAGCGGACACAGATTCTTTTTCTGGGAAAGGGACTTTCGGAAATTTAATTTAATTTTAAACACATACAAAATTACTAATAGCCCATTTGTAGCGACAAAGTCGCTAAATTGGCAACACTTAGCTCTAAATCGGAGTGATGCGATTACACTATCCTAAATCGTACACAATTTAGGAAGTCAAATCGGGACCTTTCAATCTCACTAAATCGGACACTAACTGCTCTAACTGCTATTACACCTTCCTGTTTCCTAAATTGGGTCCCTTGAAATCGGAAGGTGTAATTGAGCCTTAATAAATAAAATTTTATTTCTTTAGCATTTCGCCGACGACGAATTTTTGTCAGTTCCGTGTTTACGTTCATCGCAAAAGGATGTGCAGTTTGTCGCGAATTTAGGTTGTTATCGTAAAGTTATCAAAAACATGTTATTTTCTGTGTTTGTTAGTATAAGTGTGTTTTCTGTTTTGCTTTTTGAGTGATTTTGAAACAACACCTCAGTGCCCAGGAAAATGCTCATGCATGAAGCACGTACGCGCCTCCCTCGTGAGAAATGAACGAACTTTAAGGTGAGTTGGTGCATTAGTTAAGTACACGGTTGCTAACCGCGTCCCCAACAGAGTTTTTCGTGGTTGGCGAGCGGCAGAGCTGTACCTACGAAATTTCAAAATCACCAAGGTCACTTCTGTAGGGACGCGATTGGCGACCGTGTAGCAGGCGCTTTATACCTACATTCCTGGAGCGCAGTGTAGGTACTTACAAGCTTCTTTATTATTATCTATCCTAATCTTTATCTAACCTTATCTTCAGTATTCTTGAGGGATTAAAAATGTATGTGATATCAATGTTGTCGTCATTAGAATAAACAGAAGTTAAAGGTGCCCCGGAACATTATACATTTTTCGTTTTAAACGTTTTACGCACGTATGCGCTTATGTCTATTAAGTATCTGATCTAGTTATTTATTACATCGATCGGAAACATCGTAAATGTATTTTTATCACAAAGTAGAAAGTGTATTTAGGTACTTGAGCGCGTAGCGGCGCGACCACCTGTGTTTGTGTGTATAAGACGTGGTAGGTAACTACGTACTACCACGTAATACGCGCTCGCGCGCGCCTACATTCATTGCGAAGCGTTGAAATTGCATTGTTCACAATACATTGCGTGCTTGAAAATGTCAATTTCTGTAATCGATCATTACTGACATTAGGTATAACCTTTTCGCGAAGTTTGCGGTATCTTGTTCCTTACAGCCTGTATTCATGGACGATAGTACTCTAAACATTCCTCAATTACGTTAAAGTAATGAATGTTTCAAAAAAGCATTAAGTTTGTTCAAAGTGTCCTAAAAAGCAATAACAACGACTATCAATTACTACGATCAAACGAAAAAATTATAATTCTAATATACTGAAAAAAATGCTGTGAAATAACAAACTAAGTAAAGATAAAATAACGTTACGCGGGTTTATCTTCACTGTAGTAGAACTGAGTGTGAACGTCACTGCAGGTAAATAAAAACATACATTACACTTTGAACAAACATTCCTACCAAAAAAAAAACTGAAGGCATTTTTTTAAAAAGACGTGCATTCCTTTGGAAGTTTAGCAAAATAATCGGCAATGTGCGTCATAGCGGTTGTGAGAGTCAAAATCCCAGGTCTAGTCGCATGAACAGAGTGTTAGCAACTAGTGTCTCACCGAAAGTTCGGTTTCAGCCAAAAAATATGGTTCGTCTGGAGTTTCGGTCGAGCTGAAGGTTGTTATAGACAATCAATCTGCCTAGCCTTTTCCCAACTATCTTGGGGTCGGCTTCCAGTCTAACCGGATGCAGCTAAATATCAGTATTTTACATGGAGCGACTGCCTATCTGACTTCCACAACCCAGTTACTGGGTAATACCATACCCCTTGGTAAGACTGGTTGTCAGACTTTCGGGCTTCTGAGGATCCGTAACGACTGTCAAAGATCCACGATTGACAGCCGGGACCAACGGCTTAACGTGCTTGCCAAGGCACGGAGGAGTCTCGGTATGTAATTAAGCTTGTGTATGTAAGTGTGTAAGTATGAAAAACCTAGCCTTAACTTTGTGAGCTAAGTTAGACTAACATAGGCCTTGATTTGCGACTGGCTTCAGCTTTCATGACTCGTTAACGTTACGTAGGATGGTAAGCGACGATGGAGTACGCTCGCCTAGAAGTAACCTATTCACTATGTGCAATCAAAATCAAACCAGCACTTTTTAAACGTCAAAGTTCTACATAAAGACAGTCCCCCAAAAACGACACCTCGTCACTTCTTCCTAGTGTTTTAGCTGTGAAGAAAGAAGCGGCGCAACAAACTCCCCAGCAACAAACTGCAATCATCGTAGTAGTGTTTTAGTTGCGTATGTGTATGTACAGACGGTACACATATCGGGTGTAAAAAGATAGTTTCCGAAGCCGAAAGGCCACATATTCTACCCATTATTTTTATCATTTTTTTCTACTAGACCATACCTGGGAACCCACTGGTTCTGGAGATACTGAAGGTCAAAGTAGCCATTTTTTTTTTACTTTTTAACGAAAAATAATTCCAAGTGTTAATACTAAACTTTTTTCCAAACAACCTGAATTTTCAATTTTTTATTTCGAAATAACGCATTTGCAGTTACAAAAACGCAATGAATATCAAACGTATCCGACAAGTACCTACGTGGCTTAGAGTGAAGGGGCGAGTTTTAACTCCATTTGCCTGGGTTCGCGTTACATTGCGCGCAACATATTTTTTTTTTTTTCATATCATAAAGTCGTTTCCCAGCATTAATTTTTGCACAAACATACTTTATTAGACGTACAGTATGCGTACTTAACGGCTATGTGATGTGTCCTTTTATACCCTGTATATTATGTAAGAAATAAAATGTGGGTATACTCACATCCTCCACAGAGGTTCCTCGGGGAACTCGACAACGATGACGTCATCAGCCTGGGGTGTGTTCAGTCTGTGGTAACAGAGCTTCTGGTCACGATTCACTTCAGTTTCAGAGCCGTCAGTCTTGCCGGCCTGGTCTGGGTAGCGCTGCGAAGAGAAACTTTGATTAGAATGAAATAAAAAAAAATGAAATTCTTGTTTCAAAAGGGATAAGTCAACTTTTGAATAGCAGTGTGTAGAATATATCGGGTATAAAAAGACAGTTTCCGAAGCCGAAAGCCACATATTCTACCCATTATTTGAATCATTTTTCTCCACTAGACCATACCTGGAAATCTACTGGTTCTGGAGATAATGAAGGTCAAATTCGCATTTTTTTTTACTTATTTACGAAAATGAATTCAAAGTGTTATTTGTAAACTTTTTTCCAAACAAACATTACCTGAATTTTCGATTTTTTTTTTCGAAATTAATTTGCAGTTACAAAAACGCAATGAACATCAAACGTATCCGACAAAAACCTACGTGGCTTAGAACGAAGGGGCGGGGTTTCAACTACACTTACCCGTGTTCGCGTTGCATTGCGTGCAATAAATAATAGTTTTTTTTCATACAAAATAAAAATCGTTTTCCAGCAATAATTTTTGCGCAAAACTAATTTGTCAGTATGCGTAGTTGACGGCTATGTGATGTGTCTTTTTACACCCTGTATGTACATGGCTAGATAGGAAGGGCATACTTCATAAAAATGATTGAGTTCGAAATTTAATAAAATTAACCTAAACTAACTATTATAAAGGAGTAAAATTGCGCTTGTTTATATGTTACATCTCTTAAACTGCTGATCCGATTATGAACACTCTCACACTATCGCTGAATGACATAGGCTTTTTTTTATTTTCAACCGTTATTGTCCCACTGCCGGGCAAGTTTTACTTATCCGGGAAAAATAGATGATTCTTACGGGATAGGCCGCAAAAAACTGATAACACACTTAATTTTTTTGTTGTTGTTTTACCTGTATAAATGTGACTACTAATTTTTTCTCGTAATGATTTATTCATCAAAACCTGATCAATTAAGTCTATATTTATCTCGTGCTTCATCCTTCCCCAAGTCTAAAAACAATAGACAAAAACCAACTAAGATTTACTAAATTATTATCCGCATCACGTGAATAACCGCAATGACGTATGTAGACACCTGCGCGGGGGCAACTAAAGTTGTTCTAAGAAAACTAGCTATTACAAGCGGCCTCGCTCGAGTGAAAGTTAAAAATCCCACAGGGCAATCTAGCCCATGGGTATCTACATGTCGTCGAAATTTCATCTCATCTTCTCTCATCTCATCTCATCTTCCAAATCCGTTCAATCGTTGAGGCGTGATTGATGTACAAACATACAGACTTTTTATATTATTATTAGGATAAACGTGATCTTGATTATCAAGGTAAGGAAACGGGAAAAATTAAATGATTTCCTTGCAACAAACAGAGACTCACCGAATAGAATATCCCTTTATTGTCCTTGGTCCACGACATTGAAGCGAACTTCACTTTTTTTAACACCTCTGGGTAGTCATCACCTGTAACGTATAATTATGAAGGTAACAAACATGTTTTTTGGGAATTATATTATTTTATATTCTAGCAACACTGATTAATGGTTAGAGAATGCACGAATTTTTTTTTTTGAAGTTATACTTCTTTTGGCGCGTTAGGGAAAAATGATGAGAGTAAATTTTTACGATGCGCGCGCACACCGTCACAAAAAACCGACACCTTGAAGTTAGCTATGGGCTGTGGTTCATGGAGAATGAATGTTTTCCTTTTGTAAACTTTGTGACAGGTTTTTTTATCTTGTTACGCCAAAGAAGTATAACTTCTTACGTGCGTACATAAGTACACACACACTTTTTATTTATATCTAACCAGTGTATCGATAAACGTAAAAAGATGGAATACTACCAGTAAAAAAACTTTTTAACAAAAAATTCAACCGACGAAAAAGAACTAAAAAGCAAAAAGTAAATTAACCTTTTAAGTCTTGAGTATTGAGCTTATTTACCTACATAAAATATCATATTTTATATGAACTAATTTTGAGTCGGCGCCAAACAACAATTTGATTATTAAATATCTAAATTTTATATGTACTTAGAAATGAAGAAGGCTAGATGTATTATATTTTATTATTTTTTTGTGACTCGCATCATCTTTTAATACTCTGAGGCTAATTTCTTATCCTTCATCATTCCTCTTGGCACTGAGCTGATGATGTAACCATCCTTCCATGAGGTTCCCAAGATATTGACCAGTTGCGGTTACCTCCAATATTCTATAGACGTCTTTTCTTCAAAGCATATTAAGTGGTATCTGTCACTAAAACCAGTTTTTTTTATCTAACCACAGGTTGTGGTTGTGGTTTGTTAAGGAAAGGTATGGTTTCCATCATCAGCTCAGTTTCATGATGTGATGATTCCTAAATGCAAATACCTGATAAAGTTATGAAAAGTAAACAAACAATATTCGTGCCCAATTTTCGAGGTTTTCTCGCAATTTTATCAGGATTCCATGATCACATCCTAATGTCCTTGATATGAGACCACCCTTGAGGTATACCCTATCTATGTAAAAAAGAATCACCAAAATCGGTTCATAAACAACGGAGTGAGGGCCGAACATACGTACAGAAACGCTAAACGTGCCCACAATTTTCGAGGTTTTCTCTCAATTTTATCAGGATTTCACTATCATATCCTAATTTCCTTGATATGGGACCACCCTTGAGGTATACCCTATCTAACAAAAAATAATCACCAAGATCGGTTCATAAATGACGGAGTGAGGGCAGAATATACACAAAAAAAAAAACATATATACGGTCGAATTGAGAACCTCCTCCTTTTTTTTTCGTCGGTTAAAAACAGAATCAAAATTGATCGAAAAACAAACGAGATTTAACAATTTTAAACAAATATATTTGTCCCTCTCTCGAAAACGCCGTTTTCTATGGTAGTATGTGCGTCATGTCCTTTGTCGTCAGATGATACGTCGGACTACTCTTTCTTTTTACCACCGAAACCTCATACATAATACTGGTTCTGATGTAGATATTAAAAAAAATCATGCATAGTCATTTACTCTAGTTAACAAGTATTATATTTAGTAAATAAAAAAATTGGATGCATATTCCATAGTAAAGAAAAACGAAATTCCTACCTACACTTAAATTGAATATTTTTGTGTTGGTTAAAATCACTGTACGAATGATGTTTCATTTATCAATTCATAATTCTAGATACAAGTTGATGTCTACTTAAACAATCATAGATATTTTTCCTTATTAACATATGATAAGGAAAAATTTAACAAAATTAACCCAAACTAACTATTATATAGTCTATCATTATCCGACGGGTTACTCTACTTTAAAATTCCATTCATGCAACAGGAAAACCACATCAATGGCGATTAAGTTCAACATAGTCAAGGATTAAAATATGCTCAGACAACGAGGATAAGGTTATCAACAAATAACATTGTACCTCAGAAGTATTGCGGATCTAACAAGAAAATGTCTTGTTATCTTTGATTATCCCAGTTCCCATTATTTTAATTATTTACAAAGACTCTTAAATACTTCTAAGTCGAAACCGAAGCTTAAATATAACAGAAAACTGAATTTCGAAGTATGGACGTCTGCATTAATTGGTAACTCTTCACGCATCAAACACGGAAGGAGTTCTAAGGAGTTTGATGCGTGAGGAGTTCCTATTTTATGCAGTTGTCCGTCTTTATATATTTTTACCTGTGGCTACATCTTTGAGATGTATAGTAATCCAATCAGAGCCGCTGGCCGACAGTCCGTAGGCGAAGGTGTTGCCATCCTCCGTGAACCGACTGCCTGAGAGGGCGATGGTACCGTCTTCAGATAACGTGTTGGGATCGAGGAAGACGCGCGGTTCTCCGTCCAAGGTGTCTTGTATATATAGGACACTGAGGGAAAAAGCAAATGGATAGAGATGGCATTTTTCGATTTTCTTAATATTAATGTAGGTAACGATGAGGTGTACCTGTACACAACATGACGTTTTGTAAATATGTGTTTGCAAGCTAAAATGGAACCTTTCTGCAGGCATACCTTGTGAGTTTTCACAAGTTGCTTTATTAGATAAACTGGTCAGAGACCATCAGTGTTCTAGGACAGCATAATCAGTAAATTTATAATATCTATAACTACTAGGATAACCAAAAACCGGAAATACTCAGGTAACGATTCTTAAATGGTAATTTAAATAATTATGTATCTTAATAAATTTCTATAAGAAAGCTGTACAATGTGTACAATAAATTATGCAGTAGAAAAATACATTTTTGTGGTCGAGACATGGGTTAAATAATTATTATAATATTAATGGATATGTTTGTCCAAAAATAATAAGCGCTAAAATATTTTTTTTTTGCAAATTTATTTACAAATGAGTAGAAAATTAGCTTATGCCAGCGGCTTCGCCCGCGTGGAAAAAGTAATTCCCCCATTATAAATAATAGCCTATGTGTTATTATATCTCTGAGCCATATTTCAACCAGATCCGATCAGCAGTTCTGGTGTGATTGAGTGACAAACCTCCATTCTAACTTTCGCATTTATAATATTAGTAGAAAGTAAGATTACACAGAACACCAAAAAATAAAAGAAAAATAAAACTCACTTCTGATTCTGCAACCCAGTATTTTTGAAGAAAAAGTATCTACTCCCCCTTCTGAAGGGGCACGAGTATTTGGGATAGTTCCAGAGCTCTGTTAGTCTCTGGTTGACGGCGCTTTTGACAGGACACGCGTCGAGGTAGGGCCGCGTGATTCTGTTCTCAGCGTCTATGAACTCTTTGGTTTCGTTCGAGTCGGGGTCCTCTAGCCAGCGGTACGGATCGTGAATCTGTAGATGATATGAAAAGAAGAGTTAATTTTGATTAGAAGAAACGATGTTGTTTTCTTCATAAAGTTTGATTTAGCAAGGTTACTGTAGTTTTTAATAATATCTGGGTGTCCAAGCAAAAAGAATCCAGTAGTATTGAGTTAAGATTATATTCAGTATCTAGAATAGTAAATTTGATAATAAAGATTAAAAAAACATTAAAAAATTGCTAAATTTTTTTATCAGACATTTGAAGTTGAAACTCTGAAAAAGCTTGATTTGAGAAAAGGTGTAAAAAAAAATAAGCAAAAAGAAATTTCTGGTACTTAGAAACATCATATAAAGTCATTTACAATATGAACTTGTAACATTGAGCGTTAAATTAATAATCAAATAAAATCGCGAACTTTTTGCTTGGAGGCAAACTTGTAAAGTTTTTTTTTTTTTTTGAGATTCTTTTAGCTCGCTGTTAACTAAACTTCATGATTGTTGTTTTTTTTTTATGTTTGATAGGCTCGCGTTTGACCACTATCTTTTTGTTTGGTTGCTAATCACAAGCCAGAACAGAAATATAGTTGCATATTTTTTAAATTATACATATAATTATCATACACGTGTTGTTAAGAATTATCTTTGATTTTACAATATTGTTAATTAACCTTTGATTACATTCTCGCAGCAAATAATTTTCGCTTGTTTACGCATAACTGTATACAATAATAAATAAACATACGCACGTGATACAAATAAACACGTCAATTTAAGTAAGACTAGCTTCTGTCAGCGGCTTCGACTTGGAATTTTATTAGACTTTTTTTTTTGGCGGGGTGGGAAATCATCCAATGACATCTCCCGCTCTGGGTGGTGCGGCAGGGTGTGTCAGACTCTTACTGACTAAAACCCACCCCTGTTCCTTCCCTGCCTGAGTGCCCAGGGGTGCGGAGTTGTTAAGAATTTATCCGCTACCCCTAGGCATAATTTTATTAGCCTAAGTTACTCCTTATGTAGTCAGCTACCTGCCAGTAAAATCTTATCAGAATCGGTGCAGCCGTTTAAGATTAGCCGGAACAAACAGACAGACAAAAATTTGAAAAATAATTTTTACGCATTGGCATCGTGCAAATGACTGTATGAACTTAAAAAATATTATTTTGATATTACAAACAGACACTTCAATTTTATTTATTTGTATTGAAAACGTTTGATATTTTATTTTTATCTACCTAATGTTTCTCCCCCATTCCTATGAAATGGTATTTTATTTTAACAACACTTTTTACTAGTATGCAAACTCTACACGTGCAAAATCACTATAAGTAGTAAGGTCCAAAATAATACGGCCTGAACTATAAAATTAAGAGTAAGTCTCAAACAACTATTATTATTTTCGAATATAACCTCCCTTTATTTTAATTCTCTTTTCACAACAGTTTTCTAACATGTCTGTACCTTTCAAAAATAGTCTGAACTTATGCCCTTAAAATGTGCCAAAACTGCTAACGTCACCACATCATCAGTGTTATTTATTGTAACTCGTGTTTGTACATCGCCAAACAAATGGTAATGTAACAAATTCAATTTGCAGTTAATAATTGTGACATTTATTTTAAACGGTTTACTGTGTGACGTTAACTTCATACATGATATAACCGTTTATGAAAAAAGACGACTTCAAAATAATCAAATCCTTAGGCGAATAGAAGATAATTATACGGTAAAAGTAATTAAAAATCTTGCAGTAATTTAATAGAGGAAGCCCCAATAGGCTATTAAAATAAATGTTTGCAGTATGCCAACTGATATACATAATTAGGCAAATATAGTTAATTAAAAATATGATACAGAACTGGTGAAACTATGTTAATTATATTTAACCGTTGTTTTGATATGTGGCTGCGGGCTTTGCAGAAGTATACCAGTAACAAGAGACACTGACCTCCAAAATTCTAGTTATTTTACACGTTTTAACTTTTTTATTTGGAAGTTTTTGTGAGTTTGTAGGGGGTAATCTCTGGATCTACTGAACCGATTTTGAAAATTCTTCTACCAATAGAAAGCCAAGTTATTTTTGTATCATAGGCTATAAATTTTTGAAATCCACGCGGACGAAGTGCTAGTATTCGATATTTTACAAAATCTGATTTATATATGGCGATCCAAACACAATTAACCAATGCAAAACTGTATTTTACAGGATGTTACGGAAATGCATGGTCATATTTTAAAAACTGCTATTCATACATACACCAATAAAACTTTATACTTGTTTGAAAGCCCAAATAGATTATCATATGTGAATTTATTGCAGTTCCAAATATATTACACACATACGTGTCGAATTGATAACCTTCTGTTTAGGGTTCCGTACTCGAAGGGTCCAAACGGAGCCCTAAACTGTCACTCACGTGTCCGTCTGTCCGTCGTCTGTCACTCAGGTTTTACAGCCAAACGGTTGGAGCTACAGATCTTCAAATTTTCACAGTATAAGCATCTTGTTGACCCAAAGCCTTACAAATAGTCAAAAATACATTTGGTACGGAACCCAAAATTTACGAAGTGCGCGACACGCACTTGGCCGGGTTACTTAGGGTTCCGTACCCGAAGGGTCTAAACGGAGCCCTATTCCTGTCACTCACGTGTCCGTCTGTCACAATTTTTTTTTCCGTAGAATTTTTTAACTTCCCATTGACCTATGAACTTTGAGGATGTTTATAATTACGTATATTTTATTAACAAATACCAAGATTTGTTACGGAACCCTAAATGTGCGAAATCCGACACGCACTTGGATCGGTTTTTTTTTTAATAAGTCGATTATTTAAATACACTTGAAAAAAAAAAATATTTTGCTTTACCCTCTGTTTTCCTGCTAATTGTAGAATAAACAATCTCGCTATCGCCAATAGGGGATATTTTTTATTTGTTCAATTGAAGTCTTATAGTGAACAAATATGAAGGAGTTTTCAAAATATCATCATCAGCGACGAAGTTATAAAGCTTTAAAGTTGATAATTAGAAAGAGAAGTCCGACGTGTTCTTTGACGTCAAAGGACATGAAGTTGTATGGGACAACTGCCATAGAAAACAGCGTTTTCGAGAGAGGGACATATATATTTGTTTAAAATTGTTATATATCGTTTAATTTTCGATCAATTTTGATTCTGCTTTCACTGTTCGTACTCTATTTTAGTATATTCATCGATAAACAGATTAGTTAACAAATATTTTTTTCATGCATATTCCCTATTATACATATATAAAAAAAATGACAAACAATTTTAAAATATCAGCAAATAACCTCAAGTCACGTGCGAAAACGCAATCAGAAACCTGATCGTAGAGGAATCTTTTTAATTTAAAAAACGTATTTGTCATTAAAACGGGTCATTGTGCTATCATTGTGATGGTTGACAAAAACAGGCCTTTATGTGTTTTTTTCAATAGAAGGCTCCATAAATATTGATCACGTTTGCGATATGCTTAGAGAATATTGAATACAAGGTAAACCAATGCCTAGGGTTGCCAAGTTCCAATGGTCACCAGTCAAGCAAGTTTTTTAAGATAACGATTAGCCTCAGTATAAGTCAATTTGTGGGCGTCCAAGTAATAAAAAATTAAATATTTTCAAAAAACCCTTCTGTTAAAAACAACTAAAAAGTTCCAAACAAGTCTCTTTTCAAGCAGTCTGATGCAGTTGGTGGCTGTTATTTTAGTTCAATTATTGATTTCATGGCACCAACTGCATGAGACTGCTTGAAAAGTGACTTGTTTGGAACTTTTTAGTTGTTTTTTACAGTCGGGTTTTTTGAAAATATTAATTTTTTTATTTTCTCGAACCTTTTATTTTGGTACGCCACTTAATATAGTTGGACGACTTTCAGTTTTTTCTTTTTCACAATGGTTGTGATATAAAATAAACAACCAAATAATGTCTGGTTGTCGCCATATTGTATTTTGATTACTGTCATGTTTTCAGTAGTACTCGCAAGATTAAGACGAATCAATTGACATAAGAATTATCAAAATCGGCCCACGTGTTTGGTCTCTATAGTGCCACAAAGGAACAAACATACATACATAGGCTGATAAACACATTACCCTCCCTTGCGTCGCGCAGTCGGGTAAAAAGGGTCCAGTTGGCATTTAGTTTCCGAAATATACGCAGTTTTGTAAAGTTGGTTATAAAATTACATTTCGCCATTTTAATTGATTATTAACTTAATGCTCAATTACGTTCATATAGTAAATGACTTTATATGATGTTTCCAGAATTTCTTTTTGCTTAAATTTTTTTTATGGTTTTTCTCAAATCAAGGTTTTTCAGAGTTTCAACTCCAAATATATCATTTTAAAAAAATTGTGCCACTTTTTGAATATTTTTTTTTAATCCTTATTATTAATTGACTATTCTAGATACCGAACCCCACCCACCACTGGACCCTTTTTGCTTGGATACCCACATTTATGTGTCACCGGAAAATCCGGTGCAAAATGGATAAGTGTCAATGTTGTTTGCATTTAATAATATAACTATAGCAAATTATAAGAAATTACTTCACCAACGGTATGTATGTAGAATTGACTGGTCAATAAATAATATTATATTTAAAAAAATAACACGCTTTTTCTTTTATTTTGAAGACGGGAAGTGAGTCAAATTTAACTTCTTTTACATAGTTACAGGTGACGCTAAAAAGCGTGTAAAAAATTCGGAACAAGAAATATGAATACATACGTTAGCCTTCAGTAGCTATGTATGTATGTAGAATTGACTGGTCAATAAATAATATTATATTTAAAAAAATAACACGCTTTTTCTTTTATTTTGAAGACGGGAAGTGAGTCAAATTTAACTTCTTTTACATAGTTACAGGTGACGCTAAAAAGCGTGTAAAAAATTCGGAACAAGAAATATGAATACATACGTTAGCCTTCAGTAGCTATATGAAGCCTGATAGTATGCCCAATAAGTCACCACTTGTAGTGTGACGTTAAAACTAATGCCTTCCGAGTTCGCATGACGTAGGTTCATTGTTCATGTCACAATACCATTAATAAATTAGAATTATATGTATGCTTGCTCAAATCGCAGAGGAAGACCTCGCCTCTGTACTTAAAATAAAAATTGTTTGTCTGTTTACATATTCATGGTTCAACTGCTGAACTAATTTATTGAAAACTAGCACTTTGCCCGCGGCTTCTCTCCCGTGACCTATACTCCGCGGGAACTGTTATTTTTCCCGGGATAAAAAATAGCATAGGTTACTCGCTGATAACTTATCTTTCTTTATTTGGTACAAACAAACAAAGAAACAAAAAAATCTTTCCTCTTTATAATATTAGTATAAATGTACCGCCCCGGCTCTGCACGGGTTCAAATTATACACACACACAAACCTTCCTCGATTATCGCTGTTGTTATTAGTAAAAACCGTATCATAGTCCGTTGCGTGGTTTGTGAGGAGTTAGCGAAAAAACAGACAGACGTGGAAAGCGACTTTGATTTGACCATGTAGAGATTGTAGAAAGAGGCAAAATCAAAAGTCATTTATAAAAAAAAAAAAATGGAACTGACTTCCAAAAAAAGTGCAAATAACTAATTTCGGAAGTCGGTGTTTCTGGTTTTGTGTCTTCGTTTTTTGACACCGACTTCGAAAATTAAAGTTAATGCACTTTTTTTGGAAGTCGGTTCCATTTTTTTGTAAAAAAGTTTTTATTTTTCTCTTTCCAGTTGTGGTTCTCCATTAAATTGTGTTAACAATTCATAGACATACGATCGCAGCAAACGCGGTTGATTTGCTGTCAATTTTTGAAGAGTTCCATTGTCTGTCTCCGAAACCGATCATCAGATCTATATGAAATTTAAAAATGGGACCATTTCAAAACCCATTTAGAACAAAAATAAATTGCAAATCCGTCAATATATGACGGAGTTATGCCCGAACATAAACAAAAAAATACAAACAGCCGAATTGAAAACCTCCTTTTGGAAGTCGGTTTAAAATTAGGCTGAGAGCCAGCACTATTTGAATGTCAAAGTTTACATAACAGTACCAAAAATCCGTTCGTCATTACTTCTTCCTGGTGAAACGGGATGTTAGTGAACTCAAAATTGCGAATAAAAAATGGAACAGAATAAATAAAAGATGGCACTTCATTAGTGTTTAGCGATACTTCGAATCGTGATATTATAAAAAGGTTTGATTAAAACACGTACATAAATAACAATTTGGACACATATGCATTTATTTTCAGATAACATGCGATGGAGTTTTTATACGTAGCATTCTTATTTGATGACCAAAACAGTTAGTTCGTTTCTAGGTATAATAAAATCTAAATTTTGTAGCGAGCGGTAGATTTGATTTTATTACTCGAAATCCCGTTTTCCGAAACGTGTTCTCCGATTTTGAGTTTTTTGAACTTTTTAATGTTTGTGGTGACTTAGCTGTTCATAGAATAGGTAGCTATTAACTTGGATACTTTTTAGGATTTACCTATCGTTACTGTAAAGTTATTATTATGTCTAGTTCTTTTTTGTTCTGTTTCTAGTGACAGCCCTATCGTCTGACCTCTTCAACCCATAGGGAAAGGCAATGAAGCCAAGTCGTTTTGCTGTCCATCCATTGAATAAATTATTCACGTTTTATCTGATGAAGTCATGTATCCTATTCTCTGTAAGGATACCCAAATTTTACTATTTTTGTTGACTATTTTTAGGTCTGTTAGGAACGAATATTATTTTTAATTTCCAAGTTTCCAGCAATAAATTCAACTGTAAAAATTGTAATTCATGAAAATTTTATTACATTAAAAAAATCTGCATTTTAACGCTTTTCAAATCGCATCGCAGCGAGGTAGTCTTGTCAAACCTGAAATTGAAAATCGGTCGTTAACTTTTTATACGTAATCAAGCTAATAGTCCCGTCTATTATTCTCTATGGTGTTAACAGTTATTAAATCGGCAAAAAACCTAGTGCGGTTAAGGTTTTTTTTTTTTTATAAGTCTTTTGAGATATCCTCAAGACGCAGAGCGTTGATCCCGGATCTATTAGAAGTTATAGCAATTAGTAATCATAACTTTAGAGATACTATTATAATTTTTGTTAGTTTAGGATCTTCAGGATATCTGATTCGATATGACGTTGATGAACTAAACATCTTGAGTTTTTTATGAAACTATTGATTACTTTGACTACATCTTTATCGGCACGACTTACCCATTAAGAACAGGATTTTTAAGATTTTTTACCAACAGTAGCAAATAATTTAACTATAGTAACACCAACACAACAACGATTGCGAGACGCAAGGGAGGGTAATGTGTTTAACAGCCTATGTGTATCTGTATGTTTGTTCCTTTGTGGCGCTTTAGAGACCAAACGCATGGGCCGATTTTCATAATTCTTACGTCAATTAATTCGTCTTAATCTTGCGAGTGCTACTACCGACAACAGTAATCAATATACAACATGGCGACAATCAAACGCCATATTGTGAAAAAGTAAAAAATGACAGTCGCCGAACTATATTAAGTGCGGTAAAGGGTTCGAGGAGGTTCAAAAATATAATTCACTAAAATGTAGAAAATAAATAATAAAAATATTTGCAAAAAACTCGCCCGTAAAAAACAACTAAAAAGTCCCAAACAAGTCACTTTTCAAGCAGTCTGATGCAGTTGGTGGCATGTAATCAATAAGTGGACTAAAATAACTGCCACCAACTGCATCAGACTGCTTGAAAAGTGACTTGTTTGGAACTTTTTAGTTGTTTTCTACAGGCGGGTTTTTTTAAACCTTTTTTCGAAATTTTGTACGTGAACATTATATAAGACCCAATCGTAATAAAATTATGACACATAAACTAAAAATAAGATCATAACAAGAGCACTTGACCGTGAAATAAAGTTTCCAAAATTTCTTACCTTACATTTATAAGGTTTGTTGCAGTTCAGTGTCCTTGACAACGGGTCGATCGATTTATATGGAAATAACGTGCCTCCAAGGCATTCAATACCAACATAAACATTCTGGTAATGGCCGGTGAAACGAGCTTTTATAATAGCCACTGGCGGGCTTTAGATTATTATTTTCACTCAACTTTATCGCTATTATTGAGCGTTTTGTTTGAAGTAATTCCCTAAAATAATTGGGTTGTGTCTGATAAATAAATTGTCACGTGCGATCGCACATGTTCATCGGTTATGACCTTTGCCTATAAAACGCTGATTAAAATATTAAATTGCCGTAAAATTATGTGGTGTTTATTATTGGAGACTATTATGTTAGTAAGTAGAGCGTTCGCGGCTACACCTTGTGTAGTTGTGTTTGTGTCAAGTACTACTAATCGATTACTTGTACCGCTACGCTCCGACAGTTAATACGCTAATGAAACTCTTTAGTAAGTAGTGTTTACATGCTTTGTTTACATCCAAACCGTATTGTCTTCATTCTAAGACATACAATGTATTCGCACAAGTGAAAGGAACGGAAGCTATTTTAATGAAATTTAATATACTTAAATCTTTAATTAATGGATATTAGTTCTTTTTAATTACTCTAATATAGGCGTGAAGGAGCGTGTAAAGTGGGATTTTGATACTGTACCTTAGTGCCATGGTAGTCGTCGACAACGGTCTCATCCCTCCTCGCCTCCGGGTAGTGGAAGATCATTTTCGGCGCTGAAGTGGATGCGCCCGCGCACTGCAACAACGCACACACTGACACAACACAGGCAAACTCAAACACACGCATGGCGAACCCTGCGCGCTCTAACACTCGGTAAAGACTGGCCGCCTTTAGGGAAACCAACGACTTATATGGTAACACCATCGGAGCCAACCAACCGTGTTTAATAAGCTACAATCGTCTTTCTGGCGACACAGCTCCGAAATTAAAGCGCCTTTGACGCTCTTAGACATTCTTGCTGTTTTTCCATAAAATATTTGACGTGATTGGTTATATTTTTTTATAGACAGCCAGCTAAGATTTCTTTTTAACCAAACAGGTTTATTTGAGAAGTAGAATATTCTTGAGCGTAAACTTGCCGTATGAATATTTAAGATACGGTACGTTATAATGTGAAGTAGAAAAACATTTTAACATTTAAGCGAAGATTGATTCAAAACCACATCAAGAATTTGGCTCCCGGAAATCCTTCGATCAACACTGTTTAAAGGCTTTGCCGGTGAAATGTATAGGGTATCCCGCGGGTTACCCTTCGAAAATGTTTAACATCTATGCTACTTCAAACCGGAACACAGCAATGCTACTTGACAGAAATACGAATAGACTCAGTAGCCGGGTATATCCCTTTCACAACTAATAGCACTGCTACTTGACAGAAATACGAATAGACTCAAAGGCCGGGTATATCCCTTTCACAACTAACAGCAATGCTACTTGACAGAAATACGAATAGACTCAGAGGCCGGGTATATCCCTTTCACAACTAACAGCAATGCTACTTGACAGAAATACGAATAGACTCAGTGGCCGGGTATATCCCTTTCACAACTAACAGCAATGCTACTTGACAGAAATACGAATAGACTCAGTGGCCGGGTATAGTCCTTTCACAACTAACAGCAATGCTACTCGACAGAAATACGAATAGACTCAGTGGCCGGGTATATCCTTTTCACAACTAACAGCAATGCTACTTGATAGAAATACGAATAGACTCAGTGGCCGGGTATATCCCTTTCACAACTAACAGCAATGCTACTTGACAGAAATACGAATAGACTCAGTGGCCGGGTATATCCCTTTCACAACTAACAGCAATGCTACTTGCCAGAAATACGAATAGACTCAGTGGCCGGGTATATGCCTTTCACAACTAGGTGTACCCTACAGTTCCTTCAAGCGTTTTTGTCCGTATTAATGTTAATTAATACAGACAAAAACGCTTAATGGTCTACTACCGGCCAAGTGGTGCCCTCATTGAATAAAAAATGGTAGCTTGTTATAGAAAAGAAATATATTAATATCAAAAACGGCCGTTTCTGACACTTTTGCCTACTACTTTGGATAAGAAACATTTAGAGATCTGTTTTAACAACGTAAAAATACTTTATCCTCTTTGTAACAAACGTGACGTTGGATTCTTTAATATTTATTTTCTATGCTATGCTACGATTTTTTATTCAATGAGGGCGCCACTTGGCCGGTAGTAGGGCCTTAAAACCCTTCTCTGTCCACTGTATTTTTTGCAACGGATATTTTCATTGCATTACGTCATACTCGACTATCCAAGAAACCAATTTTTTTGACTATTGAGGTAATACCGTGCTTTAAAGGAACGGCGGCTAGCAATGCTGTTAGTGACTAAAATCGGTCTTCTGTCATGCATCGATAGCATAACATGACGCCTGTAATCCCTGAAGGGTGAGGGGGGGGGGGGGGTTCAGTTTATGCACCTGCCATGTTATCTCTCCACCACCCTTGGTTGACTGGTAGAGAATGCCTAAGGCATTAAGTCCGCCTTTGTACATTTGTGTTGCATGAAGTTTAAATAAATAAATAAATAAATAAGGGTTGGGCAGTAAAGTCCATGTTTTTCATGGAGTCCCATGTTAAAGGAGGCGAGCCTATCGTCGATCACAAATCAACTACGTCCTGCTACTGTGAAAACTCTTAATGGAAAATCCAATAACACTTAGCCAGACCTAGAGATCGAAACAAGAAAATATATTCGCAATCGTGCTTGAGTTCACTAGACTAAAGTAGACTAGTTCGCTTTGATTGATCTCTTCTGAAAAAGGGCATGTCCGTCTATGGACATTCCTGATTGATGGTTTGAACACTGATCACAGGAATGAATGATGTCTAACTTACGTTATGAACAGCTGTTAGGTAAGATTAAAAAAGAATATTGCTTAAAAATACAGTTTACTGTTGCAATCGTGCCTTGATTATTTAAATATTTTAGGATTTCGCACACATTGGACAAACTTGTTGCACGGGTGTGATTTGAGGCTCTTCGGACAACGGTTGATTACGGTAGTCAGCAAGATCACCGAGTATCGAAAACTTACGTGGAGTAACTTCTGGAATCTTATAAATTTCGGTTCAGGAGGGGAACTGGAAAGTTAGTGCCGATACTCATAACGACCAGATATAAGAAAAGTCGGATCGTAGTAGTTGGGTATAAGAATTTGCAATTATGAAGTGATCCCGTTACGCCCCCGTAGCGTATGGGTTATCAATAGATGATCATTTTCTACCTACACCAATTACTACAAGTACTTTCTATTCATTTGCGTGGAAATTGTGCAGTCATGTTTGTGGTTTCCTCTGAGTAATTAAGGAACAAGGATAATAATTTAGTACCTAATCAGGCTTACTATGACGTTAAAGCTGCTTAGCTTTAGTGGGATTGGACCGGCCGCGACCTAGACATTTTAAATGAGTTGAAACGAACCCCAGAGAGGGTTCGATTGGCAGCCAAGGCTAGACCATTAACAAAGCGACATGACGTGACCAGCTCGAATCATATCGGAGAGAGAGGAGGCTTGTGCCCTGCAATGGGACCAAACAGGTCGGTATACACAAGAAGAAGAGACCTCTGCGCTCCCAATGACGATGCCGTGGAAGTTGCTAAGTTTTGGGCAAAAATAAAATGAATCTGTAGTGCCAGCGACACGAAGAAGTAGAAAATACACAAGAAAATCTATTTAGAGACACACCTGTTGAAAAAAACACCTTGACTGCTCCAAAAGTTTCTCTTATTAAATTCAAGCATGTCTACCACAATTCGACACAGTACGATACTCGCGCTTATCATATTGCTCCAAGTAGTGTTGTTATCGCACGCAATTACGTGTTGAATTAATCATGTTTTATTAACAAAGAGCTCAGTTAAAGATCATGGTCCCGATTAGCACGCCCACAACATCCCGAACAACCGCTGGCTGCAGTCGAGTTTAAGCAATTTTAGCGAATGTTTCGCTGTGTTACGAAAATGCATAAGTAGATAAGAACTGCTACGGAGTTTTAAAGCAAAATTTGGGGTCAATAATGAGCCTTCACGAGAGACGGATCTACAGTATGTAACAAAATTTGTAAGTCTTGTCCCGTTTTTTTGTACACAGATAAAGTTGAAGTGCAATAAACTCTTATTGCACTTAAATTTTATCTAAAAAAAAATGGGACAGGACTTCTACGCGATTGTGTTAGATACTGTAGATCCGTCTCTCGTGAAGACTCTATTATTGACTCCAAATTTTGCTTATAAACTCCGTAGCAGTTCATATCTATGCATTTGCGTAACACAGCAAAACATTCGCTTGAATCGCCTAAAGACTCAATTACACCTTCCGATTTCAAGGGACCCAATTTAGGAACAAACTAACTAGGAAGCAGGAAGCTTGGGATTACACTATCCTAAATTGGACTCCTAAATCGGCAGTGTTGCCAACTCTTACAAATTCGAGTCCCTAGACAGAATATCAAAAGTCGCTAGAAAGTCTCTTAAAACTGATTCTACCAGGAGTGGACCACAAAAAAAAGAGCGGACTCAGATTTTTCTTCTGGGAAAGGGACTTTGGGAAATTAAATTATAATTTTAACACATACAAAAATAATACTAGCCCATTTGTAGCGACAAAGTCGCTTAATTGGCAACACTTAGCTCTAAATCGTAGTGAAGCGATTACACTATCCTAAATAGTACACAATTTAGGAAGTCAAATCAGGACCTCCCAATCTCACTAAATCGGACACTAACTGCTCTTACACCTTCCTGTTTCCTAAATTGGGTCCCTTGAAATCGGAAGGTGTAATTGAGCCTTAAACTGGACTGCAGCCAACAGTTCAGTCTTTTCACAGCCCACCATATGCCGTCACGCCGTCAAGCGCGTTGCGTTGCGATGGCTGACGGTATCCTGCTGATTTATAATTTAAATCTTTTCACTATGAAAGGAACTAGATAATAAACTTAATAGCTTGTGCAGAGTCAGACATGATCGAAGAAGAAAAAATAAATTGTTAATACCTATTTTGTCTGTGAGGTTTCGTTTCGCCAATCAACTTAAAAAATCGGCCAAGTGCGAGTCGGACGCGCGCATGAAGAATTCCGCGCCATCGTACAGGATTAAACGCGTCTCCTTCATCATCATCTGCGTAGCCTTTTCCCAACTATCTTGGGGTCGGCTTCCAGTCTAACCAGAAGCAGCTGAATACCAGAATTTTACTTTTTTTTTAAATTTTAAATGCGTCTCTTTGTTGCTATTATTAAGATCGAGCAAAAAAAGCACGTTTATAGTAGGGGAGCCCCCTTTAATTTTTAATTTTATTATTTGTAGATATAGCGACAACAGAAATAAACATTCTGTGTAAATTTCAACTGTCTACCTATTACGGATCATGAGATACAGCCCGCTGACAGACAGACAGACGGACGGACAGCGGAGGCTTCGGAACCCTAAAAAGGCTCTTGCGATGGCTAGGCTGAGCTTCGAGAGGAGCTTAAATCTTGAACCTAGAAGCCTGCACTCGGACTATATTCTATTTCCAATCTATTAATAGTTCAAGCTACTTACGTGTCGTTCTTATAGACCGTTACGAAACCGGTGAAAGTGTTTCGTTGATATAATATTATTTTGTTCGTAATACGTGCACTATACCCAGTTGGTTGTTCGTTATAATTTCATATTGTAATGCGCCTCGTACGTGATTGATAGATAACTGGAGTAAATAAAAGATAAATGTATCTGTTCTCAGCAAACGTTTTGTTAGATATGAACTGGCGTATCGTATTTGGAGTGGAGAGGAAAGCGCGATAACGAAGTATACGAGTATGCGTAAATTGCAGCACTTGTTAGGAGTTAAAACCCTGGCTGTTTATATCTGTTGATGATGATATGTGGATGCATCATCATCATGTCTTTTAATGTCCCCACTGCTGGGGCACAGGCCTCCTCTCTGTGAGAGTGTGGGCCGTAATCCACCACGCGGGCCTAATGCGGGTTGGTGAATGTCACGTCTTCGAATTTTTGGTTCTAGAACATGGCGGTTTCCTCACGATGTTATCCTTCACCGTTTCGAGAGCAGTGGTGATGAAATAATTTACACATACTGGGTTTGAACTCATGACCTACAACTTGTAACTCGCGGCCGTTACCACTGGGCCACCACTGCAAGTCCAATATGTCACCTACTAATAGGTTCAGCAATATTTTTATGTGGATAAAGCCATTTCTTTATCAACATAAATGTTGTTTACAAAAATGTTATCTTGTTATGCAAGTGGTAGGGTGACATGTAGAATATTTTTATACATTTACTAACACGTCGCACGCAACTTGGCGTGGATTTCAAAAATTTATAGCCTATGACATTCACAAATAATGTGGCTTTCTATTGGTAAAAGAATTTTCAAAATTGTTTCAGTTGATCCAGAGATTACCTGAACAACCTCACAAACTTTACCTCTTTATAATATTTGTATAGATAGTTCTACAGACTCTTGAGATGGACGCGTGTGTTTGTGTTTATTCGTTGTGAAGAACATAATCATACCGTTTGATCATATGTATGTAAGTAGATGCGCACATCAAAGAGATTAATAGACTGTACAAACAAAATTCTCCCGGTGTTGTTGGTGAGCACAACTTGCCACAGACCATTGTTTTAACGGTCAATTTATCATAGGATATGGAGTTAGCCTTATTACTATGCAGTAAATGTAAGAGCTTGCTTGTTGCGAGTTGTTTAGAATTCACATTGTATTTAATTTTAAGATGACACATAGTTTTACATTCTACCATGTTTTTTATTAAATAGTTTTGTGGTAAAACAGTGGAAGAATTAAAAAAAAGGCCATCTTGTTGAGTTTTTTGAAGAGTCAAGAGTGAGAAAAATAATGAAAGTGGTCCTCACAAAATCGTACAATATACTGACCTGATCCGTAACCTCCTTCAAAAAGGACTGGTATGATGTGCTTCCGACCAGCTTGCAACTTTGGAATGATGCATCAATGGGCAAAAAGCAAAATAAATAAGTGAAAAATGTAGCACGTAGTTTTAAAAAATTTAAAAATACCCCCATAGGAATAATATTTTTTAACTGCTATCTGTTGGCTAAAAGTACCAGTGACCAATAGTGCTAACAACTGAAATTAGAAATAATTGAATTGAGTCTAGTGAATTCACAATTTTAAGTTAAGTTGCAAATGGTGATAAACCCTCTATTAATGTAAAATTGACTTATTAAAAACAGGGTAAACAAAATAGTAATTTAGTAGTATCTCTATTATAGGCTTGAAGTTCTAAAAGTAATACAGCATGTGTACACTATAATGAGCTGAATTAGCACATATAGAACAAGGCTGACCATTAATTAAGTATGACAACAGACCCTTACACAGTGGCAATTTGTTTCTCCTTAGCAATCAAAATTCAATGTAGGTACTTGTATGAGAATCTAATAGCACTTCCAATAGGGGAGAATAGCAAAAATGGTTAAATAAACGATCACAGCGTGACAACAACACAAACTACATTTATTGAAAAGGAAATAAGGTCGACATAAGGCGCACAATGTAACGGATATGCCACTTATTGGAAACATCAATAACGAACTAAGACAGACGATATTATTCTCAAACAACAATAACCTTAAAGTTTTAAGGTTATTTTGACTTTACAAAACTTATCTTTGTAATATTGACACAAAACACAAATTTTTAATTCTGCAGCGGGAAACTAGCACACCAAATACGTAGGACATTAAGTTCAAATTCAAATTCTTATCGGAGAAGTCACATATTGCGCCCAAATTAACAATGTAAACAATTATTTATCTTACCAATAATCCTTTTTTGGTAACAAAATTTGTTGTAGTACGTGCACAAATGAAAATTTTTCTTTGTAGTGTCGTAAATACGGGTATTTTTGCAGTAATACGGCAATGATTGGCAAAAAAGCGACGCACCGCCATGTAATTTGACATTTTCACCCCGGCATTGCCAGCCACGAAAATAAATAATGATGTCAACATTAAGAGTTTGGTACGTTTTAGTAGTTTTTTTAATGATTGTTCTATTCTATTCTATTCTATTTTTCTCTTTGGCAATCGTGCCGATGTCGACAATTCTGCCAATGTCAGATTGCTATGAGAAAACGTGTGCATGGAGAGGAGAAAAAAAAATATCTAAATTAAAAAATCTGACTAAACTAAAAAATTAAGAACTCTATTTGTTAAATTAAAAGTTGGATTTATGTGAAACTTGCTGACGAGTGTTAGTAGAACACTGAAACAAACATTTATAAATATTGTTAGTTAAAATATTAAATAATGTAAGTACGTAGAATTATCAAAAGCCATACAAAAAGCATCACAATCTGATGTCATTGACACGAATAAAAAGCATCAAAGCCTCAAAGAGCTTTGGGGAAGAATGTGTTAGTAGAGAAGGAAAGTTAATTGGGACAGGGATCTTTAATTTTGGGAGATGGCTATACAGATCAAAGGGTTGGAAGATGTGCTCCAAAGTACCTTCGTCCAACCCGCATTCGCAAAGCGATAAATCTCTGACCCGGATTTTGTGAAGGAAAACCGGAGAACAACAATGGCCTATACGGAGACGGCAAAGAGTAGAAATTACTTTCTTAGATATATTTTTATAGGGATAAAACCAAGGCTTGGGTGTAAAATAAGGCTGGATTGCGTGATGAAAAGCACCTTTCCGTTTACTAGACATTTGCCACTTGCCACTGCACTTGCCATGAGATTAGCAAGCTCTTTTTTGGAAGGCTTAGCATTTGCTAAGCCCTGACAGTGAAAATGCTTAAGGTCTGCGGCTTGTGACGTTACAGTATCCTTAGCAAGAGCATCAACATATTCGTTTCCTCTTATGCCACAATGACTAGGAATCCAAACCAAGTGCACGGTTTTGTGATTCTTGGCACAAGAGAAAAGAGACTTTTTGATTTGGAGTAGAATTGGACTGTGCAGTTTACTCTTAAAAGGATTCTGCTCTAAAGCTTGCAAACAACTGAGTCAGAAAAGATGACACCAAAACTTATGCTATGAGCTTCTATAAATAAACACGCTTCTAAAATGGCCACGCAATTCACCCGTAAACACTGATGATTGTACAGGGTATATAAATTTTAAAACAATTTTGGAGTTTTGGTAGTAAACCGCAACACCAGTGCAACTTGAATCTGATAATTTAGAGGCGTCAGTGAAAAATCTTTCGTAATTGTACCAACGCTCACCAACCGCCGCATTGAAAATAGAGTCCGCTGAAGGGGACCTTTTTGATATGCCAATATCTAATATTTCATAGTCAAAACTGAAAATAGGAAGTTTCGGAAACTGAACAAGGGGGAATCTAAGTTTTTATTAAAGCGGGAAGCTTGTAGGACCAAGGGGACTTCTTTATGGTTCCAATAATTGGAACTTCGGCATGCAT
Organism: Polia nebulosa; assembly: GCA_951329385.1. NCBI lineage: Eukaryota > Metazoa > Arthropoda > Insecta > Lepidoptera > Noctuidae > Polia > Polia nebulosa. Next base: position 9,866,535 of record OX589588.1, on the reverse strand, counting down.
ACTCAAAGTCGTCAATTTTTTGAACTAGAGAATGAGAGGATTTGGTAATGACTCTAGCCCAAAATCTCGATGCTAGGTACTGCCTTCTAAGGGCCAACGGTGGTTCTGCGCACTCTACTTGTAAGGCATTAATTGGTGAGGACTATACAGCCTGATACGATCCGTAAACACTTAGCCTAAATTCCATCCAACTTAGCCAAAGCACCTTTTTTGCAGGGAATTAAAAGAAAAGAACCGTAGTCCAGAACGCTCCGGAATAAGGCATTGTATACCAGTTTCATGGAGTAGGGATGTGAACTCCACCAGACACCAGCAAGCACTTTTAGTACTGGAATAGCTCTCTCACATCTATTAACCAAATACTTTAGGTGATGTAAACCGCTCAATTTGGAATCTAAAAAGACGCCTAAAAATTTTACTTTTGAAGAAACCGGTATACCATGCCCTTGGATGCCCACTGAAATTTGTGGGATCTGCTTCCTGCAGGAAAAGACGACTACAGCACTTTTGGGGGCAGACAAACTCAAACCGTGGACGTTTAGCCATTGGTTTAGAGAGTCCAGGGATACGCAGAGAGATGATGCAGCGTCGCTAATCGAGTTTTTTGTGACGTATAAAGCCAAGTCGTCAGCATATTGAAGAATCTGACAATCGTCATTGAGGCAAGAACCGATTTCAGCTGTATAAAAAATATACATTAAGTGACTAAGGACAGAGATTTGTGGTAAGCCCTTCCATGAGATCCTCACGTCAAATTCTTTACCTGGGACTCTCGAAACTAGACATAAGCATAACATAATCTGTCTGGTAATCAATAGGACCGCAGTAATGAAATCGTTAGTGGAGGTAGCTGTTCCTGGCTTCCTCCGATCCCAAGACATTGTCGCAGGGCTAATCTAAACCTATACCTAGACCTAACCTAACTGAATCCTGAAGTTTAACTATATGCAGGTAAACGAATTTAACTCATACACAATATACACTCACACTATTATACACTCTCACGCACACACACACACTATTACACGTACTCACGCACACACACTCCAAACCCACTCGCATACAACGCACAAGTGCGCTTCTTTTTGTATTTTTTATTCTTTTATTATTCTGTTTCCAATTGCACCAGAAAGCATTATAAATGACGTGTTTTTTTAAAATATAGATAAGCAAATGCTTACGCGGCTCTCACTTGTTGCTTTTTGCTTATTTGCTTATCTGGTTTTAACATAGTTCACATTTCACTCGACGCACTCGCGTAAACAAGCGTAAGTCGTAAGCAGGGTCGTAACAACTCGCGATCACGTAATAATTACACAATTTAACGTGTTAAATAAATCAGTTAGTTAGGTTATTTTGCTAAATGTTTTTTGTGTTAATAAACAGTGATAGGACACGCATTATTGAATCTATAAATGTGTAAGGATGTTTGATTGAGATTGAGTGAGATATTGTGTTGTTGATGATGATGATGATGGTGATGGTGATTGTGATGGTGATGATGAATGAACTTTTAAATACGCCGTTGCATAATAACAATTTATTTCGTAATAACACAAAATAACACTTAATCAATTATAGACAGTCCTACGCCTGCAAAGTATGAAGGAAAGTTCATTGTTTATTCATAAACGCGATGTAATAATACTCATAAAAGTATTACTCTCAGTTAACAGACACCGCGCTAGCTTTTTGGCCGTAACAACAAGTACCTACGCGACACGAATTAAAAAAAGCATGTTAAATTAAAGCATTTAACAAAGTATGCTTAAATTTTTTAGCACAAAGCATTTAACAAGTGATCGCCAAAAAGCAACTTTGAACACCACTACTCTGTATAATGATAAGTGGAAGAGCGGAGTCACCTAACACAAGCATCTTCTTGCTTAAAAGGTAATCTCCGAATCAATATGCTAAAGCTTTAAGCAACTGAAATAAACATTTTTATTTATTACATTTTTATTTATTTTATTATTTATGCAAACTACAATATGCATTTTATCATTACCTCCGGGATTCTCAGCTGTTGCAATTTTTGCCGGAGAATGGGAAGAAGGACATGTCAAGAGGAAATGTCTAAGAAGGCAGCGACTACGGATTCTTTTTTTGAAAACGCTGAACGTATATCCGAGACCCAACCCAACGCTATCCATGGTACTAAGTCCCTTTCTAAACCCGAATTGAGACCTAGGACGTAAGTCTCTGGATTCTACTATGAATTCTAGTCAGTTTTTGATGAGGTGTTCTAAAATTTTTGCTAGGGCTGATGACAACGCAATTGGTCTGAAGCTGTTTGGGTCATCAGCGTGCTTACCAGGTATGATGATTTGGGGTTTCTACTGTTCGGGGACCCAGCCATTAGTGTAACAGAAATTTAAAATGTCTAAAAAATATTTTTTTGCTTTTTGCCCTGCATGTGACATAAAGGAATAGACGGCAGAGTCATGGACATGTTTTAGAACTGAGTCAAGCTCCTGCATAGAAAATGGAGCATCAAATGGGTCATCTGAAGAAATGAGAGATGGCTGATTATGTTCTGTTACCGATGGTACATACGGAGGAGCCAGTTTATCAAAGAACTGTTCAGCAATCTCTCGGGGGATGGGAGAGGAAATTGAAGGCGAGCAACCAGATCTAAAACGGTTAATCTTCCTCAATACAACTGATAAAGGAGTGGAGGGGGACAGGGAACCGCAAAAGTCAGCCCAACCTGCACGTTTCTTTCTTCGCAGCAATCTTTTAGATTTAGCGAGAGCCCTATTGAATGCTATTAGGTTATCACTAACCATAGCCTCATTGTACACCTTTTCAGCATCATTTCTTTCCCTTATGGCTGTTGTGCATTCCTGATCCCACCATGGTGGAGGGGGAATCTTCCCACGTGTTGAGTTTTTAACAGGTAAGCATGAGTCCGCACTAGCTGTTATGGCAGAGATGAGGTTATCATAGCAATTTGACACATGGAGGGGACCACCAAGAGAATCAAAATCACAGGAAACTAAATTTGGAAGAGAATCAATTTTGTCCTCCAATAATGAGGAATAATTTAGCCAATCAGGTTTAGACAAATTATACCTCAAGAGTGTTTGTTAGTTTGTGGGTCTAGTGAGACCCACAAACTAACAAACACTCACACAGAGTGTTTGTCACTAGGCTTCAAGCGCGACAACGACAGCGTGGGGTGGGAAATCATCCTATGACTTCGCCCGCTCTGGGTGGAGCGGGAGGGCGTGTCAGACTCTTACTGACTAAAACCCACCCCTGTTCCTTCCTGCCTTTGAGTGCCCAGGGGCGAGGTAACTCTGTTTCGAATTTATCTTCAATCCCCGGGCAGAAGTCGCTGACACCCCTAATCGTGTATGAGTGGTAGGTACTGGTTTTGAGATAACACCACCACTGGTGAGACACAAAACACACTCAATTCGCTAACAGTGATACCCATAATTATTCACATTGTTTCAATCAAGCTATGTCACATGTCTGTGTACAAACCTTTTGTTCAAGAATATTTTTATAATAAATGATCGAAACACTCTTTTGTTTAACTAAGTCTGTAAAAACAACGATATATTTTTTGAGACAAAAGATCACAACTTTAAAACTAGGACCTTTCGTGAACGGACACGGAATCGTGTAATAGTAGGGGAGCCCGAGCGGGGATTTCGGGATTTACTAAAGCGCGGCAGATTAATATACAGGGGGATACCTTGTACCCGGTTAAGTACCTCCACAAAACATGAGGCCCATATATAAGGCCGCCCGTGAAGGATACAGGATCAGATTAGTAAAAAAAAATTGACCATCAGAAATTCTCGAGCGCGTCAGATTAAGGTAGAGTGAGTTAATTACATCCTAAAAAGTGTATATTCCACTAATCTGACAATTTGAGTGACGTAAAAAAAGGGGAGGGCAACAAAGTTGTAAAAAAAAAACGTCATCTCGACATTCTCGAGCGTAGCTAAATTTTTTTTTATTTTGAAGGAAATAATTCAAGAATAATGAAAAATATATAACCTGACGATTTCCGCAAGCCGAAATAACAAAAATTCGTCGATAAAGTTAAATGCGTGCAGCTGCGTGATGCCTACATTTCCTTCTCCGCGTTTCTATTCCTCTCTCACTCTTTCTCTATCTATTACTCTCTCACTCCGTCCCCACTCTGGTTAATTTTAATTTTATTTAAAAACTTCATGTATAGAAGCTCTGAAAAATTATAAATGAGGTTTTTATAAATAATTTTCTATGTCTAGTTTATTTATAAAGAAAAATCAAACAATTGTCAAGTGTCTGTTAACTTCAGTTTCATAAGTATTTATAGAAAAATTTTTTCATTGAAAAAAATTATTTAGTTAAACTTTTATACAAGTGAGTACACACACCATTTTTTGGTGTGTGTACTCATGTACACGCGTTAGAAGTTGTACTTCTTTGGCACATAATAAAATATTGGCACATATAATTATTAATTATCATATGAATTTAATTCAATATTATTTAAGATTTTTCTAAATTAACTAATTTTGGAGCTCAAATGCATAGAAATATTATTTCTTTGAACTCAGCGAGCTCAAAATATCACATAAATTATATTTTGAGCTCAAAAATGTCATAAGTACAATTTTAAGCGCCCTGGAATGGAATTAGCGGGAAGTTGCAGGGATGGCCTTTAAGGTGAACCGTTTTTCTAATTTTTTTTTGTCAGATCAGGCGAATCCCTCTAGATAATCGTCAGATTATGAGACAGTACGTTTAGAACATAAAGATGAACCATATATATCTTAATCTGACGCGCTTGAGTATTTCAAAATGGCGAATTTTTTTTGCACATTATGAAAATGGCCGCGAGTTTGCGTCCCATCGAAATCGTCAGATTAGTGAATGAGAGCTTTTTTTTGGTGCACTTAACACTCCCTTAGAAAATCTGACGCGCTCGATTTTTTTTTTTTTTTTTTCATTTTCAACCCTTAAATACAACCACCCGCATCATGCAAACGATCAGATTAACATACGTACATTATTAAAAATACGTAGGGCATTGATGCTATCAATATCTGACGCGCTCGAGGATGTCCATGCAACAGTTTTTTTTTACATATTTAAAAATCTATAGCCGCTTCCCCCACCGATGTAAAGGTATATATCATATAACATTTTTTTCTTCTTATCATCTAAGCTTTGCATCCCAATAGGTCTCTACGACGCTCGAGTAAATCCCCATTTAGCATCGTGGGCTCCCCTACTATAATATGGTTCGCCGCGGCGACTTCATACCACTCCGTATTCTGCGGTATTATGGCAAAAGCACGCCACGCACACTTTGTTCTTTGACACAAAACCTTAGTAGTCGCAAGGGTAAATGAGGAACATCAATAAAAAAAAAATCGAGAATTCATATCGTTTATTTACGATGAGTGGTCAGAGCGTCCTACACGAGCAACGTAACCCGCCGTCCGTCGTAAGGCACTAAGTAGAAACGGACGCACCGGACATAAATAATACCTACATTTGAAATTAACACAACTTAATCAAACAAACACTACAAAAATATAATCCTTACTATATCAATTAAATACGACTACGACTTTCTTACAAAATTGCACTAAAACCTTAGCAACAACTTTATAAGCAAACCATTGAAAATCTACTAATTTGAACTCAACACAGATATGTTACTTCATGATATTTACAATGTTATTAAACTAATATGAATAAATTTTGGTTCTTTTAGGATTTCTAATAATTCTAAAACTAGATTAGTAATTAGACTGTAAGAAAAATCTATAGTATTGTCTTAATACTGATTTTCGGTAATTTTAGTCATAAGAGTTGGATGTGCTACAATGAAGTGTTATTGCAATTCTTGTTCAGATTTGGCAATAATGGAATGAATCAGATATAATATTGCAATAAGAGTTCACTGTACACTCCTGGATATTTAATTTAATATTATACATATGAGCTATCTTCATGGGCGCCGGCAGAACTATTTTCAGAGGGGTGCATCTTCACCTCACACAGACATAAAACTAAGTTGAGAACGACGCAACAGCGATGGAAAGCGAGCTCGAAAATTTTAAGAATTCGTTTCAAATGTGCTTAAAATAAGAGACTTTTTTGACATATTATTTACGCTTTTTTTATTATACTTATCTGTTAAAAACCATGGGGGTGCAAATGTACCTCTTGCACCCTCCTCCCGGCGCCCATGGCTATCTTATTAATATTATGATATTAAATAACTAACAAAATGTGCTTTAAATATACCTGCATAGTAGAATTTATTTGTAAAGATTTGAAAATGATCCGTCTCTTGGAATTTTCAAGAACTGGTAATACGAAAAATGCAGATGTATTCATAGCACAAGATCTAAGATAATAACAATGTAAGTAACAAATAATTGTTTTGGCTTAATTATGCACTAAGTGGCTTTGTAAACTAATTATTTAGCCGATATAGTGCATTTCTTGAAATTCTAAACGTATTTTTACATACAATAACAAGAAATATGGAAGAGAGTTATGGCCTTGTGACAGTGTAAAGTGAACTAAGGCTGCTGTCATACCTGGCAAATAATTTGTAGTTTCAGTAATAAAACTTATATCTACGCACCATGTAGCTGTGAACGCTTTTTTAAAAAAAGTGAGTCAGTTTAGGCAGACGCCATAAACTATTACCAGGTGTGACCACAGCCTTAATTGTAAAATATTTTTGATATATCAGTGTTGCCAATAGGAAGACAGCCCAGTGCTATTATTTGCTATTCCAAAGTGTATCTAATATATTATATTTCTAACAATCTGACAAATAGAAGAGGTGATAGAATTTGTTTACAGTAAACAATGAAACCTTAATCATCTAAAACATGGAAAGACTCTGCAAATATAATCACAAAGTGCTTTTAATGTAAACAAGTGATGTTACTGGAATTCTTAACAATTAAATTATGCAATTGAGATCATTTTAGCAATATTTAAGTGATTTTCATTTAAATTTAAACACTGCCATTACAAATCACATTCATTTACAATCTAAAAACTCAAAATGTTGATTTTTAGAACTAGAAAACTAAATTAATGATGACTACGCAAAGATTATACGCCTATATCAATTTTGGTCTCAAATTTTCACTCCAATTTTAATATGCTACTTGCCTTGTAATTTTAAAGAATAAATATATTCTTTACAAGCTAAACTTAATACTGATTAACGCACAACTAATCGATACTGGATTAACTAACAGATAAAAGGAACAAAAAATTCTAATTAAAAATATCCTCAATTTTTTTTTATCCTAACGAAGAAATCATATAATACGGGAATAATTTCCACAAATAATTTATTTCGAATTTTCAGTTTCTAAAAACTGATAAGTGTCGAAACTTGTTGGATTGATATTGCTATTCAGGACAGCCAATCACAACAGTTAACGTAAGATATAACAGCAGATTCACTTATGCAACCTGCCAAAGGTGGGATGGACCCCACAAATGTATCCTCTAAGATGATACACTGAAAGTTATAATTTTAGTCAGACAGTGCTACATATCGCGCCTATATAAGACAGCACACGCGTAGTAGCGTAGTAAACGTCTTTAGATACAGAGACGAAGCAACAACGATGGCAACATCAATATCGAAGATAGTACAATTTGATTACGCTTAAGGTTGAACTAGTCGCGGGCTCGAATTCACTGCTGGGCTTGGCCAAAAAGCACGCTGTCTCACCTGGCATCATGTCAGACAGAGAAAATATCAGTGATAAGCAGTTATACGCCAGTATACATGTACTATGTCTAGTTTGCACGCACACAAACACGGCTGAACCGTTCAAAACGACCGCGCAAAAAATTACGAAAAATTTATTTTTATGAAAAAACCACTGCATAAATCAATTACAAATAAAGTTTATTGAACTCTTCTATAATTGAGGTTTGTCGGTGCCAACTTTGATTTGGCGATTTTGCACTTCTTTTATTACTTATTTACGCCCAAAATTGCGTTTAAATTAGCAAGAAAAACGAATCTTTGCTGGTTTATAACTTTTTAATGGCTTTATATTAATTACTATGTTGTTTCCGCACAGACAAAATTAATAATGAGACAAAACGATATTATGTATAACTTTGCACATGTACAATGTCAAACAGTGGAATCATACCCTCCCAAAATTTGTATGAACAAAACATCGACTAGTCCAACCTTAAAGACTGTTTTTGGCTTAAATGGCGCATCATGTTTTGAAACAAATTGGTGTTTCAACTCCATCGTGCCTACAGCCTTGGCCAAAAGTATTAGGCACCCCACAAATTTTGCATATGCGCACAGAAAATAGCATGGAGCTCCTTGATAGGCCTGCCCAGTCTGCGGACTTGAACCCCATCGAACATTTTGACGTGCATTTTCACATAACTTGCAGGCTATACCACAGTTACACATACTTATGTATACCACACTTTTCCTTCTTACAGACACCACAAGCGTTTCGACACTGACTGGTAGTGAGCGGAGCTTACATATCGAGTCGACATACTATAGCTCGGGACCTCACTATCAAATGCAAGATATACTGTAAGTTTAAGAGAAGCTGTCCTGCTCGCACTCATCCCAGCTGTCACACTCGTACTGGTCGCAGTCATAGTCGATGTCACAGGCGGCGTGGCCGGTCGCGTCCGAGCTGATGTCAGTGAGCGCCGCTTCCGATACCGGCTTTGATGATATGTCCAAAATCTGGGGGAAAATACAAATTCACACTGTTATTGTGTATTTTGTAATTCAAGTTTAGTAGATTTATTAGTAAGTGAGGGCATTTTTGAAAATATTTGTAATGTTACACACACATTGCTAGTTCATTATAGTGCAGTCAGATGGACACTATATGAAATCAATAAATCAACCTAGCCTTTTCGCAAGTATGTTGGGGTTGGCTTACTGTCCAACAGGTTGCAGCTGAGTACCAGTGTTTTACATAGAGCGACTGCTTATCTGAGCTCCACAACCCAGTAACTGGGTAACACGATACCCCTTGTCAGAACAGGTGCCAGATTTTAAGGCTTCTGATTACCCGTAACGACTATCAAAGATCTACAAATGACAGCCGGGGCCAACAGAATAACGTGCTTTCATAAGCATGGAGGAATCATTCATCCACGGATCCACCTCGGCAAACGTTGTTTAATCTTGAAGATCGACCTATGCGGCCACGAGCTTTATTTGAAATCATAAACCTACTATTTGGACTTTCGATTTCTACTGCTTCTACCCAACAAATACAAAACAATGAAAATACAACTGTTAGAACGTGTTTTTATTAATAACCAAATAAAATTATTTTCTAGTCTGATTTCGTTTAAATTGTATTTCCATTATTACTGTGTAAAGACAAACCACACGGATTATTCAACAAATGGAGTAATAAATGCTAACCCAATTTGCGAAACAATATTATTTACTGATGATTGAACAATTTTTGGTAGTTAGTGGTTACGCGTTACCACTCCATTAGTTCAATGCTCCATGTTTAAGGTGGGTTCACATTACAGTGTTGTGTCGTATAGGGAACGTGCACGGCGTAGTCTGTGCCATCTAGTGGAGTAAATTCGAAACTTCTACCCTTTCAAAACTTGTCATTGACATTTCCGTGCCTTATATGTACTTATACACACACGTACCATGCACACATGCAGCACGTGAAACGTAGACTGCCATCTAGTGAGTGAAATCTGCAACTTGTACTGTATAAATACTAGACATTGACATTTATGTGGCGCCATCTATAGTTCCTGCACGCTCCCTATCGTAGCGCCTTATGACGCAGTTGAGTGTAAAACTCGTGAAATGACGTAAACTTGAAAATATTTGTGTGATTGGTGTAACCCACCCTATGATATCACACGACACTGTAATGTGCCCGTAGCTTTAGCCAATTTTTTTATTTCCCTAGCACAAAATACATGGATGGTATAAATTAAGTACATCGGCTGAAGATCGAAGGCTGTAGTTGTCAGACTGCGCATCCCTGTCGGCTGTGGAAAGTGCGTGCAGCGCTAAGGAGTTGCGTTTGGGCTCTTCACGCGATAGATTCTTGCCGTCAGACCGAACCGCCACTTCTGAAGGATTTGAACGCTCTGGAAATAACAACAGAAAGATTCATAATCAAGAAACTTTTGCTACGCCGGAATAACGTAAGTTGTAATTATTTTTTCTGGTTTGGATCTATAGGGAACGTGCACGGCGCAGTCTGTGCCATCTAGTGCAGTAAATTCGAAACTTTTACCCTTTAAAAACTCATCATTCAGTCATTGACATTTCCGTGCCATGTATGTATACAAACACGCATCATGCACACATGCAGTACGCATAGCGTAGACTGACATCTAGTGAGCGAAATCCGCAACTTTTACCGTATAAATACTTGACTTTGACATTTATGTGCCGCCATCTATAGCTCATGCACACTCCCTATACTGTGTGGTCGCGATTTAAATTCCAAACATGTATTTCCAAGTATTCAGGCAGCTAGCTCGCAGTAGGAATGTAGTTCATCTAAATTCGTTTTATGGACTGATAGTCGTAAATGTGATCTCCGCGCATAGTTATATTTGACTAGCGGCTCACCTCGGCTTCCCACGGGTGCAAATAGGGATGAAAATAAAAATTCTATTTAGTCTGTAAGTTAGATTATCAAAAAATATTGGACACGTGTTTTTTACTTTATCAAATCAATGAAAAATTACAAAGATAAAACGCATCAAAGTTCAGGAGTGAGGGCTTGTTACGTCACTTTTGAGTAACAAGTGGCAGAATTTTACTCGGGTGTGACGTCATGCGAAATTTCAACGCACTGTATCGTCATTTTATGTTTAGGCGACAAAAAAAAATATGTGTCCAATATTTTTTGGTAATCTAACTGACGGACTAGATTTTTTTGTCGTCAACCCAATTATACACACAAACCTTTTCTTTATGAAAATCTTATCAAAATCCGTTGCGTGAAAACAAGCGAAGATACGGCGGACTTTGTTTTATATTATTAAGAAAAAAATTAATATTTTCAAGAAACCCGACTGTAAAAAATAACTAAAAAGTTCCAAACAAGTTACTTTTCAAGCAGTCTGATGCAGTTGGTGGCATGAAATCAATAATTGAACAAAAATAACTGCCGCAGTTGGGTTTTTTGAAAATATTTTATTTTTTTATTTTCTATATTTTAGTGAGTTATATTTTTGGAATCGCCTCCTCAAACCCTTTATTTTAATACCCCACTAAATATAGTTCGTCGACTTTTATTTTAGTATTTTTCACAATATGGCGTCTAGTTTTTGCCATATTGTATTTTGATTATTGTCATGTCTTTACTAGCACTCGTAAAAAAAAAAAAGGTTAAGACAAATCAATTGACGTAAGAATTATCAAAATCCGCCCACGCGTTTAGTCTCTATAGTACCACAAAGGAACAAACATACATACATAGGCTGATAAACACATTACCCTCCCTGCGTCGCACAGTCGGGTAAAAAGAGAATGCAATGGCGGTCGGGCTATTTTACATTTTGGCAGTAAATCATACTTAATCACACTAATATTATAAAGGTGAAAGTTTGTGAGTGTGTATGTTTGTTACTTCTTCACGCTCAAATGGCTGGACTGATTTGGATGAATTTTGGTATGTAGATATACCCTGAATTAACACATAGGCTACTACTACCTTTTTATCCTGGTCTACGCGGCTGAAAGCGCGGGGTGCAGCTAGTAATATTATAAATGTGAAAGTTTATGAGGATATTTGTTACTCTTTCACGCAAAAACTACTGAACGGATTTTGATGAAAATTTCTGTAACATAGCTTGTATATCAGAATAACATATAGGCTATAATTTATAATGGAGGAAGTGATAATTTCACGCGGGCGAACCCGCTGGCAGTTATAAATAACGGAAAACTTACCTTTAACCAGTGGATCTGCAAGTGACACTTGTGATCCGCTGCGAGGGGAGCCTAGGCTACCACTGTAATACATTTCAGGATTCGCCTCATGCCGATCTGCAATGAAAATTATAAAATGTTTACTAAATAACGCCCATATCTTGAACATAATCATTTTGTTATCAGTTTCAGCTATGACAATCAGACAAAAGATTTGTTAAGTTATTGTAGAGAACTTTATTTCTTACAAAGCTTGTTGTTTACCAGGTACCAAACACTTAGCATAATCAGTCAATGGGTAGTGTTTCTATTGCTAAGATGCTTCCTCTCTGTAGGAACCGTTTCTCTTCATTGTTGCTGGACCAGTGGTAATGAATTATGTACACTGTGCATACCTGACTGGGTTGAAACCTGCGACTTGCAACTCAATATTCGGAGTTATCGTGCATCTGCTGGCTGACTCCTTGCGCAGCATCCAGCGTATTGTTCTACATACAATAATAATGTTAATCTCACCACAGTCGACTATCTCGTGGAACACGTAGCTCGCAGTGACGACGGGCTGCCGGATCCACGGGTGTGCCATCAGCTGCGTTATCGTGCATCTGTTGGCTGGCTCCTTGCAAAGCATCCAGCGGAGGAGCTGTTCCAAATCTGTTGAGATGATGCAAGTAATGCAATATTTTTATAGAAATTAAAAAAGCAAAGTGTTTTTAAAATATTCAATTTGATTTAAAAGTAATGACCAATAAAATCATAGCGACTTGTCAATCAATTGAGTGTTAAACAAAACTAATAAAAAAATAAAGGATTTTTTTATTTAGATCATGTCAGTGGCGCCAAACTGCTAAATCAAAAAATTTGAGTAAAAATTATTACCTTCAGAAACCACTTGCGGGAATGCTAGCGGCCCTTGTATCGTGTCCTCGATGTCAGAAAACGGGTTAACAAAGAATGTCAGTACATACAGAGTTATCCCCATTGACCACATCTCTAATTCAGGGCCCGCGTATCTGCGAAAGTAAATGTACTTTTTGAAAAAAAGCTCATAAGTGTCCACTGGTGAAGAAATCAGCGATCGTAAGGGAATATTGTTATTAACACCGTGGTTGACTAAGCAATTGAAAGAATGTTTGCTAATGCAACAGAAGTGGGCTAAGTATTGTGCCCTGAGGAACTCCTATAGTGTCCAGAGATTCTGAAGATCTCATTCTGCTAACGTCAACTAACTGAATCGGCTTTTAAATCAAGTACTAAAGAATAATGAAGATACATGAAGAATATCACAAAATAAATAATCATTCTTGATGAATATTCCGTGGTGAACACAATCGGAAGCTTCCTACAAATCATAAAACCTTTTCAAATATCAAACTCACTTGTTTCCCGCTAAAACTTCAGGGCTGCAATACTCTGTAGTACCATAGAAGGTGGAGAACAGCGTGTCTTTGCTCATGAACGTCGCCGAGCCGAAGTCGATAAGTTTGACATGGAACTTGTTGTCTATGATTACATTCTCGTCTTTTATGTCGCGGTGTAGGATGTTGAGTGAATGGAGGTATTCCACTGCTAGTCCTATCTGTAAACATTAGAATAAAGAGCTCTTGATTGGTTCGTTAAATAAAATAATGGCTATTATAAAAAAAAATATTGACATGATACGCCATGAAAATAATGGACTCAAACAAAAGTAAATATATAAACTTTTGGCATCGCAGACAGCATTAAAAAGTTGCAGTAGGTTCAAATCGAAGACTAGGTGTTCAGGCCTTTCTGCAAAACCACTCTACAATGTTGCCAATGAGCTTTCTGACTTTGTGAAAAATTACCTAATTTAATTGAAACCAGGGCAGAATATATTAAATTGAAACCAATTTTTATTGTAAGGAATTTAGATATATACCTGTCTAAATATATAACTAAGCAGCGGCTCGTCGAGCCTGGGTCTTCGCTCGATGAATTCGAACAGATCCATACCTGCTCCATGTTTCTCCATCACCATTTGGAAGTATTTTTCGTTCTCGAACACGTCTACTACACTGACCTGCAAAATATGTATTAAGGTCAATCAAGACAAACAAGACAACAAGTGAGTGCAATCAAGACTTGTATCTATAGTTAGCAATCATAAAAGTTTGTCTTGGCTGTTGCCCTTCGAGTAAATATAAAGGTTATATTAAAAATTAACCATATCCGCCAAATCGGAGCTTCTGAGAGAGATCGAGACGTTCTATGGACAGTTATACACGTCAACGACTAAACGCGCTGTGAATTTAGCTAATGACCCAAGAGCTAGATTGACCCGACACTATACCGAAGACATCCCGGACGTCAGCCTGTATGAGATTAGGATGGCTCTGAAGCAGCTTAAGAACAACAAGGCGTCGGGTGATGACGGAAACACGGCCGAACTTCTGAAGGCGGGTGGAAAACCGGCCCTTAAGGCCCTTCAGAAACTGTTCGATTCCGTCATACTCGAAGGGAAAACGCCACAGGCGTGGGGCAGAGGTGTGGTGGTACTTTTCTTTAAGAAGGGCGACAATGAGTTGCTTAAGAATTACAGGCCCATCTCACTTCTGAGCCATGTCTACAAGCTGTTCTCTAGAGTCATCACGAACCGTCTCGCGCGCAGGTTTGACGACTTCCAGCCTCCCGAGCAAGCCGGATTCCGACCACATACATACGCTGCGGCAGGTTATACAGAAGACCGAAGAGTATAAACTACTCCTCTGCTTAGCGTTTGTGGACTACAAGAAAGCCTTCGATTCGATTGAGACTTGGGCTGTGCTGCAGTCTCTCCAAAGGTGCCAGATCGACTATCGGTACATCGAGGTGTTGAAGTGTTTATACAAAAACGCCACCATGTCAGTCCGACTTCAGGACCAGACCTCGAAACCTATCCTCCTTCACCGGGGTGTGAGGCAGGGAGACGTCATTTCTCCGAAACTGTACACGGCAGCAATGGAGGATGTTTTCAAGGTTCTGGACTGGAGAGGGCTAGGCATTAATGTCAATGGCGAGTACATCACTCATCTTCGATTTGCCGATGATATAGCCGTCATGTCTGAGACTATGGAGGACCTCAGAACAATGCTCGATGACCTCGGTAGTTTCTGATAGAGTGCGTCTTAAAATGAACATGGACACAAAACCAAGGCCATGGTAAATACCCATGTAGCACCTACTTCTATCAAGATCGGAGACTCTACACTAGAATTTGTAGACGAGCACGTCTACCTGGGACACACGGTTCAGTTAAGTAGGGCTAACTTCGAGAAAGAGGTCAACGTGGTCGCTCACAATGGGCCTCATCAGAAGGCTTACAGTCACCCAAAGAGCAATGGAGAGGGCAATGCTCGGAGTTTCCTTGCGTGATAGAATCAGAAATGATGATATCCGCAAGAGACCTAAGGTTACCGACATAGCCCGAAGAAACGCCAAACTGAAGTGGCAGTGGGCAGGGCACATTGCTCGCAGAACAGATGGTCGATGGGGCCGAAAAGTTCTGGAATGACAACCGCGTACCGGAAGACGTAGCGTTGGAAAGCCTCCCACAAGGTGGACCGACGACCTGGCGAGGGTCGCGGGTAGCCGATGGATGCGAGACGCACAGGACCGATCATTGTGGCGAAACTTGGGGGAATGACTATGTCCAGCAGTGGACGTCTTTCGGCCGAAATGATGATGATGATGATTCAAAATGTACGGCTGGTGCCAAGTTTGACTAGGGCAGCATTTGACAAAAGACGGAAAACCTACACCCAGCAGTGTACCCAGCATAACGATCACCCATCACTCTCTTCTAGACGTTAAGTCTTTGGTCGTATCCGGTGGCATTCGGTTAGATTGGAAGCCGACCCCAGCATATTCAGGAAAAGGCTAGGCAGATTGATTGATATTATTATATATATATATTTTTTAATTCACAAAACTGATGTGTACAATCCACACATGCACACAAAAAACAAAAAAAAAGACATAACCTAATACTAATGATTGCCACCTACTAGATGTGAATTTAACATACATACGAGTACATTCTTATACTCACAATATTAGGATGTTTAAGCGTGAGCAGTAGGCTCAGTTCCAGCGGCACGCGACGTCCATCGGGCCCGTCCACCCAGAACTGTGCGCCCACCTTCTCTTTGAGTATGAACTTGGCTACTGTCAGTAATCTGTCAGAGCGACGGTACGCCATTTTCACGCATCCGTAGGCACCTTTACCTAGAAAATATCAAAGTTCTTAACATTAATCAGCTAGAGAAACTTCACAGATTAGATGGGTTTTTTTTTTTTTTGGGTGGTGGGAAATCATCCAATGACTTCTCCCGCTCTAGGGTGGAGCGGAAGGGCGTGTCAGACTCTTACTGACTAAAACCCACCCCTGTTCCTCCCTGCCCTGAATGCCCAGGGGCGAGGTAACTCTTTCGAATTTATCCTCAACCCCCGGGCAGGCATCGGCCATGACGGGCCCCGTCGTGTTTGCTAACATCTCTTTGAGGCGCGCGTGGAACACTACGCGCCGTCGACTCTCGGGCCTGGTGCTGATCGGACGGCGAGCTACCCATTACTCGCCGTCCGCAGGCCCGGGTAGATTAGATGGTCAGTCATTATTAAAGCCGAAAGAAGGGCCATAGGCTTCACCCAAGTATCGTCCCATCGATCGGCCTGTGCTCCTCGCATCCAGCGGAATCCAAGCATAGCCTTCTCCATTACTCTTTGGGTCACTTTGCACCACGTTTCAGTGGCATAAATGTCATCATTGGAAACACACATGTCTAGTGACGATCAAACTAAGATTTTTTAGAACGCTACTATCTGGCCTCTACTCCGTAATCACCAGTAACTATTTAATTTTTTTTATTTCATTTCAATGTCATCAATTGGCAATAGACTCTATTTTTAAAAAATATTCATATCAAAAATTAACTTTATCCAAAATCGAAGTATATTTTCAAATCCGTTCAAAATTAAGTAAGTAAGAAACCTTTCAAATTTGGTGAAAGGGGAAACTGTCAAGTAACAGAAAAACCGGCCAAGTGCGTGTCGGACTTCGCACATTTAGGGTTCCGTATCAAATCAGGGACTTTCAAAAGAAAAAATCTGATTTATCAATATACTGGTGTTTGTTAGTAAAATATATGTAATAATAAACATTATCACCAAATTTCAAGTTCATAAGTCAATGGGAAGTTAAAAAATTCTTCGGAACAAAATTGTGTGACAGACGACGGACAGACGTCTGTCTATGGACACGTAAGTGACAGCAATAGGGCTCCGTTTGGACCCTTCGGGTACGAAACTCTAAAGAGGATGCACACTATGACGTATGACGTCACCACCATTAGGTTACGCGCGTAAAAAAAGAGATAGCCGGATGTCCCCACCGCGCCCCTACTTTTACTTATACCAATATTTAAAATGCTAGCTTCATTAATTTAATACCCAATGGTGTTGATTCTGTAATGCACAAACTAAACTTAATTTAGGCTATTTCTATCTTTTTCTCTCTAATAAAACAAGAAAGAGACGGACGTAAATTAGAGCTGTCAAATTTAGTTTGAACTAATATTTCCATACAAATTAAGGGTACACGTAAAAACATGTCGTCTAAAAACACGGCGAAGCGCAAGGCGTAAACTAGTTTGACATCTCTAACTTAGTGCACAGCTATAGCCGTCCTTTTCTCGCACTGCCTTTTAGTAAAAGATAGCAATTCTCTAATTTTAGTTTAGTTATTGATCAAGAGAATCCGCACCAATGTCATCAGAAAATGATTTATTTTTAGTGTTATTAATGGTTTCATAAAAATATTGTACAAAAAAGACACAGTAAATTACCTTATTTTTCATTTATGTACAAAGTTTAACAACCGACATGTGTGGCGACACCTGTGTCGCCACACATGTCACATACGAAGTGTGTCACATACGAAGCTAGAGACACACCAATGGCGTCACGAAATGACCGATAAGCTTCTATTGCAATAATCGTTCTAATCTATGCTAATCCTTTGTTTCTATGTACTTACCAATCTGTTTGAGCGTAACATAATGCTTGTTGTATTCTCCGGAGACTTGCTCGTCACCACATTGGCTTACTAGTGACATCGATTGTGGCCTGCTGCTAACCGACTTGTTACCCTGTCGAGGGAAAAATAGATGCTAAAATTGTACTTTTGAAAAGATTAGGTAGCTACTTTGTTAAAATCGTAACTTTAAACATTGAACACGTTTACGCTTGATTTTTGGCTAAAAGATAGTGATTATTACGATTATGAGATGATGATGTAATTGGCCGGCCGATTATCAAACGATAATGTAATGATAGCTGCTGCTATACATTTATATAAAAACTTTTCATTTACTGGGTTATATTAAGAAATGATTTAGGCAAGAATCAACTCTCTAAAAAAAACATTTTACAAAAAAAACAACCGACTTCCAAAAAAAAAAAACACAAAAAATTTTAAAATAACTTTAATTTCGGAAGTCGGTGTTTGTATTTTATTTCTTCGATATTTGACACCGACTTCCGAAATTAAAGTTATTTTGAAATTTTTAGTGTATTTTTTTTTACAAAAATAACCGACTTCCAAAAAAAAATACACTAAAAATTTCAAAATAACTTTAATTTCGGAAGTCGGTGTCAAATATCGAAGAAATAAAATACAAACACCGACTTCCGAAATTAAAGTTATTTTAAAATTTAAACATTTGGAGAACACAAAAACGTCATCAAGATATGTGTATTTTTCGTTTTTGTTCAGTTTCTCAAAAAGTGCTAAAGCAATTTCGATAAAATTTATATGGGACCACCTCGGGAGTATATTCTTTCGGAAAAAAAAGAATTTTGATAATCGGTCCACAATTGACGGAGAAATGCGCGGACATACATAAAAAAAAAAAAACATACATATAGTCGAACATAGAACCTCCTCCTTTTTCGAAAGTCGGTTAAAAAGAAAATAAAATGCTGTTCAGTAAATTTTTGCATAATTCGACACAATATAGGGAAAAGCAAATTTTGTTTTCTTTGCCATACATAATTTCTTGAAAAAAATTTGGATGATGATAAAAAAATCAGTTTTCACTTCCGAAGCCATACCTGGCTATTTTCCTTCTAATACACAAGACATACTATACCACAGTGTTACTAACGAGGATTAGAAAGTTGTCGGCCGTGGACGCGATGCTAGACGCGAGTGTGGTTCGTCGAGCTGTGTCCCCTAGCTGTACTACAGAATGTTTGTCTAACTAATACGCAAGACATGCTTTACCACAGTGTTACTAACGAGGACTAGAAAGTTGTCGGCCGTGGACGCGATGCTAGACGCGAGCGTGGTGTGTCGAGCTGTGTCCCCTAGCTGTACTACAGAACGTTTGTCTAACTAATACACAAAACATACTATACCACAGTGTTACTAACGAGGACTAGCGAGTTGTCGGCCGTGGACGCGATGCTGGACGCGAGGGTGGTGTGTCGAGCTGTGTCCCCTAGCTGTACGCCCAGCCATACGCACTGGACGCGGCAGCCTGTATTGAGCTGCATGCTTGATACTGTGTAGAGGACATCTGAAAAAGAGTGTTGATATTAATATCGATTATATTCATTCTGTAGTCGATTCCGTCAAACAGTTCTGGAAATACAGTAAAAGAGCTGTGTTTCAATTTTAGTGTTCAATAAAGGTACAGGCACATAACAAAATAGTTCTATGTCCTGTTGTGGCGCCGGATTGCCCAATCAAACGGATCTGTACAAACCTACGTCATACCACAACGAGTTTTGTAGCTTATCAGCTGTGTCAGAAGGCGACACGGCACAAAACAATAATGTGAACTCAGCTTTGAAAAATTCACCTTAAATTTGATTTTTTCAAGTGGGCGAGGATGGCCAAATTCGAAACTATGAGGAACAGCGAAAAATACTGAAACGAGTCTCGGGACCATTTTTTTATCGTTTAGAGGCACGCGTTTGATGAAAACTAAAACTGCATCACTGAATTTTCGAAAAATTAATATTCCTAGCCAGGAATCGAATCCGTAATTTTGAAAAAAAAAACACGCTCTGTATAATTACACCATTAGATAGTGCCGCTAATAAGGGTACAATTCTATGAAATAATAACAAAAAATAATAATTTTAATTAGAAAAACGAATCTTATTTCGCGGTTATATGCCAGAGTAGAATAAAAAGAACCTATGTACAAATAAAACGTAACGTAGGTAACGTAACAAAAATAAAAAGTATTTTGTTGAATATTCATCTCACCCCACAGTTATAGCACTTAGCAGGCACACGTTCAGAGCATTCAAAATATAAACGAATTGCCTTTGAGTTCCTCAACGATGTTTATTTAAAAAAATACCAATGTACACTTACGGGAACATAATTATAACACCGCGTGACACGAGTTTGTTTATATCCGCTTAACTGATGGGTGAAATGATGGGTCAAAGAAAAAAATCCCATACATTATGTCGATACATTTTTCAACTACCGTCATAATCATAAGAAAAAGTTGACGTTTTCGAAGTCTAGATTTTTTTATTGTTTTGTGTACAAGTCGTTCCCAATTGATAACCATAATAATTATTGTATTCATACTGCAAAAAACCGGCCAAGTGCGAGTCGGACTCGTACACCGAGGGTCCGTACAAGCTTGCTGGGGTATGTAAATAGTTCTAGAATTGAGTTTCGAAATTTTTTGCCCGAAAATCCTAACACTATTATGAGAGTTGGCGGTTAAAGCGCGAAGATTCTTCAAAACATAAAAGATAATGCCATAATATAAGGTAATTTTTAGTTAAAAATGTTTTTTCTTTTTAATTAGAAATTTTAGCTTTATTGGTACATTCTCAGGGAAGGAAAATGAGACTTGACGAGAAGAAAATAAGTATGCATTATTTTATTTACGATAGGAACGAATAAGAAAAAAAATTTGTCACGGGGTGGTAATCCTAATTTATTCTATATGTATATATCTATATATATACAGGGTGTAACGGAAAGGTGTGGTCATATTTTAAGAGCCGGTTCTGCACATGGAAATGATCAAGTTTCTCCAAGAAAAAAAAAAGAAAATTCCCAAAAAAAAAATTGGACTTTTCATACAAAGTTATCATCAGATGACCAATATTTGTATGGAAGGTAAAATTTTTTTTTAGAATTTCCTCGGATTTTCTTGAAAAAAGTTGTTCATATCGATGGGCAGATGCAGTTCTTAAAATATGACCATACCTTTCCGTTACACCCTGTATAAAACAAAGTCGGGTTAGTTACACCATTTATAACTCAAGAACGGCCTAATCAATTTTAATAATCTTTGTTTTGTTGGATTTGTCTCCGTTCCGAATAGCAGAATAACTATTAAAAACTCGGAAAAATTCACGAAACAACTATATAAAGAAAATTCATTTTCTCATACATTTTGTATGGAACGAAAAGTTATTTCAAAGAGGGTGAAAGGAAAAGAGTTCGTGGTCGACAACGCTTGGGTTGTTCCATATTCGCCAGTACTTTCAAAATCATTCAAAGCACATCGCAAAGTGAAATATTGCAATTCAGTGAAATCCATCAAATGCATTTGCAAATATAGTACGAAAGGTAGCGATATGGCTGTTTTTGGCGTTCAGATTTCTAATACCAACGATGAAATGACGCACTATCAAGTTTGTCGATATGTGAGCAGTAATGAAGCGATTTGGCGCATATTCTCATTCCCCATTCATGAACGTCCCCACTGTTGTACATTTGGGGGTGCTTCTGGAGAATGGTCAAAGCACCTCCAGCGACTACATTGACCAGTTTTTTTTTTCGATTTTCCGAAGCGATCCGTTTGCACGAACGTTGCTCTACTGTGAGATACCACATTATTACACTTGGAACGTTTCATCGACGAGATTTCAGCGTCGGAAGCAAGGCGATGCGTTTCCTGATCATCCGGATGTGCTGCTACATTGACTGCCAGACAACAGACACAATTGAAAATCTATTGTTTGAGGGTCACCGTGTGTCCCCCATGGCAGTCAATGACTTAAAACGGTACTCATTGGGACATAACAATCGCTGAAGCAATTTTTTCTGCATCTCTAAGTCAAATAGATTCTCAGGCGGTACGAAGTTCGCCGGGTCCACCTAGTATATAAATAAAACTGAATGGCTAAATGTGTTGCTATGCGCAAAACCCGAGATCGGCTGGACCAATTTTGATGAACTTTATTTTAAACTACTCGTTGAAATCTCAGGAAGGTCTGTGAACAGAAAAATTGGAAACATTGCACAGAAAACAGTACAAACACATTTTTCTTTATTACATTAAAAATGTTCCCAGCTGTCAATATTAGGGTTACCTTTGGACGGAACGACCTCTGTCAAGTAGCTAGTCTATACTAATATTATAAAGGGGTAAAAAAAATTGTAAGTTTGTATGTAAGGGGTAATCTCCGGCACTACTAAACCGATTTTGAAAATTATTTCACAAGTAGAAAGCTACATTTTTGAAATTTTTAAAATTCACGCGAACGAATTCGCGGGCGGAGTGCTAGTATTATTATAAATGCGAAATTTTGGATGGATGGATGTTTGTTACTCAATCACGCCAGAACGGCTGAACAGATCTGGATGAAATTTGGCACAGAGATAGATTATTGTCTGAAATAGCACATAGGCTATAGCACAGCACAGATAATATAATACTAGCGTAGAGATGCCTCATCCCATACAAAGAAACGGTACCGCCGTAACTACGCGTTTTCGACTTGTACAAGCAACTTTTGTTCTTCGTTCGGGCCATCCTCTACACGTCGCTAGATGGTGTTAGCAGCGACGGCTTGCAAGTTTAATAAAGTCTTACCAATATTTTCTCACACACTGAGGAATTACTTTACAGTGTGTAAGGTACATAAACGCACATACATGTACCAGTGATTCAGTACATGATTCTGGACCCCCTAGCGTTGGAATTTTTCGTCGGCTTTTTCCTAATTTTGAAAAAAAAAAAATGCGTTTTTTTTACATTAAACTATATAAAATCGTTATACTTAGCTACCTGAATAACACTTTAATTAAAAAATAATTAGTTCGCTTTTTTCGCAAAAAAACGCAATGTAAATAAAATTAAAAGAAGTAAGAAGTTCACCGGAGGTCATCGCGGGCCCAGTAGGTACGCACGCAACGTCGGCCAAAGACCGCCGCCGACGTTCCTTAGTCGGCAATTAATGCTCATACAGACCTATGAATCTAACAGACGCGACACGTTAGGCATTTTTAAGTGTCTACAAAAATTGATATCCCATTGACTATTTTTATTTGAACTTATTTATATAAAACTTCATCGAAATAAGTAAAGAAGGTCTAAAAATAATGTGTTACAGTTTACTGATAACGACATAACACATTTTTGTTATCAACAAAGTTAAGTTAAGTAATACAATACAACAACGTTACTTACTCATTTAGTTAAAACCACATTCCTACATTTCGTATACCTACATCAAAATAATTACTGAGTGAGTAGGTAGTAGGTACAACTTAATGCGATTGTACAGTCTATCAATTTTATTGATCTATGCGTCTATGAGCATGTCGGCACATTTAAAAGCGTACCTACGCTATTAAATAAAAATTTATTTCTTTAGCATTTCGCCGACGACGAATTTTTGTCAGTTCCGTGTTTACGTTCATCGCAAACGGATGTGCAGTTGGTCGCGAATTTAGGTTGTTATCGTAAAGTTATCAAAAACATAAGTTATTTTCTGTGTTTGTTAGTGTATGTGCGTATTTTGTATTGCTTGTTGAGTGGTTTTGAAACAACACTTCAGTGCCCAGGAAAATGAAGCACGTAGGAAATGAACGAACTTTAAGGTGAGTTGGTCCATTAGTTAAGTACACGGTTGCCAACCGCGTCCCCGACAGAGGTGTTCGTGGTTGGCGAGCGCCAGAGCTGTACCTACGAAATTTGGTCACAAACCATCATCTAAATGTAAATCACCAAGGTCACTTCTGTAGGGACGCGATTGGCGACCGTGTAGCAGGCGCTTTATACCTACATTCCTGGAGTGCAGTGTAGGTACTTACAAGCTTCTTTATTATTATCTATCCTAATCTTTAAACCTTAGCTTCAGTATTCTTGAGGGATTAAAAATGTATGTGATATCAATGTTGTCGTCATTAGAATAAACAGTTAAAGGTGCCCCGGAACATTATACGTTTCGATGTGCAGCATTCGCAGCATTCGCAGCATTTGTCGTTTTAAACGTTTTACGCACGTATGCGCTTATGTCTATTAAGTATCTGCCCCCCTAGCCATATTACATTTCTGTTATCGTTTACGCTAACGCTTAGAACAAAATGTATGGCAATGACATTACCTGCGATAAGTCACGTGACACTTATCTACGCAGGTAATGTCATTGCCATACATTTTGTTCTAAGCGTTAGCGTAAACGATAATAGAAATGTAATATGGTTAGGGGGCTGATCTAGTTATTTATCACATCGTTCGGAAACATCGACGTAAATGTATTTTTATCACAAAGTAGAAAGTGTATTTAGGTACAAGCGCGTAGCGGCGCGACCACCTATGTCTGTGTGTATTAAGACGTGGTAGGGAACTACGTACTACCACGTACTACGCGCTCGCGCGCGCCTACATTTATTGCGAAGCGTTGAGATCGCATTGTTCACAATACATTGCGTGCTTGAAATGTCAATTTCTGTAAGCGATCATTCAATCTCGGCAGAGATTAATGACTATCATAATTTTGTTACTGACATTAGGTGTAACCTTTTCGCGAAGTTTGCGGTATCTTGTTCCTTACAGCCTATATAGTATTTTTGGCACTTTATAACAGTTTTATTGTTTCAAAATGTTTCACTATACAAATTTTAAAGAGGCGAATGGACAAACTATTAAACTTCAAACAGCGCCATCTATTGGTACAAGAAATATAAATGCCTAAGGATTCGTTCCAATACACATCTAAATTTGAATTAGGAGCCAATTATTCCACAATTTTTTAGAGTAGTTTATTAAATATGAAAATACAGTTTTTACCATATTTATTTTCAAAATATTAATGTTCCTCATACTTCAATAAGAAATCGATGCATATTACGCCATATATTGTTTGTTTGTTCGAACTAAATTTTCTTTGTTCGAGATGAGACCCCGTGGCTATAGTGAGGGAAGTACAAATTCCACACGGGCGATGCCGCTGACAGAAATTAGTTTTTACTATTTTATTATATTTGGAAAACTTGCAGCTAATACGTTCATGCTTATATTAGAAAAAAATTAAGTCCAATTATCAATTTTCAAATATTATCTAAGAGTATACTAAGATGAGTTCCGTCCTGTAGGACTACGCCCCTGCAGGTGCCGTCTTTATGTTGACAGTCTACCGCACATTCAAAGGCTCCACTTTGTTCCGCGAGAGTTGTCGTCATCACTAGTTACATTGGACTGCTTACTAAGATCACTCTCACAATGGGCCTCATCAGAAGGTTTACAGTCACCCAAAGAGAAATGGAAAGGGGAAATGCTCGGAGTTTCCTTGCGTGATAGAATCAGAAATGATGATATCCGCAAGAGAACTAAGGTTACCGACATAGCCCGAAGAATCGCCAAACTGAAGTGGCAGTGGGCAGGACACATTGCTCGCAGAACAGATGGTCGATGGGGCCAAAAAGTTCTGGAATGGCGACCGCGTACCGGAAGACGCAGCGTTGGAAGGCTTCCCATAAGGTGGACCGATGACCTGTTGAGAGTCGCGGGTAGCCGATGGATGCGAGACGCACAGGACCGGTCATTGTGGCGGAACTTGGCTTGAGGCCTATGTCCAGCAGTGGACGTCTTTCGGCTGAAATGATGATGATGATGATGACTTACTAAGATGAGTGCCGTCCTTGTGCAGGACTACGCCCCTGTACGTGCCGTCCTTATGCTGAGAGTCTACTGCACATTCACAGGGTTCAGCTTTGTTACGAGAGTGCTGTGGCGTTGACGTCATCACCAACGTACGGACTATTCGCTTGGGTACGCACGGAGTTTCAGGCGCGTCATCTGTGAGAAGGAAATATTTTATTTTTATTATTGACAGGCTCGCGTTAGAACACTATCTCATCAGGGGTAACTCTCGTATTTTTAAGGAACGTTGGCATTCGTATCGCAGTCGGTATCTGTCAAAAACACACAAGTTTTTGACACCGATTGAGACTGAGATGAGATAACCACCAAGTAGCAGGCAAGTTAAAGATTCTCGCACTTTTGGACAACAATTATTATAGGGACACTGTGCCAGTAGTTTTTGGACATTAAGCACTAGTGTGTTTAAAGAAAGCAGTAAAATGAGTCATGTTTTTCCTGGTTTTTTGAAAGTTTCAAGCCTTACGATAAAATACACTGGTAGCTTACCAGAATACAATTTCCTAGGTGCAGATTCAGTCTGTGTCTCCAAATCGTTATCATTGCTCAAGCTGTCAACGCTTTCATTACCATTGTGTTTCGGCAAGTCCTCGATCTCACAACCAGGAGGCGGCATCTCATTGATAGGCGTCAGGAAGTCTGCGCTGGTTTCATTTGAGTCACAGAAGTCTAAAGATAGACTCGTCTTGTCATCCCTCCCTGGTAGATTAGCTTTTAGAGATCTATATTTACTTGAATCGAAGGAAAGTCTTAAGGATGGATCGTTAAGTCTTACTCTAGGAGTATTCCCAGTTGGTGTAACCTCTTGAGAATGCTGCGAAGTATAGTAAATAGAATCTGATTTCTCCGCAGGCTTGGCAACAGGCCTTACCGGGTTACTCTGTTCAGATCTTAGAATATTCTCGCTCCGAGATTTCGATATGCTGCTGTGACAATAATTCTCGTCGTCTATAGATATTCCTGACATCCCGGACGTGACGTCAGGCAGGGCGGATATGTCGTTTCGTTGTTCTGTTGTGCTGATGCTTGAGACCATGTCTTGTGTTGGAGTGGGGGTGTGGGTGACCATACTGCAAGACTTGTCGAGGCAAAGAGCGCTGGACGATTTTTCTCGGGTTGTGGAAAGAATGGATGGATGGACGTTGAGGGACATGCAGGCGGATTTTTGACTGCCGTTGAATGCTTCGCATGAATCGTCGTCGGTGTCTGATGCTGGAACAATATATACAGATTGTAGGGAGTGATTTATGATGTTTACTTTGTTTTATAGTTAGGTACCTATATTTATTTAACTTAATCTCTCCGTCGCGATGTGGTTTCGTCAGTTAGGGCTCAGAACGTGTCAAGGCTTTTCTTCATTGCCACAGTAAGTTGTGGTCGAATATTGTGAACGCCACGACACGAACTTGCCATGTGAACTTTTTGCATTTGTCACAAGGCGTCATGG
Source organism: Polia nebulosa (assembly GCA_951329385.1). Taxonomy (NCBI): domain Eukaryota; kingdom Metazoa; phylum Arthropoda; class Insecta; order Lepidoptera; family Noctuidae; genus Polia; species Polia nebulosa. The sequence continues at coordinate 9,839,234 of OX589588.1, read as the reverse complement.
GCTTTTTTTAAGTGCCACGTCATGTTGCGGGCCATTTTTTGGCTCCTTTTCGATTTCGGTTTTTGAGCATAACATAACATATTTAAATGCTAAGCCTAATTATTTAAATACTACATTGGATTAAAAAGAAAGAGAAAAGTTTATTTCGTCAAGAAATATTCGATTTTGTTACGTTTAATCTTCAATTTCTCAGCTAAAGGAGGAATTACAAGGCCAAACTCGGAGAAAATCCTAACGGAATGCAAGATTCCTGGCGAGGATCACTTGAATTAATAATTTAACTATCAAAGTCATGACTTCTCAGAGTGAGAACAGGCTTTTGTCCAGCAGTGGAAAAATAACACTTTCCATCGACATACCTGAACCATTATCATCGTTATTGACGGGCGACAGCGTCATAATCCTGTTCCTCTCAGGCATCTTGACAATATCGGCCGGCTGGCAGAAGTTCTGTATGACGTCGTCGATATGGTGGCCGATGACCTCGGAGTGCGGCTTCCCGAATGTCAGCATGGCGAAGTGGTGGTTACAGGCCGTTATTATACCACTTTCGTCTACTACTAGGAGACCGCTGACGTTGTATGTGACCTGGGAATGAGGTGAAAGACTTGACTATTTAAAATCGTTGTTAGCTGCGGTAGTGGTTTAAGGCCCTACTACCGGCCAAGTGGCGCCCTCATTAAATAAAAAATCGTAGCATAGCATAAATATAAAAGAATCCAACGTCACGTTTGTTACAAAGAGGATAAAGTAGTTATCGTATCCAAAGTAGTAGGCAAAAGTACCAAAAACGGCCGTTTTTGACAGTTTTGCTTACTACTTTGGATATGAAACATTTTGCGTCCTGTTTTAACAACGCAAAAATACTTTATCCTCTATGTAACAAATGTGACGTTGGATTCTTTAATATTTATTTTTTATGCTATGCTACAATTTTTTATTCAATGAGTGCGCCACTTGGTGGGTAGTAGACCCTTAATGATAGACTGCGCAAAGTCTATACAGGGTGTAACGGAAAGGTGTGGTCATATTTGAGGAATTGCACCTGCCCATTAATATGAACAACTTTATTCAAGAAAACTGGAGGAAATTCTCAAAAATTTTTTTTACCTCCCATACAAATATTGATCAGCTGATGATAACTTTCTATGGAAAGTCCCAATTTTTTTTTTTTTTTTTTCTTAGAGAAAGTAGTTGCTCCATGGGCAGAACCGGTTCTTAAAATGTGACCACACCTTTCCGTTACATTCTGTATAATATGTATGTTTATTTAAGTAGTACAGTCATAATCATCTTCTCAGTCTAATAGTGTTTATTGGTGGACATAGGCCAACAACTCGACTCGACGAGTCTTGTGAAGCGGATGCATGCGATCCTCGATTTTTTTTAAAATATGCGTTTATATCTATTTTACAATAACGAATATGCAAGTAATTCAAAACTTTTTTATTTTTTAATTATACATTGTGGTGGACCATAGAAACAATGTACCTAGTGCATTTATTTGATTTTTAATTCATCACATATTTTAAATTACATGTTTTCAAAGTACAGCGTGGGTAGGCCCACGCTGTACTTTCTAACATGGAGCCAGCTTTCCATAACATTCTACCAATCCGAGGTACGATAGTGGTGGACAAGGAATAAAACCCATAATAGCAATAAATTATTGTAAGTTCTTACCCTGACATTGACCTCAAACACAGGCCTGTGTGTCTTAACACCACAGACTGTAGACCATAGCGAGTTGTCTGTAGTATCTGGCTTTGATATCCACAAGCAGAGCGGGAAACACCCTCCATCCAACGTTCTTCCTAAAAAATAACAATATACCGTCTTAGATATCATATCATTGGGCGTTGGGAGTCGCAAGCCGATTTGCGGCCACCGTAGGCGTCGGCTTGCGGACGGCGAGTAATGGGTAGCTCGCCATCCGGTGAGGACCAGGCGCGGGTCCCAGTTGTGTTTCACGTGCGCCGAAAAAGAGATGTCAGAAAGTAGATTGAAGAAAGAAGATTGAAGAAACCAAAACAGAGAGATGTTGAAGACATATGTTGGGATTAGGGCTTCCAATCTCGGTATACCGAGATCCCGCATGATTTCAGCAATCCCGCTCACGGCGGCATTAAGGTGCGGGATCCCGCGAGTTTTGCGGGATTGAAAATTATAATCTAACTCTTTATGAATCAGGAGGTTCCATGGATAGGTACTTAACTGTAGGGCACACAATGCCCTACAGTCTGTTGTGCCTACAAGCGTAGAAGCCGAGCGGGCGTTCTTCGCTGCCGGTTATCTTGCCAACAAGATATGAAGTAGTTTGGCTGACAACACTTTGGGAATGTTGTGTATTCTGCGAAAACACTTCCAAAATGTGAAGTAAATTTATTTTTGTACTTGTTCTTTTCTAATAAATATTTCAAACTTTAAGTATGTTGTGTTTTACTCCTCACTGTTATCAACTTTTATTGAAAAATGCGGGCTCCCGCGTCATTGAAATTTTTTGATCTCGCCAATACCGATCCCGCAAGAGTATGCGGGATTGGAAACCCTAGTTGGGATATTTAAGTAGTAAACCTGAATTGTAAATGAGTGATTGGAAAAGTACCTGTAAGTTTCTGCTTAGCCATATTCTTCGGCATAGGTGCGTCATAAGACGGCAGGCGCGCGTTAGGTATGAGCGAGGCGAGCGGCACTCCCACTAGCTTGTCGCGCGACTCCGCCCCGAACAGCGCAGCCGCTGACGCACCCTCGCACGACACGACTATGCCAGTGTCCGCTTCTACTGTCAACTGGAAAATAACGAGGTCAGTTTTTAACTTGGTAATTTAAAAATGTAATGATCAATAGGGATGATTCGTAATTCTATTTATTTCGTTAGATTTTCAAAAAAGATTAACATGTATTTTTTGCTTTGCCAAATCAATAAAAAATTACAAAGTTACAACACATCAAAGTTGTGGAGTAGGAGCTTGTTACGTCACTTGTAGGTATAAAGTGGAACATTACTTACGTAGCTGTGACGTTACGCGAAACAACGCACTTTTACGTCCTCTTTTTTAGGGTTCCGTACCAGAAGGTTCCAAACGGAGCCGGTATGATACTTAAAGATTTGTTCCATTTAATTTATACTGGAGTTGAGAAAAAAAACGATCGCAAAAATAACCGACCAAATACTTAGTAATTAGGCTTTTAAGCAGATCAGAAGTAAATTAAAAACAGACTGTTCTGATTAAAACTTACCACAACATTCTTACAGTTGACCGGCTCAGCGACCACTAAGCATGGCCCATCATTATCCAGCTGTCTGATCCACAACGACACCTGAACCGAACCACCGTCCTTTGATATAAGTTCAACTACCTGAAAAGTGTAATTTTACTGGTTTGACATTTATAAGCAGAAGGTCAACCGTTTTATAGCAGCTGTGAGGAACGAGTTTAAAAATAGAACTTTTCCCTTTTTTATTTGTACAAGGGATGCAATAATAGCACATAAAACGATAGGGTGCATTAAAATAGCGTCCACGAGTAAGAATATACGGCCGGCGTACCCTGGGCGTTCAACTGTGCTAGCAAATTGCTTTCTGGCTCATATTTGTATCAAAATAAGAGATATTTTTAAGTAACACAGCACAAGTAGGTACCTAATTACATTGTGCTTCTCCAAAGTAGTAGGCAGATAAAAGAACCACCATTTTTGTCTAGTTATGTCACATGTATGTAATTGAGGGCACAAATTAAATTTGGACTTTGTCTACTAATGAAAAATAACCAAATACTCTTTCCAAACTGGTAATCCAATCCACAGACCCTCAATTATCACAATATTATGACTATTACACTAACAAGGCAGACAAAAAAACAACTTGAGTAAAAACAGTACCCTCCTTCTGGGGCACTTGGGTAAATGAAAATATACAAATGAAATTCTTGCTATTTACCTTCCCACTGAGCAAAACAACAGTCCCGTCTTCAGAAGTATCACAGTCTTCAGGCTCGTGTAAACTGAACGTCTTACAGTTCCTGTTACGGAGCAGGTCTGAGAAGCAAAGACCACACAACTCTCCTGAAGAGTAGCCCAGTAATGAACAGGCCTTGTTATTCACTATTAGGATCTGAAAGATGTTATTATTATTTTTTAGATAGATCATGCTTGTTGAAAAAATTAAAAGATGTGGAAACAATAGGTGTGATTGTAAAACATAACAAATAGTTTTAGTGATTTTTAGGGTTCCATATCAGAAGGGTTACCAACAGGACCCTATAATTACTAAGCCTCCGCTGCCCGTCTGTCTGTCAGCGGGCTGTATCTCACGATCCGTAATAGGTAGACAGTTAAAATTTTCACAGTATGTGTATTTCTGTTGCCGCTTTTTCAACAAATAATAAAATAAATTTAAAATTAAAGGGGCCCTTACACAAGAAACGTGATTTTTTCAGCATATGGTACGGAACCCTTCGTGTTTGCACACGAACGAACATCCGACTCGCACTTGGTCGGTTTTTTAAAGAAACCTCATCAAAGAAATTGCATTAGCCTAGAGTTTTTTGGGCGTTTAAAAAAGATTTTATCATCTTATCTGCCTAGCCTTCCTGAGGTTGAACGGTCAAATAACATGTCATGTGTGGTTATACAGCATAAGTCATGTTTTACTTTACTGTGTTCGTCGTAACGAGACCGCGGCTGATCACGAATGAGATGGCAGGATGACTAAGATGTCTTCTTGGAAAGAGGACACACACACAAGTAAAACGAATTGAAAAGAGGTAACATAGAACTGAAAACAATGGAAGGAATGGAGGGAGGCCTTTGCCTAGCAGTGGGACCGTACAGGCTAGATATAATAATAATATAATACCCTACCAAGTAAATAAAATAGAGATACACAAAAAATCTTCTCTGCCATGTCCCTAAAGCACCATCTCAACGAGCGAGTGTTTCGCGGTGATATTATCGTCCTGCCAGTGCATTCTATAACGACTATATGAACGTGTCTCTACATGGCTCGCGGTGATCGGACGAGTGACAGTCGACTAAAACGTGAACTCGCAGCGATTCACTCGCTCGTGGAGATGGCGTCCTACTTGGGACTTCTATTGAAAAGAACTACTATGATTTACTAGATCAAAAACCTTGGCGCTATATACAGCATGTAACAAAAACCTTGTCCGATCCTGAAGGGTTTACTTGGTATCATACTGCGTACACACATACGTAATCATTTAATGGATACGAGATAATTATTTTTCCCCAATGAAAATAATTAATTTAAAAAAAAAAGAAAAACTTATCAAAGGCAACACAATGCGCTCGACAAAGTTCACCTACTGTTTCGTGTCAAACATGCCGCCTGAGCGAGACAGAGTGCCTACAGCGCGGCTAGTGCAGGGCGGTATCGTTTGAAATAAAAATAGGTAAAAATGAAAAGATTTCGCCGGCCGGTGGAGTTTCAGTTGAGTTGTCAACTTATGAAAATTTGCCATATTTAGTGTTAAATTTCGCATATTTTATAAAAATAAAAAATGTATAACTTTAGGTTTTGAGTTAATTTTTTTTTCTTTTTGTTGAAAATAAAGGTATTGGATTGGACAGGGTTTCTGTGTTACATGCTGTAGACTCGTCTGATACCCAATATGAATGCAGTGCCCCTGTTCAAAACATGACTCACATTATACTGGAATGCCCCAAGTGCCAATACACCTGCACTATGGGGCTTTTTTTTGTTTTTTTTTTTTTATGATTGCGATCAACGCTGCAATAAATGTGGCCCCCGGCTGCGGGCTTAAAGTATTTAAAAAGTTAGGAAACCATTCATTCGAAAGAAGAACCTGATGAATGACCTGCAACAAGTCCCATTATTTCTTCTTACCTTTGAAGAGTTTGGTTCAATGGTGAAGACAGCCTTGCTAGGGTTGATGGTCTGTTGTAAGCGTTCAGTCTGAGACGGTGCAGGGGATCCTGCTACTTCACTTGTTAGGGATGTGTTGAATCTGAGCCCATTTGGCCCATCAACTGTGGACAATGTGAAAAATTCTCTGTCATATTGATGCAGCTCTTTTATAAACTGATTGACTTGTTTTTAATATTGTTTGCCCACAAAAAACAATATTTAATTTAAACAAACAATACTTCACATACTTTTCATCTTGCTTTGATATTCATAATGCACAAGTAGTTATTGATGTATTAGAATCATGGACCAGCACCACCACAATCCCATTACCAGTAACTGTGTGGATTTTTATAGGCAGTCATCATCTTCATCATCAGCCTTTTAATGTCCCCACTGCTGGGGCAAAGGCCTCCTCTCTGTGAGAGGATGTGGGCCATAATTCGCCACGCAGACCCAATGCAGATTGGTGGATGTCACATGTCTTCGAATTTTGGGTTCAAGGACATGCCGGTTTCCTCACAATGTTTTCCTTCACCGTTTTGAGAGCTGTGGTGATGAAATAATTTACACAAAGTAAAGCGCCTTGATAGGCAGTAAAAGCCCATAATTTACCTACATTAGTTCACTCAGCATCGATTTCTCCAAGAATATTTATCGGTAACAAATACAAACCTCTAACAAGATCAACAGCCTGTTTCAGTTTTGTTGGTGTCTCGAGTTCCATGGTCATCGGTCGCGTCTTACGACTCAAGCGCGGGAAGCTTTGGTTACCTTCAAAGGAACAGTTGCTGAACACATTCTGGAAACGGCGCTGTGCTTTTGCGGTTCTACAAGAAAATATAATTATGAAAATCACTCTTTCATTGTAAAGATCACACAAACATCAGTTTTTGTTATTGTCTCACCATAACAACTGACTGTAGCTATAGTAATGTGTAGCAATTATGAAGAAAATGGAAAGTTTATATGAATAGAAGAAGGTCAGTGAAATGTCTGAGTTAATAAATGTGTTCTTCACTCACCTGCATTTAAAATCAACTTCAGGAAACTTTTCAGGGGTATGTAAATTTGGACAATCATCCCTGGCTTCAGTAAATGTTAGTTTTGGTTTCTGCAAGATTTAAGCAAAAACAATCATCAATCATTCAAAGAACTTATTGAATTTTGCTATAAATAAATTACTTACTGGTCGCGGTGTTATATTTAGATGCTCGGGCGAGTAAACATCCACAAATCTTCCGAGTCTAGGCTTCACAGGGGTCACACAAGACGAATCCCCGACACTATTCCTATAATACACAATTCCTGTTATCAAAACACATGCAACTCCGATTGAAAGCTTGTTTGATGAACTAAATGCTAAGAAAATGCTAAAGGTCCGCTTTATGATTTATTTACATCGTTCTAACTTATTTTGGGATGGAAAATCAATACAATAAAGCGCGCAAGTTCAAAATATGAAAGCGGAAGAAAAAAGATTCTATACCAATAATACCTGTGGTAGTTTAGCAAACCAGCAGATTCCATCTTTGGAAACTATAAATTAAACGAGATATTTAACGATATTCTGTCGTAGGAAATGAATAGGATCTCGAATATTCAAAATGCACCGTTGCTTGAGTTTTCAAACAAAAGAAACAAATTGAACAGCTGTGTCGGTTGTCAAACTCGCAGTTAGGTCAGTTTCACTTCTATTTATTTTGTAATTGTAACATTATTTTACTAATTATTCAATTATTTTTGTAATCGTAACATTATTTTATTCAATTATTTCAAGTATTTTTTTTAATTAAACTTATAAATACAACTACAATTACTAAGAAATGAAACGATCTTGAAATTTCATTAAAACTGGGATTAGCTCCATCTACATCTTAAATTTCGCAATAGTGTCAGCGTACGTCAAAGCTGGTTTTGCGCTTTTCAGGTAGGTGGCGCTGAATTTTTGTGGATTATGTTCATCTAAAAGTTGCATATCAAATCAGAAAATAAAAATCCTCAAATTAATTATGCTCATGAAAACGTAAAAAGTTGTTTTAAATAACATGATTATTTTGGTAAGATTCGAATCAGTGATTATTTAACAGAAAGTGTGTGTAAATTTCAACCTATCATTCGACTGGGAGCGTGGCGTCTCCTGTAATCCGGCTTCTCGGAGGTCGGAAGCGGAGGATGGTTTGAGGTCGGGGGTCCTGGTGCTGAGTGGCCCATGTTGACTGGACGTCCACACTAAGCCCGGTGTTGATATGGATCCCCTGGAGGAGTTTGGGGGATGCAGGTCATCTAAGGAGGGGCGAATCGGGCCAGGGGGGAAACCCAGCAGCCAAAAGTCCCCGCATCGGGCAGTAGTGGGATAGCGGCCGGGAGTGGGCGCTCAGTATCAGCCTGACCAATAAAACCAGACCCGTTTCTTTTGTTTCTTATGCATTTTTAACCGACTTCGAAAAAAGGAGGTTTTATGTTCGACTTTATGTATGTTTTTATTTTGTATGTCCACCGATTTTTCTGTCAGTTGCTTGTGGACCGATTTTCAAAATTATTTTTATCCGAAAGACAATTTTATATAAATTGCTTCAGCACTCTTGGAAAACAACCAACGAAAACAAAAAATATTTACCTACGAGGTTTTGGTTTCCTCGAATTAAGAGTATGTTCAAATTCCATGTTATTGGGGTTCTCAATTCTTAAATTTTTTTTTGTTGACTTCCAAAACTGAAAATACACTAAAAGTTTTTCCGCATATCAGCAATCTGTTAGTTGACTTTTCACGTGACCAGAGGGCTGGGCTTTTCTTTGGCCACCGAATCAGCATTGCTATTCAATACTCAATACTTTATTGCATTCCATATGTGTTAAATAGGTGGTATAACATAATAAAATATCAATATGGACCCTGTCGGGCACAGCAAAGTAGAAGAGAGGAGAGGGCTAAGTAGTTATTCAATTAAGCAACATAAATTATTAGTTGTGGTTTATTGGGTGTATGTATAATATTATGTATATATATAAGGTTTGCGTATATAGATATATTAAATTGCTATTAATTGTAAGTAATTATTATGAAGTTCTTATATTATTATTAAATTATTCTTCTTATTCATAGATTATTTTTATTTATTTTTTTAATTTTAATTTTTTTATGTATTTATGTTTACATTGGGTTTTCTATTTTTCTACAAAATGTTTGGTGTAAAAGAGAGAGAAAAAGAAATTATTTTGGAATCGATTTATCATCTAAGAACTTCTTTACTGTGTAGTAAGACTTTGATTCGAGAAATCGCTTCAATTTATTAATAAATATATTTATTTTGCTTATTTCTCTAATATTTTCTGGCAACTTATTATAAATTTTGATGGACATAACTAAAGGGCTGGTTGAGTGCATTTCCAATCGGGATTGAGGTATATTTAATTTATTTTTGTTGTGTCGTAAAGTGTATCTAGTTTGTGTTTCTTCGCAAGTTTTATTTATTCAACGTGGCAATGCTGCTAGCGTTCTGGGCACTTTTTCCATTGACAGCGATGTGGATGAATTTTTTGATGCCCAGTGAGTTGTTGTCTTCAGCATTTGTACATGTTAGGTATTATTGTTAGTTTGTGTATATATCTTTTAAGTTATTTCTATTAGCTAAAAATTAAAAAAAAATAACTTTAATTTCGGAAGTCGGTGTCAAATAACGAAGAAATAAAATACAAACACATTCTCCTGCTCTTATCACATTATTCCTAATTTATTTGGGGTCGGCGCAACATGTCTTTGTCTTCCATAGAAATAAAATACAAACACCGACTTCCGAATTAAAAGTTATTTTTAAATTTTTAGTGTAAGTATTTTCTTATTTGGAAGTCGGTTGTGTTTTGTATAAAGTTTTTTTTTTTTTTATTCAAAAACTATCGTTATTCCATTACTTTTTTTTACTCGTTTCAATGCAAGATTTTTCAGAGCTAGGTATTTTCTAAATTGTTATAATTTTATATGAAAAATTATTTTAAAATTATGCCAAAGACCCGCAGACGCACACCTTTGTCTTCGTACTTACTGGCTGCTGGAGAATAAATGTGATTAAGTCCTGAGACTATAAAAATCTTTTATAGTGTAAGTCATTACTCATTAGGTTTTAAAAAGTTATTTTTGTCTTTTTCAGCACTTTATAAGGCGACTAAACGATTTTTTTTCGAAGCAAAGCGGTCAGCATTATTGTACTTACCTACATTGTAAGTCTAAACTGCCGGCTAGCTATCTAATCTTCTTTGTGGGTACATTGTTGTTATTCTTGTTTTGGTATGTACCTACTCTTTTATTTATAACTAAGTTTAATTGAGCTATCCTTTTCTGCGATTTATGTAAAATAGAATAGAATATAGCGTTACCTATGCGTTGTAATTTTATAGGACCGAAAGATTCGGAATTGATCATACGAGTTAAGTGGACAAACGCCCATAAACTGTACCTACACTTAATGTTAAAAAAAAAAAAAAAAAAAATCACTTAATGTTACCGAAATGGATCTGAATCAGAAACAATCTGAAGAATGTTGCATTGTCTTGTTCATTACGCGAGATCCCGTAACGACATGATGAAGGTTAAAAATAATAAAAATATATCACTTTTTATGTTCTCGACTTTTCCTGGAACGTAATACGGGTAAGTACGTCTATGTTCCGGTTACTGCGTGCACTTTCAAATATCAAGGTCCTTTTTGTGGCACATTCACGTTCCACGCAAATCCGGATTGTAACTCTTATTTACTAGGCCGTAGGGGTGATTATAATTGTATGAGAATTGGTATGGTGCTTTATATTGTAGATTAATTGTTATTATAGATTTAGTAGGGCGTTGTTTTACGGATGTTGGTGGATTTGGCTCGTAATTGCGTATAATGAGAGACTGGCAGGTTTGTGTCGGCACGATCTCGAATATAATGTGAATATACCTACATTGATCGTAGACTCAGAGATAAGGGTTAGATTATTTGCATTCCTGACGACGCTACCACACTGCTCCAAGAGAGCCTTAGGGCAACTAGTACCTACCTACTTTACAAAAACACAGACCATCGTCGTCCTTCCACCCTCGCCGTCGAGGCCCGTCGCGAAGTTCACGTCAATGTCCTTCCCGTTCCTTGCTTGAGCCAGCACGCGCTTCTGAACCTGTAATTCTAAATTCCCTAAATAATTTAAGTTCGATCCAGCCGTCCCTTGCTGCCCCTCAGTGACATCCTAGGCCGAGGCCCGTACCCCGCAGGGGGTGCCCTTAGCGTGTTGTCGCTTAGTTTGGCCGTTTTAATAAGCCCTGGCTGGAGGCTTTAATAAATTAAAGCCGCCACAGGCAAGTCCGGTTAAGAAGCCGACAACCTCTGAGGGTGACCTGCAAGATGCCACAAAAAAAAGAACTTGTTATTTATAAAACAATAGTTCAGTTGTAGCTATGCTAATTTTGCACAGTGTTTCTGTTGCTGAGAAAAACCTGGTTAAAAATATCACAGAGTAAGTAGATATACGTTACCTACTCTGTGATATTACCCGAGTGCCCCAGGAGGAGGGTAATATTTTTTAAGCCTGATTTTGTCACCGTCCTTATCTTTTCCAGGCATTTGGTATAAATCAAAGACACGATTTATTATGCAAAAACCGACCAAGAGCAAGTCGGACTCGCGCGCAAAGGGTCCCGAACAAATCTTATTTTTTCATGTTTTTTTTTACACTAGGTACGTCTACCTTCTCTTTATGGGTTTTCCTGTAATCTATAAGTATAGAACTACTTTCTGTATTTTTTTTTTAATTTTAGGCTCAGTGGTTTCGGAGATATAGGGGCCCAATGGTAATATTCTATATATTTTCTCAAATAACTTCGAAAATGTATATTTTAAAACTATGAAAAAAAATACATTCGAGACCCTCACAATGTGCCCTTTTATTTCACATGTCGCACGGCACAGTTTAAATAACTTTGTTTTTAAATTTTCCAATTTTCACCCCACAAGTGTCCCCCATATTCATAAATTTATTTATGGTACACGTTCGTGTGTGGGTTACAGATATTCATGTGTACCAACAAGTCTATTGGTCCAGCAAATTGGCTGTGACAGAAGGGCAGACAGACACACGAGTGATCCTATAAGGGTTCCATTTTTTCATTCGGACCTTCGGATCCCTAAAAACATAGCCAAAATGTAAGGTACGTACAGCATATTTTATTTCATTACAGCTATGTAGGTACTATGTCATTTTAATATGCTACATACATAGTCTAAGATGCTACACTTATGATTTGAGTTAGATTATGTCACTGGATAATTACAAACACGTAAGATTGTAATAAATTTTACATGTAAATTACTCTCGATATAATAAGAATAGATCATTTATTTTCAAATAGGTACGGTATTCAAATTTGATAATTTACAATGTATGTATGTATCCGAGGCAGTGTTGCCAGTGGCAGATTGTCAAATATAACATGAGACAGCTCAAAAAGAAACATTTTCACGAGAAAAGTAACATTACCTTATTTTATGAGGAGAACGAAACTAATACTATAATATGGCACTTTATCTAGATCTTTATACCAGGTATAAGTTGTTGAATTGTTGAATGTTATGATTTAATGAAATAGTCGTCGTAGTTTTCGCGGGTTATCCTGGCGCTTCTCCTTTTTGTTTTTTAATCAAAATATGAGTCGCAGCCGTAGCAAGTACGTATTTATAAAACTGAAATCACTAAAATCATCAATACAACGTTCTAAGTTCATATTGATGCATTTTTTTTGTGGGGTGGTAAATCATCCAATGACTTCTCCCGCTCTGGGTGGAGCGGGAGGGTGTGTCAGACTCTTACTGACTAAAACCCTCCCCTGGGGGCTTAGACAAAGTAACAATTTAAAAACGATAACGAAGTTAGAAAAGACTAAAATGTATGAGATTGACATAAACCGCGCTAAGTCACGTGGTCAGTCGACTGTCGACATCGTTATCGCAAGTTGCTAGACAATGTTATAATTCGTAACGAAACCATAAAGAAACGAATTGCTATCGTGTTTATCCCATACAAATGCGTAGACAAGCAGCGCTTTCAGAGTTCGCCTTCGCGTTCGAGTTCGAAGGAACGCTAATGCTAGGAAATGTTTATCGATATCTCAGAGACGATGACGAATTTAGATATCGTTTCGCTACGAAGCGATGTTACTTTGTCTACAGGGCCTGTTCCTTCCCTGCCTAAGTGCCCAGAGGTGCGGTAACTCATGTTCAGAATTTATCCACTACCCTTAGGCATTCATATTGATGCATGGAATGACTATTTCATGAAATCATGACATTTGACATAAATTCCAACTGAGAGAGTTGTATTGATACTTGCTACGGCCGCAAATCATATTTTGACCAACATTACAAACTGACTACGTGATACTCAAGTAAAAATCATTGATGACTTTGTCATTGTTCCCGTCATCGATTTCGTTTTGTCATTGTCATGCAGTCATTGATACAGAAAAATCATCACTCGGCCCATCTCTAGAACGCTACTGCCCGTGGCCTGCAAACTGTGCCGCCTCAATTGACGCCCCGCCGCCGGTCGGGTCCCCCGTTCCCGTGGCCAGGCTGTTACTTTCCTTTCATAGGTTAAAAATAGATATAGACTATTATGTGACCTTTACTCCCACTGACATAGCACTGATATGAACTGAGACTTAAGGCCCTACTACCGGCCAAGTGGCGCCCTCATTGAATAAAAAATCGTAGCATAGCATAGAAAATAAAAACGGCCGTTTCTGACACTTTTGCCTACTACTTTGGATACGAAACATTCTGAGACCTGTTTTAACAACGTAAAAATATTTTATCCTCTTTGTAACAAACGTGACGTTGGATTCTTTAATATTTATTTTCTGTGCTATGCTACGATTTTTTATTCAATGAGGGCGCCACTTGGCCGGTAGTAGACCCTTAATATACACGCGTCGAAAGCGTATCCACAGCAACTCAACAGGATATCTGCTACAACTAATAACTGTCCGAACTTGATAAAATAACAGGAAATCGCTCTTAATTGAGGATGTATGAACCTTAACAAACAACTTAATTATAGAAAATCTGTCTGGGGAATTATTGTACTCTCTCCATCTCAATTATTTCATACAACATAACACATTAGGATCCAATTATTACAAAATGCAACAAAATAAACAGAAGTTATATAATTTCTCCTGCCCTTATCCCAATTTATTTGGGGTCGGCGCAACATGTCTTTTTCTTCCATACTCCTCTATTAGTCGTCATCTCTGTAGTCACTCTCTTTTTACCCATATCCTCTTTCACACAGTCCAACCATCGTTTCTGTGGCCTTCCCCTACTCCTATAGCCATCCACATCCATACACAAGACTTTCCTCACGACATTTTCTTCAATCCTCCGCATCACATGCCCCATATCACGACAACCGATTTCCACACAACTTTTCAGTCAGCGATGCCACTTTCAGACTTCCTCTTATATAAGAACTCATTCCTAATATCCATGCGCGTAACACCATACATCGCTCTTAGCATTCTCATCTCAGCTGCATGCAATTATTGCTTTTCATTCATCTCTTTTGTGGCCTAACATTCTGAACCATAAAGACAGCAGGTCTGACCATTGTTTTATAAATCTTTCCTCCTCCTGTTTAATTAATAGTGATAATAGAAATGAATAGAATTTATTGTACTAATATTAATGTTAAGTTTTGGATGGATTCGCTTCTAAGAGAAGAAGAACTTTCTAAGTTCATATTGATGTATGGAATGACTATTTCATTAAATCATGACATTTGACATCAATAAAATTCTAACTGAGAGATGTGTTGATGATTATAAATACATACTTGCTACGGCCGCGAATCATATTCTGACCAACACACATTACAACCTGACACTGACCTGCAAATTGCAAAAACACGAGAAAATTGGAATTTCGCTGGCTACCCTTTACATTTCTAAAAGTAACGTAAAAGGAACATTTTGATCGTGTAACATGAGAGGGTAAAAAAGTAACGTAAAATGTTACAAAAGTAACATTCTGGCAACGCTGATCCGAGGCCTACTAGAACAAAAAGTTTACAATTTTACAGGGTTTTTCATAAATTGGTTACAAGTTTACAACTATCCGGTGAGTGACGGTGACACATACAATCTCCATTGCGGCGTCACCGCGGGTTCAGTTTCTTAGATCTCGCATTAATCAATAGTTTCTAAGGGGGACGGCGCGAACGCAGTCCCCACTACCAAAAATTACGCATCCGAGTTATCCACATTAGGGATAATCGCAGGGGTCAACCTAACCGCAGTGCAATGGGAAGGCCTCGCCCTGGGGGAACCGCCTTCTTGATCACGGTATCCCCTATGCCAGGTAAGTATGATTTCACTACCAAACAGCGCGAGGGTCGTTCAACGGCGGAGAATCTTAACACCGCGATTCAGAAACGTGACGTAAAAGCACAACGCCATCTAGTTATGAATTGATGAACAAAATGCGTTGCGACGCTTCTCGCCGCCAACTTCACACGGGTCTAGTATTGACTCGAGAATTAGTACTGTACACCAAAGATTACAAGATAATAATTATAATACTAGAGGTTTAAATGCTATAGTAGTTATTAATATGCTGAAGTTGTGTGGAAATGGTACGGTATGGCAAAGAATAGAAAATATCCTCAGAGCAAATTCTCATATATATATAATTCTCATATCTATGGGGTATGGCAATAAGCACGTGATGCGGAGGAATAAGAAAAATATTGTGAGGAAAGTTTTAAGTATTCAGAATCAGAATGTGGAGGATAAGGTAATAATAAGAGTAGCGAAGGACCAAAGTGACGATGAATAAATTGTAATTGTGAAAGATGATAAGGCTAGCCTTGCTAGCGGCTATAATGCGGTGTAAAGATGTTAGTAAAATAGACCAAAGTCTGAACAATAAGGTGACGGCTGATAGTTATGTGATGGCAGAAGAAGACATGTTAAATCAACTACAAATTAAAAACAAAAATGTATGGTTATAAATAAGGCTAAGCACAAAACTCGAGAACAGGTGGACCAATTTGGATAAACTTATTTAAATCCAAGTATTCGTTGAAGTCTCAGGAATAGTTCTTTATGAATAGAAAATAATTGAACATTTTACGCGAGTGAAACCGCAGGGCACAGCTAGATAATCTTTGGAATTTAGATACATTTTACAAATTTTGCAGATTGCGTACGAAAACCGCCACATTAGTTAGCAACTGCGTGGCAGCTATTAACGTGCAGCTCTAGGAGGAAGACGACAGTGTTCCAAATAACAAAATTTAGAATCAATCATTGTAACTTAACAATTATGAATTTAGATTATAAATTACAGAATTAATTGATAAAAGGACGTTGACAGTGATAGCACAATGAGTTATTTTTGTTACTCCGATTGTACTAGTTCTTATTACAACCAATGAATAAGAAAGAACAGCACTTGCTACATAATGTCTAAAGAGGCTAAAGTACTCTATCAACAGTCTGTTGAGTAACTCATAATCCAATGTCTAGACTCAGGCGTGCGTAGGCAAACTATTATTTTTTCAATTATTTATTTAAAGTTGCGAAATTCTTTGAAAGTGTATTGCGTTGTATTTGCGAGATTGACTTCATTGTCGAAGTTCTTTTGTTGGGTGTAATGACAGTTGACACTGTTATGGGCAGTTCGGTCTTTTGAAGATGTTAATTTAATTTAAATTTAGTCGTCATTATGAAGGTAATATATTCAACTATACTTGAATGATTGAGGGATATGAGGTAAGTAATTGAAATTTCTTTAAATTAGTCAAATAGGCAGATTTTTCTGAAGAAGCATCCTGAATAGATACATCACAAACTCGGCCCTTGGTGTTTGGTAGTATAAGCCAACCTTCATAAGACACAGGCGTGATTTTATGTAGGTGTACAACGCCAACTGAATCAACCCCAATTCCAAGTTTCACAGACGACATGAAGATGACAGCACAAAACATTTATAAAAAAGATTAATTTCGTTAAGTTGGTATTTAAATGGGGTACAACATTTTTACTACTGGTAGGTAGGTACATACCTGAAAGATTCAACAAATCCACAGGACCTGTCGATGTGGCGACACGTGGGAGTGTCCAATGTCCAGCAGTGGACGTCTTTCGGCTGAAATGATGATGATAATGATAACCTGAAAGATTCTAACTTTTAACTGAATGTTCAACCAAGAAGATCAAAGTACCGATAGATGAATTGTGTAAAAGATGATAGGAGATATATGAAAGGAGCGACTACTAAGATAAGGGCTATTAAAGATGTATGAAAAAAGAAAGCCGGCTGGGCACCCCGAATGAATGAAGAATAAGGGTAGCAGAGGAATGATTAAAAGATAAACCAACTTTGTAGTCAACACGATCTAACGAAAAACAACAGACAACGCATAGCCCACACCGCTGCGTCTAGAAACTTGAATTTTTGCATTTTTTAAGGAACTCTTCCTTATAGTGTATCCGAAAGTGAGCACTAAGTGATTTGCGAAAATTCAATCCCTAGGAGTCAAAGGATTAGATAGAAGTGTGTAGTAGGGATGGGAAATCCCATCCACACAGCTTGTTAATTGAAAGATTTAAGGGAACGATCCATTGCACCAGTGTAATTATTAAAATTAAGTTGTAATAGTTATATATTGTATCTCCATATATTGTACGGATATTTGTAATTTGTAAGAAGATCCTTGTAAGTTTCCTTTGGGACAGGCTTAGCCTAGTGCAAGAAGTCTTTGTAAATTCTTTTATATTTAATTTTCAACGAAAACGAAACGGTATAACACACACTCTGTAACCTTATTTTCTTTTAGTAAAATTTATCTTATTCTTAGTATCCTTTTACTCAATAAGTCATTGATCGAGATGAGGACTATATTACCGTCTAGCAGTCATTAAGATGCATATATGTCGTATATTACCAAGCAATTACCGACAAACAATTTGAATTCTGTACCCCAATATAATTGAACCGACAAATCCAATGAATACTGATGTTGGTGCATTTAGGTAGGCTAAAATTGCATTTGGATTGGACATTCCGTAGGCTGGCGAATGGTAGGCTAACCTTTGGCTTGGCGTGACATTACGTTCTCCGTAGCGTAGCGGTCATGGGACAGACATACGACTGTAAGTGTAGTAGAAAAGACTGTCGCAATTCGTATGTCGTGCGGTAATTAGACCACCTTAACTTTGTTGGGAGAACTGGCGATATAGACCGAGACAACGCACAGGATCAATTCAGTATGGATAAAATGGCGACAGGTCACTGGAACAACTTGCGACCGACGGATCCTCCTCAAGTTAAAGGGGAAAATCTATAAGTCCGTGAAAAATACGGATGAAAAAAGATTGTGTGGCGGAGATGAGAATGTTGAGATTGAGATGGATGTGTGGTGTAACGAGAATAGATAAAGTGAGAAATGAGTACATTAGAGGTAGTTTAAAAGTGGCGCCAGTGACAGAAAAGTTGAAAGGGAACCGCTTATCTTGATATGGACATGTGAAGAGGGGGGATGAAACACATGTAACTAAAAGAGTTATGAATATAAATGTGGATGGATGGAGAGGGAGAGGCCAAAGAAAAGATGGATAGATTGTGTGAGGAGTGATATGAATAAAAAGGGAGTTCGTGATAGCGTGACGGCTGACAGGACAGAATGGAAGAATAAAACGTGTTGCGCCGACCCCAAGTAACATGGGATAAGGGCAGGAAGATGATGAACTTTGTTGGGAGAAGGCCACGGTAAGCACAATCGAAAATTAGGGATAACGGATCGCACCGACGCGACGCGACACCCAGCGCGAATGCGTTGCTTCTGTTCAAACCATGTCGCATCTGTAGGGATAACTGAAGTTTCCATACAAAGTGGTCATATTTCAAATGAAATCAAATAATTTTATTTCAAAACATGGGTAAATACGTAGAAGGTACATATATGTATGTATAAATCATCACAACGCTGATTCGTTGTTTTCGTTATTCTCAATTACATTTTTAATTTTGTTGTATGTACGAGTATGTCTAAGCATATATTTATTATTGTATTTTTTTTCGTTTATTCTTTCCCTTAAGTTGCACCTGCCACATTCCGTCTCTGCACCACCCTAAGGTCGACTGGTAGAAAATGCCTAAGGCATTAAGTCCGCCTTTGTACAGTTATTTTTACGTGTGCATTAAGTTTAATAAATAAATAAAGTATGTATGTATGTAAGAGTAACATTTTAAATAATTCTAGATCTTTACATTCTGCTTCTACCCACGGAAATGATCATCTTTCTTCAAGAAAGCTAAAAGAAAAATCGAACTTCCCGTACAAAGTTATCATCTACTGATCAAGGTTAGTATGGGAGGTCCAATTTTTTTCGGAACTGATTATGACTTTCTTGACAAAAGTTGTTCATTTCTATGTGTGGAATTAGTATTTATATAGCCCACCCATTTCTGTTACACCTTGTATGTGTACCTAAACACCGCTGTGTATACACCTGCACTTCTGTGGAGTCAGAAACGCCACTAATGACGCATTTGGCGTGGGCACCTCATTTAAGGCGCAGATAGGTATACGACTTCTAATGATTTTGAATTGAACATCACGTTTAAACGATTAGTCTTATTCCTTTGAAAAAAAAACATGTTACTCTAGACAATTTCCTTCGTAATTTTATATGTGAATATTTGAAATTATATTTTTATGACATAGTGTAATTAATTTGTAAAGCTATGTCTAACTCGAAAAAAAACTTTTTACAAAAAAAATACAACCGACTTCCATAAAATAATACTAAAAAATGCAAAATAACTATAATTTCGGAAGTCGGTGTTTCTAGTTTGGTTTCTTCGTTATTTGACACCGACTTCCGAAATTATAGTTATTTTGCATTTTTTTGTATTATTTTATGGAAGTCGGTTGTATTTTTTTTGTAAAAAGTTTTTTATTTTTCACTTTTTAGTTGTTTTACCCCATTCTAAAACTAAATGAATAGTAAAGTTATGCCCGAATTGATAGCCCCAAAAATAGGGAATTTGAACGTAGTTGGTGAAATTAGGGTGTATCAGGGTGAACTGTACAAATCTGTATACCCCTTCAGAGCGCATCAGCGTGATGTAATGTTGTGGAGTGGTGAAAACAATATACAGACATGCGATTGCAGCAATTCTGGAAGGTTTGCTATCATTTATTGAAGAGTTCCGTTGTGTATCTCCGAAGTCCTTCATCAGATCTTCACCAAATTAAAATGGGACCAAATGTAAAGCAACAGCTTTCAAATAAAAAAAAAATCTTCAAAATCGGTTCACGTAGTTAGAAGTTATGAGGTAACACACATAAAAAAATAAAAAAAATAAAAAATACAGTCGAATTGAGAACCTCCTCCTTTTTTTTGAAGTCGGTTAATAAAAAATTGAGAATCACGCAAAAACCATTAACCGTATTTTATGAAATTTTCACCATTTTAAAGATCATTTAATTGTTTATCTTTTAGTATACGTGTTTTAGTATAATGTTA
Organism: Polia nebulosa; assembly: GCA_951329385.1. NCBI lineage: Eukaryota > Metazoa > Arthropoda > Insecta > Lepidoptera > Noctuidae > Polia > Polia nebulosa. Next base: position 9,818,781 of record OX589588.1, on the reverse strand, counting down.
CACCTGTTGTTTTGTATATAATAAATTAATAATGCGTCTAATTTCGGACAGCGCTCCTTGATAGGAGAGTCCTATTACTGGGTGGACGTACGACGCGTTGCGTGAGCTCAGCACAGAACACGTAAGCTAACTACTCCATTGGCATTTAATAGCGCCTTAATAAATTTTATTGTAATGTACGAGTACATTTATATTCATCGGCTCGAAAAGAAGAAGCTTTGTAGCACAAGAAAGTTATCTACTCTGTATATTTTATTCTTGTTGTCAGTCCCTGTTGTAAAAAGAATTTTAATTTTGCCCTAACTGTGTAATTTAAGTGAATGAAGATAGGAGGAAAGGGCGTGACCATGAGGAAGTTATTTATCCGAATCTCGATTTTCTTGTTTTGTTCGTCTGTTTTTTACTGATGTGGAAATCCTGCTTTAGCAGTGTTGTTCTTTCTTCTATCATCTAATTTTCATATTAAGTAGAAACGAAGATACATATTGTTACGAACTGGGTTTGGGATAAATTATTTTACACCTATTAATAAACCAAATATTCTTTATTAACTCAACAACTTATTTACACAAACACTAATTCGCTAATAATCACAATTCTCTTCGTAATCGCTTGTATTCGCTTCCGTTCGCATCCGTAGTCGAAAACAGACTGACCCACTCGCCGCCCGTCCGGCCTAGTCATGGAAGTTTCCAGAACATGGTCGAACTATCCTATAGTGGAATATTCTAGAAACATCTATGAACTTCTACACAGTACCACAATGGAATTTTCTCGAACGTAGTGGAAACTTCTGGAAACTTCAACCACATTCTCGAACGTTCCAGTGTAATACGGTCGACGCAACAATATTAAGTAGCATCCTAGGGACACAATAACCATACAATCCTCACCTTTGAAAACATAATGAAAATCAATTTTGAGTACGCAGAATAATTGTCAATAAATAGTCACCAAGTTTATCTAATGTAAATCGATCTTACGATAAAAATATTAACTGCCTATGTACTCGTAACAATATCGAAAGTAAAATTCTTTCCCATTTGCCAATTTTGTTGCAAACTTGTTATTTATCTGGTCGATTAAGCAGCAGATAATCGACAAATACTTTAAGGTGGAAGCGCCAGGGTAGCCCGCAAAATTCAAATTTTCTTAAGTTTTGTTTTGCAATTTGCAGGTCAGTGTCAGGTTGTATCTTGGTCAAAATTTGATTCGCGGCCGTAGCAAATATACAGTATTTATAAAATTATAATCATTAAAACCATCAATACGACTCTCTCTGTTAGAATTGATGCCAAATGTAAGCATTTCTTGACTTGAAAGAGATGTTTTGATGATTATAATTCTATAAATACATACTTGCTACGGCCGCAAATCAAATTTTGACCAAGATACAACCTGACACTGACCTGCAAATTGCAAAACCGTAAGAAAATTTGAATTTCGCGGGCTACTCTGGAGCATTCACCTTAACTAGGCTATAATTAGATTACCTATAAGATTGTGTAACATGTATCGGTTCATCGCATTTTACGATCACGAAATTGACACAGATATTAATCGCTTAATCATTTTCACTTACTATTTGGGCTATCTAAAGTTGGTGCCTAAGCTAAAGTGCCGTAAAGCGTTAAAACAAAAAAGTTTGGAAGTAATTGGTCAGCAACACTGGTCAATAAAATCTGTTCTTTTACATTTCCAAAAAAGTCTAACTGTCGGTATTCTATTTTTGAGACGACTATTATTGGAGACTAGCTTTTTTACGCAGTTTCGCTCTCGCTCTATTCCAGACTATTCCTAGGTTTGACAGCTAGGAACCGTTGGAATGTTAGAAAGAAAAATGTGGTTTTTACGGTATTCTGTGCAATTTTTCCGACTTAAATCATCACAAGACCCTCTGAGACTACAACGAATAGTTTAAAAAACATCCATCTCGAGTTTTGCGCTTAGCAACATATTTAGCCATTCAATTTTAAGGTACCGTGCCCAAAGGGTCTAAACGGAGCCCTATTGCTGTCTTAAATTTCTAATAACTTCCCACTGAACATGAAATTTGGTGGTTATGTGTATCATTACGTATATTTTACTAACAGATACCAATATATTGATAAATCAGATTTCTTCTTTGATTTATTTTTTTTAATTAAAAAAAAACGTTGCCCCACACTAGGAATTACTCCTGTGTCGTGGGTGCGTTCACAAACATGTATAATTCACATACACAAGACACCCAGAACCGGAACAACTATCTGTAGGCCATACAAATATTTGTTCCGTGCGGGAATCGAACCCGCGACACGCAGCGCAGCAGCCGAACGCTCAACCACTGCGCCAACCGTGCCGTCGAGTTTAATAATTCCCTCATATGGTACAGAACCTAATGACACGCACTTGGCTGGTTTTTAATTATATTAATTTATTATGTTCCGTCCCTATTATTTGGGACAGGCTGGCGAAATAAGTAAGTAAGTAAATAGTTCATTTTCTCGCCACAATACAAATATTTTTACACATTTTACATCAATAATAATAATAATAATAATATTCCACAACTATCACACAACACCATCTAGTCCCAAGCTAAGCAGAGCTTGTGTTATGGGTACTAGACAACCGATAAACATACTTATATATTTATAAATACATACATATTATAGATAAATTACACCCAGACACAGAACAAATGATCGTGCTCATTACACAAACATTTGTCCGGGGTGGGAATCGAACCCACGACCTCCGGCATAGCAGTCAGGGTCACTAACCACTAGACCAACAGGCCAGTCAATGTAATTACTGTGCATACTGTGGGAGACTGGTGCCTAAGCTAGGCTTATTGCCTGTGTTTCAGGACACCAGGCCTCCTCCTTAGTGGGTTACAGTTTGTGCACAGGATTTCACATAAGGTTGTGGTTGTGGTTATGTGGAATTGCTTTAGTTAACCATAGCTCTGACTATTGCTTGGCGGATTACAGGGGTGTAGGTTCATTCTCTTCATCCGAATCATTAATGTACTAACATTCGTAATATTTTTGTTCATATCTCTACTATGGACTATTCGATAAGTTGGTCCATGCACTGGGAAACATAATATTGCCAAATAGTCTACTCCAACTCCAATTAAGTCCTAATAGTGTAAGATCCCAAAGCTGCCAGATATTTCTGCTATTCTGATTAACTAAATTTGTGGGATTGAGGAGTGTTAGTATTAATTTTAAAGTAGGCAAGCATACCTGCTAACTTGGGCCGACGGCCAATTTACCGGTATCAGGCGCTAAAGTTACGTAACACATTATTCACTTTTTTTTTAAGTTCGTGTGTTGATTTTCACATCTGTTTCGCAGAATTTTGTTAAATAAAATTAATAATAAAATAGTATTTTAACTATTTATTCACATACATTACTTACTCCTATTAAATAATGTGTTTATTAAAATAGGAGTAAACATTTTTTTTAATAACATTGCCCCACACTAGGATTTACTCCTGTATCGTGGGTGCATTCACAAACATGTAAACTCGCATACACAAGGCAACCAGACCTGGAACAATTATCTGTAAGCCATACAAAAATTTGTTCCGTACGGGAATTGATCCCGCGACATGTAGTGCAGCAGCCGAACGCTCAACCACTGCGTCAACCGTGTCGTCAAACGCCTGATTTGGTTAATCAAATGTGGTCCAACTAAAAAAGTCCAAAATAAATGTCCGTCGACCATTCTAGCATGTACGTTTAAAGTACATTCTAACACTACTCAATCCCACACATTTTGTTAATCAGAAATAAATTAATGTCTGGCGACTCAGGGATCTTAGTCTATAACCTAATGCAGAAATAATTGCTCTATTTAGATGCTGGATATCATCTGCACTATTTATTGCGTACTAATTACTCTAAGTAATTAGACGCTAAAACTTAAAATATTCGTACAAGCAACGTGCAGGCAGTGTAATTACATTTGCCTATAGAAAGGCCTGATGTAACGCCATACGATTGATATAAAAGCCATTAATTGTAACACATTAGATAACTGGGCTGAATGTGTAATTTGGCTATTGTTTTGATTTAAAATGGAGGCAGATGTTCTAACGAATTGGTGTGTTTCCATTGCACTGATTGGTGGTAGAGTAAGTCAATATACCTTTTTTTTTGTTTTCTGGAGGAATACTTAAAATGCGCCTGGAGTTATGGAGGAAGAGACCGGAGAGTGAGTGTGCTTTTTACCTTACCAAAACCAACCTGGTGATCATATCAACATGGAAGGAGTCCCGTTACCTCTTAAAATACTGCCCCGGGATCCCTGTCAGGGCACATCCCTGAGGAAAGGTAAAGGGGTCTCCCCTGAGCCTCGCTGTGTACGGTAGAACCTCTCGCCACCGTCTTTCCTAGGGTCACTCGGTGAGCGGACAGTCTCCACTCTGGGGGCCGCGATCCCGGAGTCCCACCTGCCTTAAATAGTGGAGGCGGGGTTTTGGCATTTTAGGCTACGTGGCGGTTGCCTCCTCAACGAGGCACCTAACAGAGTATTTAAAAAATCAAAGATTTTTTAGCTCCCGTTAAATAAAACATGATTTCATGCAATTCTTACATTTTGCATCAATTCTAACTGAGAGAGTTGTATTGATGATTTTAATGATTATAATTCTATAAATAGATACTTGCTACGGCCGCGAATCAAATTTTTACCGAGATAAAACCTGACACTGACCGGCAAATTACAAAAAAACGTAAGAAAGTGAATTTCGCGGGCTACACTGGCGCTTCCACCTTAAGGACTGGGTATGACTTAGGAAGTGGATGTTGCTTCAAAGTAGTTTGATGAGAAGTCACTGCCATGAGCTCTTGGCTAAATAATCGCAGCACTGGTCAAGGTTAAGCAACGCTTCCCGAGGTCGGTCTGTGGATGGAAGACCATCCAAATACTGCTGACACTGCTCCGTGTCTCGGAAAGCACGTTAAGCCGTTGGTCCCGGCTGTCATTTCTAGATCTTTGACAGTTGTTACAGATTGTCAGAAGCTGGAAAACCTCACTAGTCTTGCCAAGGGGTACTGTGGCGATTGTAGACACAGCCTAAACTCAGCGGGTCTGCACCGGCTTTTAGCTGGCGGTTGAGAATATTGAGAAGTCGTTCGAATGTATATAAAAATATAGGTTGGATGACAGACTTGAGTTTTGCCCTTGGAAGTGGGCACACATCTTATAAAAGCAATATAGAGTTTATCGCGCCCTCATCTTTTTTATGTAGCCAGTTACTTCTTATACACCGCACTCTCGCAGTACGCCAGCGAGTCTCTAAGCTACGAGACACCCCAAGAGCCCTGCAGGCCTTACTGGAGCCTAGGGGTTCTACAGTACCGTGGTAACCAGTTACTGCGTTGTGGAGGCTGACCTCCACAACTGTGGCGACTGCCTTCTGAATAGGCAGCAGCTCCATGCAAAATACTGGTATTCAGCTGCATCCAGCTTACTGGAAGTCTGGAAACCGTCCCCATCATAGTTGGGGAAAGGTTGTAACACTTAAAAATTGAATAAATTTAATTCGTGGAATGGAGCATTATTTTGTAAGTTGACAGATTGACAGATTGTCGTTTGACGTTTCTTTTTCCAACTTGATCTGGAGCGAGTCTGCCTCTTAAACTTTATATATTGAAAAAAACTTCTTAAAAGCACTTAATGATGTCTCGAGGTGTAAAAGGGACCAGAGTCAAGTTCAAATGCTGTAAGCATTGGGATGTAGGACGCTGGTTCCTACTGTACATTTAATTTATTATGGAAAAAACTTTATAAAATGGTCGGCTCATAAACTTCACTTTATTTTTGGAAGAACAATGCGGTCTTAGCAAAAGGTTCGGAACACAAACGTCCACGTGCCCAGAGATGACTAAGGTTAGATGACCACGGCTTAGATACTGCTTGTGGATCTCCTCACTGGACCTTTAATCTTCGATCTTCGAACGATAGGGTAATAGTGATTCATCATAAATTGTAAGTTCAACATACAATTTTCTGTGTACTGAATACTATCTAGTGTGATGCAGTGTTGACAATAAATGTGATATTATGTGAAGACCAAATCAAAAGACTCTTATTTGCTACAGACATGCCTCATGCAAGCTAAACCCGAAGATAGGTAAATATGGTCTCATGCCATAAATTATCTTTGACGCTAGCCGGTGGAAGAATAATTTTCTTTTCAAGGTTAGGTAGATTGATGTGAAGTGTGTCTGTGTTTATTCATTGAAATGTTCAATTTTTGCCCGAGTACTTTAGCAAAATTCATCCTGTAATCACGACCGTGCTGTCTTTTGAAGCAATGTCCATTGTTGTGGTGTGTGAACGCTATGTTTGTAGCCTAACTAGTACTACTAGTCTAGTTAAACTTTCTTTATACAACCCAAAGGAATTAGCACTTCCCCCGTTATTAACTTTCAACCCCTTTTTAACCCCCTTAAGGGTTGAATTTAGAAAAATCCTTTCTTAGTGGATACCTACACTTCACATAGAACACACTCTTTTTTTTTTTGTGGGGTGGTAAATCATCCAATGACATCTCCCGCTCTAGGGTGGAGCGGAAGGGCGTGTCAGACTCTTACTGACTAAAACCCACCCCAGTTCCTCCCTGCCCTGAATGCCCAGGGGCGAGGTAACTCTTTCGAATTTATCCTCAACCCCCGGGCAGGCATCGGCCATGACGGGCCCCGTCGTGTTTGCTGACAACTCTTTGAGGCGCGCGTGGAACAATACGTGCCGTCGACTCTCGGGCTTAGTGCTGATCGGACGGCGAGTACCCACTACTCGCCGTCCGCAGGCCCGGGTAACAACACACCCTTCAAATATAATGTCTCTAAAAAATAAGGACTAGCGGTTTAGGATGTGCGTTGATATGTCAGTCAGTCAGGACTTTGAATTTTATATACTATGTATACAGATAACTCGACAATTTGTACTGAATAACTGATTATTATTTTTCGCGATTTGAGTCTTGGTCCCATAGTAAAAGTTGGTCATAATGATGACTATTGCTAGTGTGCTCATTTACTGTCCTATAGTCGTCTCAACCTTGCATACTTAAATTAACCTGTGGCGCGTCCAATTAACAGACACAATAGATTTTAATTCTGTCTCGCCCAACATGTGTCCGCTAGACGCGCAAAGAGTTAATAAACGATTACGCACATCAGTTGATAGACATTTTGTAACAATGCAACCACACCACATCTAAACCATCCCAATCGGAAGTACTAGAGCACAGACAAAAAGAATGGTTCCGTAACTAAATCATATCCGTGATAGGTTCTCGTGAAAGTGATCCACGTGGGCAGGCGTTGGTCCAGCGAAGATTAATAGCAGGTTGATCGATTTGATGGACCACAATGTTTTGTTTTGATTCATGTGGGTGGCTGGCAAGATAATCGAATCTGATCAGCGATTAGGCCTGTTACTTTAAGGATTCTTTGCTATATAAGGTTATGAGATGATGAGAAAATCTAACTCGTACATGTTATAAAATTATGGGTGATGAGAATGATGAATGTCTTTTCTATAATTAAATAACAAAAGAAAAACGTTTGGTTCTTAATTACGTGGATTTATTGGAATATATCAGAAAGTTACAGTTATACTGAATGATATTGCAATATTTATAATAATTGCTTCGAGTGCAGTCTGATGTATAAAATTAGGTAGTGCCTCCGCAGCCGGCGCTCTCTTGAATTTGCAAGATAATCTTATATGCGGTTAAAACGTTCCAAAAAGCCAAAAAAAAAAAAACTGTTTTTTTTTGCATTAAAATCTTTAAAAAGAAGTTCCAAGAAATCCAAAGAGTAAACAGTTGAAGCTAGATGTGAACTTGCAATCATAAGCATACGAGTAAATATCACTTGACTCGGCGCTTTACGCTCTCGGCTAGGCTCAAATGTAACGAAGCTGGTTACATAGGGAGATGTAGGTATTGTGGTAACGACGGGCTGTCTGCGGGTTTAAAGGAACATAACAGCCCCCGTCATCCCCTTCGAACCTGACCTGTTCGTGTCGAGGTGCCCTATGTTCCCGAGTTCGCTTCGCTCGCTTTTAGACTAAATAGTTCAAGAGTTATCGGAGTCGAGTTGTCACCCATTCACTTCAAACAAACAAGCAGTGTACTGGTTCCCTCTACCCAGGGCTCATGGATAAATTCGAAACAGAGTTACCGCGCCCCTGGGCACTCAGGGCAGGGAAGGAACAGGGGTGGGTATTAGTAAGTAAGAGTCTGACACACCCTTCCACTCCACCCAGAGCGGCAGAAGTCATAGGATGATTCCCAACCCCAAAAAAAAAAATAAAGCGTACTGGTTCCCAACGGCGTTATTTTTGGGTGCCGCCGCCGGCCGCGGAGGTATTCCCATAAAATTAATCTGAAACTCAAAAATAGCTGTCAGGCTTTTGGAATGTATGAAACTTTTTTTCTAAATTTTTGTAGGCATACTTTATTCCGTTTTAATGGTGTTTTATACATAAAGAACCTACAAATTAGCTCTGCCCAGGAAGAGAAACCTTTACCGGAGGCTGTACCAGCTATTATCTCGAGCACGCTGTAAAAGTCAAGTGAATGTCAATGTTTGTGGACCGGTGCCTTTTATCTCGATAACTGCTGACGCTGACGTGGTATAGTGCCAATACACTTTCGAAGTTTCGATATGTCGTCGCTTCGAAACAATATAGAGCAGTGAGCAGTGATGGACCAGTGGTAACGGCTCCGAGTGGTTCGTCGTGGGTTCAAACCCAGGCTGATGCTTTTTTTTTGTGGGGTAGGATATCATCCAATGACATCTCCTGCTCTGGGAAGAGCGAGAGGTCGTGTCAGACTCTTACTGACTAAAACCCACCCCTGTTCCTTCCCTGCCCTGAGTGCCCAGGGGCGCGGTAACTTTGTTTCGAATTTATCCACAATACTTTATAATATTTTTGTTTTGGGGAGTTGGGAAATCATCCAATGACTTCTCCCGCCCCGTTTATCCGCTACCCCTAGGCATGCAGGCACCGGCCACGATGGGCTCCGTCAGTGGTGGCTGACACTCATCTCTTTGAGGCGCGCGTGGAACACTACGCGCCGTCGACTCACGGGCCTGGTGCTGATCGGACGGCGAGCTACCCACTGCTCGCCGTCCGCAGGCCTGGGACATTGTTATGTTTGGTGTACAATAAACAATTAAAAATGTATATCTTTCTAAATGTTCAGTTTAGAGCTTAAGGGGCCTTTTATAGTCCACTAGCGCCGCCAATCGAAAAAATGTCATAACTCGTAAATAGAATCAAAAATACAAAATGTGGTCTATTATATTGTAACAAAAACGGCCGTTTATGTTTTGAATGCACGATTTAGCTAAACAGCTATATTTCAAGTGTTGATAAGGTGTTATACAATTACGTTATTGCCTTTTCCACACTAATAATAGAACATATTTTGTATTTTTGATTCTATTTACGAGTTATGACATTTTTTCGATTGGCGGCGCTAGTGGACTGTAAGAGGCCTCTTAAAGCACTAAATACTTTGTTTTGTTCATTTGTTTTCACTATGTTTGTCATAATTATTTTTGGTGTTACTGGAAGCGGCTCTTTAAAAGTAGAACTTTTATTGTATTGTGCAATACACGTCATGTATTGCAGAATCCATAATGAAACTGTCTTAAAATAATTAACATACTTATCTTTAAGAAAGGATAAATCAGCAATAAAGATGGTTAATGTTTATAACAGAAGTAACTTCTACAGCGTTAAATTCAGCAATTGGATACAGTACAGTCGCGTACACTTCCTGACTTGCTCGGCAATTAAAAATTTAATCGATCACGTTTTAAAAAACAATTATATGACATTTCGGAGATGACTAAGATCATTTCCGTGTCAATATTGGTATTGGTATTAATTGCCTTTTTTGTGTGACTGACTACTCTTCCTGGTGCCTCCGGATTTTTAGCATTTTACAGACGCTTGTATGAATGGAATATCCCGAATTTTGTGACAAAGAAATGCTGCTGTATTTACCTAATTGAATCAAAAAGTAAATGCGATTTTGGTGTTCCATTGTAACATGAGACAGTTCAACTTTGTTAGGGATGACAATAATCTTGAAAAAAAAAATTCGTGATTGGATCAGTATGAAGCGTTCTGAGACTACCTTATACAGGGTAAAACGGAAATGAGTGATCAGATGTAAGATACTGCTTCTGCCCATAGATTTGAACAACCTTCTTCAAGGAAGTCATAGTGAATTCCTTTAAAGTTAAATAAGACCACCTATTTCTGTTGCACTCTTTTTTATTGGGGGTGGGAAATCATCCAATAACTTCTCCCGCTCTGGGTGGAGCGGGAGGGCGTGTCTGACTCACCCCTATTCCTTCAGTTCAACTCGAAATTCGAAAGAGAGCTTTCGAATTTATCCGCGACTCAGACAGGCATCGGACCTGGCGGACCCCGTCAGTTTTTGCTGCCATCTCTTAGAGGCGCGCGTCGTGGAACACTACGCGCCGTTCACTCGGGCTTGGTCTTTATCGGACGGCGAGCCACCCATTACTCGCCGTCCGCAAGCCCGCGCCTGCAATGGCCGGGAGTCACTCTGCGTTTCCCGACGCCCGGGGCGCCTCCTGCGACGGCTGTTAGGAGCGTGAGTGCGTCTCCGTTGAGTCTCCCTTACGCAAGAATTATAGGACTGCTTCGCAGAAGGTGACAGCTTCCCATTCCCTCTCGCTCCGTACCGTGGCCTGGACCAGAGCCGGGCGCGAGCAGTCGCTGCCGCTGATCGTTCTGTTACACCTTGTACAAACAAACTTCCAATTTTACCTTAAATTAAGTATAAGTTTTTCTTCCAATACACAATATTGATAAAACCCGTCTTCTTTTCAATAAAACACTGATGATGCGAGTCTATAATTAAACCGTCTCATCAGCCGGAATCTGGAATGTTATGTAGTTCGACGTAACAGTTCCGTGTTATCGTTTTAATAACGAAATTTAATTGAAAGCAACTAGGCCTCTCTGAACGTGTTACACCTATTAAATAAATTGGATCATGTTTGACTAGACCGGATGTTATTATGGAAATATTTCGCAATATCGAATCCTTTTGAGGGTTTTGTAGTTGACAGAGTTTAGGGTTCCGTACTAGAGATGACATATTTTAAAATTATTTCATCATTCAATGACAACGAGAAAATCATCAATGATTTTAAATCATTACTCGAAAGTCCTAAGCCTGGAAAAAGCATGAAGTTAGGATTGGAGAATATTACTTGTAGGTGCGACGCGACCAAGTTTTTACCCAGGTATTTATTTACTTGCAAGAACGCTAAAATGCTATAAAATACTTAATTAATAGTCACACTAATTATCTTACAGAAAATATCGCTAATGGAAACATATTGATGATTTCCATGATTATTAAATCAATACCTAAATACACTGCCATGAATGTTGCAAACTAAGAAAAAAATAACTTCGCGGGCTAAATGACAAAGTCGACCCATGCCTACTAAACTAAATAACTAATGATAATTTCACTAAACCTTTCCGCGATCATTTCAGAATCTACTCATAAAGATACTCAAATAAAAATCATAGATGAACTTGTCATTGTTCCCGTCATCGATATTTTTTTTGTCATTGTCAGTCATTGATATACCTGTTAAATTTAACACTGCAGCTGCGAGAAGACAACGCATGTATTTATCAGTTCACCTTTATAATAAGATAAATAAAGTCCTTAATATTAATTTGGTAACGATCAGGGAAGCCAAATGTAAGAATAAGTCATGGTTGCTGACACGGGACTACAAAGAAATAGAAGCCATTTTAATATAGGTAAATATCTAGTTTAAATCAGACACCCTCGTATGTACCCTTGAGTAACCGAGATGCCTTCTACACACACTAAACATGCACTTGCTTCACATTAGTTTTGGTTGTGTTTGTTTCCTTTTGATTTTGATTTTGTTGTTGATGTTTAATTGTTAGATTGTATTATTTTAAATATTTAATTGTATTTTATTTTAATTTTTGACTGTATTATTTTATAATTTTAATTGTATTCTTTATATTTTATTTTCATAATATCTTAATTTTAATCTAGTTTTCATTTTAAATTGAATTATTATGTACCTAACCTAATTTAATCCTAATTTAATCTAAATGGAATGTATTGCATTAATGTTTGGGTGAAGACACTGACTCCTGTAACACAGGTGTTCCCATCTAGCACAGGAGTCAGGGCCTCACTGTGTTTGTACAAATTTTTGTTATGCCAATAAATTATCTTATCTTATCTTATTGATATAGAAAAATCATCATTCAGCCCATCTCTATTCCGTACCCGAAGGGTCCAAACGGAGCCCTATTGCTGTCACTCACGTGTCCGTCTGTCACAAAATTTTATTCCGAAGAATTTGTTTAACTTCCCATTGACCTATGAACTTGAAATTTGGTGATAATGTTTATAATTACGTATATTTTACTAACAAATACCAAAAAATTGATTTCTTTTAAATGTGTGAAGTCCGACATGCACTTGGCCAGTTTTTATTTGACTTTCCGACAAAGTTTTCGGAACCCAAATCAGAACACGATTTCCGGCCATTGCCGGTTCATTCGGTTGAACACAGTAAGAATCTCTCCGCAGATCATATCCCACCCACCTACCATCTTGAGCTGCGCCACACACATACACATCACATGTTACCTGCTCACGAATACTGGGCCAGTCAAAGGATATAGAGCGCAGTTATACGACTTATAGTGGTTTTAAATTGAACAACACGTCTATACGACTACTCTTATTTATTTGAAAAAAAAAACATATGTTACTCTAGACAATTTCCGTCGTAATTTGATCTGAGAATAAGTATTTAAAATTATATTTTTAAAACATAGTGTAATTAATTTATAAAGTTATGTCTAGCGCGGATAAAAAATTGAGAATCACGCAAAAACTATAAAGCGCATTTTTATGAAACCTTCACCATTTCAAAGATCATTTAATTATTTATAATTTAGTCTCAGTGTTTTATTTTAATACCTGTTATTTTATTTGTAATAAATTAATAATGCGTCTTAATTTCGGACAGCGCTCCTTGATGGACGAGTCCTATTACTGGGTGGACGTACGATGCGTTACGTGAGCTCAGCACAGAACACGCAAGCTAACCACTCAAGGTCATTGGCAGTTAATAGCGCCTTAAATCCCTTGCCTGGCCGGCAACGTCGCATTTCAGGTTTTTTGTGATTATTTTGTTAAATATAAATTAAAGTACAACTTTTATCACCCAATTAACTAGATCGATTTATTGTATAATTTACTCTAAACATTTAATCATAATACGTGGTAATACTCTAAAAAGTATCACCGAAATGAAAAAAGAAGAAGACTGCAAAAATAAAATAATTGACTGTTATGTAATTTTTCATGCTTATAAATAAATACCAACGATCTAGTTAATTGGGTGAGAAAAAAATGACATGCCAAGAAGAAGATGTAAGTAATTTATTTTCCTATTGCTGTTTTGATTATGACTACAGAGATCAATCAATGACTCTGAGTCCTTATTCTGATTCAGGGCGACATAGCTTGGGAATTTAACTAGCAAGCTAGAGTTTGAAATCCTAACCCAGTCCTTTGCACTGGATCGCGTGAGGTTGCATGAACCCAGTCCTTACTAAGACAAGAATTTAGCGAAATCAAAAAAAAAACCAAATCAAAAGTCATTTATTCAAACTGGGCTGGGAACCAGTACTTTTTGAATGTCAAAATCTACATAAAGACAGTCCTCCGAGAAAACGCCCACCCGTCACTAATTCCTAGTGTTTTAGCTGGGAAGACGAATTGGTGCAACAAACTCCCCAGCAACACACACTTGCTAAGTTTGAACAAATTTAATTTATACAATAGTATGCAAAGTAATTAACATTACATATATGTAACATACATAACACAGAAAAAAATATATAAATCCAAAAGTTAACAGAAAATTATATAAAATAAAATAATTTGCCACTTGTTAACTAATACACTCCATTATGCCATAAAAATTAAGCGAATCTGGAGTGGTCCTATATTTGTAATGAGAATCCATCAAACGACATTGACATCAGTCCCTTCAGCCACCAAAACCGATACAAAAAAAAAAACTGGCCAAGTGCGAGTCGGACTCGCACACCAAGGGATCCGTACAAACTTGCGGTATCTAAATAGTTCGGGAATTGAAAATATGTTTGAGCTTGTGCATACGATGGTACGGTCGCCTCACTTTAAAATTTGGATCCGAATTCCTTGTATGACCCTATTTCTTGTGATGTAATTAAAAATTTACGATAGTCAGACCTTTCCCTTAACTTGTGTTATAAGACCTTGCTTCTTGCCAAATTTCATGATTGTAGGACAGCGGGAAGTACCCTATAAATTTTGATTCCATTGAGAGTGTCGAATATACGTTTTTTGCGGCATAAACGGCCGTATCTTGTTTTTACGTTACCTTAGAAGTTTGATTTTTTCACAACTTCAAGAGACTGTAGACCTGAGTATATGGTTTTAATTTCAACTCGATACCTCCACGGGTTCCCAAGATAAAGGATCTTGACAGACGGACATAGGTTTAAGCTTTATTTACTAACACTTTCTGTTAATAATATGTATACTTAGGTTAAGGTATTTACCTATGGGTCTATGCAATCCGAAATAAATATATTATTATTATTATAAGGGTACCGTTTTTTTCCTTTTGAGGTACGGAACCCTGAAAACACAATATTACTTCAATTTCTCGCTATTGATCCGTAACAACCCAAAATAAACACTATTAAAACCAGTGACGACTCTATCCGAACTATTATTATCAAGCAGTTTCGCAAACACGTAGCAAATGGATTTTAGATGGAAACGGTTGGATAATAGTTATTGTAGCACTATTGTATCGTGGTCCGGTGTTCTAACACTGAGTAATAGCTATATAAAATGCCTGTTGGCCTGTAGAACCTTTCTATTGTGGGCTTGTGGAATTGTGACAGTTTTACGTCATTAGATTGAGGTGTAGGTATTGAGTGGACTGCATGCAAGAAAGTTTTGTTGACTTTATTGGTTCGGCAGTTCCCACTGTTGGGACGCAGGCCTCCTCTCAAGGAGAAGGGAATGGGCCGTACTTAATCCACCACACGGGGCCAGTGTGAGTTGGTGTATGTCACATGTCTTCGAATTTTCGGTTCCAGGACATGCCAGTTTCCTCACGATTTCCTTTACCGTTTTGAGAGCAGTGGTGATGAAATAAATTTCACAAAGTACCTGCCTTTTTTTTTCCCGGTGGGAAATCATCCTATGACATCTCCCGGCGTGCGTGTCAGACTCTTACTGACTAAATCCACCCCTTGTTCCTTCCTTGCCTGAGTGCCAAGGGGAGCGGTAACTCTGTTACGAATTTATCCGCTACCCCTTGGCGGTAGAGTTTGTATCCACAACGTTCAACTCGTCAGTCGGGGGGGAGGGCCATTACACCTGGATCACCACTGCTCTATACGGTTTTCATACTTGTGACAATTTATTTTAATGCATTCATCTCTATTTTTCGTTAACATTTTATTTTCATCCCTGCCCTATCATTCCTTGATATATTATCTTTCACAAAGCTTTCTTTCTTGTAACATTTGAATGACATTGATTATTTTCGTGTCCTATGCTCTCGCAAAAAACGTTATTTCTCAAACAAAAATTGAGAAGCTCTTACTTTGGCTTTCTTTAGGGTTCCGTACCCGAAGGGTCCAACGGAGCCGTATTTTTTGCTGTCACTCACGTGTCCGTCTCCCGTCTGTCCGTCGTCTGTCACAAAATTTTGTTCCGAAGAATTTTTGAATTTCTCATTGACCTATGAACTTGAAATTTGGTGATAATGTTTATAAAACAAATTAGGTATATTTTACTAAAAAATGCCAATATATTGATAAATCAGATTTTCTATTTGAAATTCCCTCATTTGGTACGGAACCCTAAGTGTGCGAAGTCTAAAGAAAGAAGGTTTTTTTCCAATAAGGCATCTTGTCTGTATAAATAATAATAGTAGTTGTCAGAATTAGAAGCTTCCATTTTCAAATATTGCCACAGATCATTTTATGATTCTGAAAATGTTCTTACTTTGAACAATACGTTGTTTGCTACATATTTTGCGAAATATAGAACTAGGAGTGGCTTTTGTCTAGCTGTGTATTGCCTTAGACTGTTCGTTCTCTAAGCAATTCAGCTCGCTACATATCAAAGCACATAATGATCTGACCTATGTGAGACCTATAAAGTACTTTGTACTAGACATCTTGATTATGTTACTACTAACGGAATGTGCTTAGTACTTAATTATTTAAGTCTTTGACATTGTACTGAACATCAGTGTGCATTATGTCATGACAGGCGCGTATTAAAACAAATGAATTGTTGCTAGGTGTAATGAATGTGAACATAATCGTGGCCTCTTTGTGTTCGGTCATGGTCTTAGGTCTTGTCTAGTATGTCATTAAATACTGATAGAAACTTTTCAACCGATTTATCTTTTATTTGGAGGTTAAATGGTCGTTAATTTGGACTATTTTAACACGCTTTTATTAGGTTCATCTGTAAAAAAATCATTAGAAGTTCAATTGATCTACATCCCGATTTCCGATTGAGCTGAAATTTTACATACATGTTTAGTTTGGATGACAATGTAGGGTTAGCTAAATGCCGAAATCAAATTTTCACCAATTTTGTCAATTTTTTTCTGGGCCCCTATTATTTTGCGTGTTATGTGGTTTTCAAATTTACAATAAAAGGGGTATTCTCGACCCAAAAAAAATACCTACTATAAAGACGCGATTGGCGCTAAATGAAAGTGGTTCCTAATATTTTATTAGAGTAGTCACAGAGAAGAATTTCTAAAGAGTTACCAACTCCCAGCATTTACCAAATTGTGTCAAATCGAATTTGACTCGAATGAGTGTCAATTTGTCCCGACTTAATATCAATTTGAAAATAATTCGGATCAACTTCGATTCGATACAGATTTTCTATTTTTTTGAGAGAAAATCCGCTGGAAAAGCCTAGCTTAGACTGTCAACGATGGAGAAACTAAATCAAAGTTTCCAACAACACCACATTAAAATTACATAACAAATGTAACACAGACTACATTTAAATCCCACAAGCAATTAGTTTAAAATAATTACTGCAATGAACCTGTTATCAATTTTGGCAACGATTTGCGACATCGGGCACCTGATTCCGTGCCGAGTATAAGGTCCGTAGCCGACATTCAATTAAATCAATGGTTCCCAACCTTTTTTGGCTTGGGACCACTTTCATTTCTTTGTGGGCCAGAAGTCATCTTCTTCTTCGCTCCTTCCCACTTTATGTTGGATCAGCTCTCCTAATTTTGTCAGTCAGAAAGATGAAGCTAATTGTACATTCCAAGGCTTAGCGTCCTCTATCTTTCTTCTGTTCAGGTGTTGCGCTTTTTATACTACATGATCCTTGTTTCTTCGCATCACATGACCATTGTGCGCCAGAAGTACAGAGAAAAAAAAGTGTGTAATAATAGAAAATTAAAATCAGTTTGCATTAATGTTTTTTTTTTGATTTTGAGTAGGTAATGGTGTTGATTCTGTTATGCACAAACTAAACTTAATTTAGGCTATTGCTATCTTTTTCTCTCTAATAGAACAAGAAAGAGACGGACGTAAATTAGAGCTGTCAAATTTAGTTTGAACTAATATTTCCATACAAATTAAGGGTACACGTAAAAACATGTCGTCTAAAAACACGGCGAAGCGCAAGGCGTAAACTAGTTTGACATCTCTAACTTAGTGCATAGCTATAGCCGTCCTTTTCTCGCACTGCCTTTTAGTAAAAGATAGCAATTCTCTAATTTTAGTTTAGATATTGAACAAGAGAATCCGTGCCAATATTAAATTTTAAACCTTTCGTGGACCATAGTTTAGCTGTCGCTGAGCACAGGTTGGGAACCAATGGGTGAAATAGTTCAGTTGATAAGGCGGGTTGCACAATAGACACCTTTCACTAGCGTTGTGTAAGTGTCCGCTGTCCGAGTGTTCGCGGGTCGGACAGTGAGACAGTGCACTTATCAAGGTCGTATTTATCATGCGATTGACGCTTTTATGTTTGTTTAGTTTATTTGGTCATGTATGTTAATTAGGAGTTCGTTATGTTTGACCTAAGTGGTCAAGCTGGCTAATTCCCGTTTTAACTGTGCTAGTTGTTAGGTACACAGAAATGTTAATCATAAAATATTGTATTCTGTTAAGAGTGGAAAATAGTCCACGAAAGTTTAAGTCGAGTGTAATGTTATGTATGTAGGCAGAAAATTCCTACATTCTTAAGTATAACATACAATTTTTACACGACTGCATCACAAGGAAGTAATTTTATTTTTCTCGAGAGTATGTATGTTTGTATATCTATTTATATGGCACGCCCTTTAGACGAAACGGCTGGATGAATTTTAAGAAATAAGGTATCATTTGATTGGTCTTGAAAGTTGAAGAGAGCTATGCTATATGAATGTTTAAGAAAAGAAAAGAAATTTGAAAAACTAAAATGTCAGCCGCCATTATTTAGGGGTTTCAAAAAAAGGGCTCGAGGAGGTTATCTGTGTATATAAAATTCAAAGTCCAGGTGCCCAATTCATTAAAATAATTAACTGTCAATAGTGTGTCAGTGGTGTCTCAATAGAATAGTCATTGACTTTTTTGGTATTCTACAAATTATTTATGGTCATTGACTTGCCACTGTAGTGCCGTTGATACGCCTTAATTGGACTATTGTAATAATTGGTAGTCTGGTCTACTATAATATGTCAATAGCATTTGGAAGTTTTTGCAGAAAACCAAATTTGCAACAGTGGCAAAATAATGTCTGTTGTGTGTCGATGGCGTGTTGCTTAACTCAAAGTTACAGAATTGGTTCCCTGACTGACTGACTGATATATCAACGCACAGCCTAAACCACTGGTCCTAGATACATGAAATTTGGAGGGTTTTTTTTTTGTGGGGTGTGTGTTCTTTATGAAGAGTAGGAATCCACTAAGAAAGGGTTTATCGAAATTCCACCCCTGAGAGGGTGAAATGAGGGTTGAAAATTTATAACGGGAGAAGTACTAATTCCACGTGGGCGAAGCCGCTGGCAGAAGCTAGTTCATAAATATAAAATACTAAACAAAAAAAAATTAAAATGAAAAAAATAAAACCCCGAATGTCCAATGACTGAATGACATTTGTTTTGTGGGGTGTGGGAAATCATCCAATGACTCTTGCTCTGGGTGGAGCGGGAGCGGGTGTCAGACTCTTACTGACTAAAACCCACCCCTGTTCCTTCCCTGCCTGAGTGCCCAGGGGTACGGTAACTCATTTTCAGAATTTATCTGCTACCGCTAGGCTATGACTGAATGATATGAATTTTAATGGAATGAATGTAAAATATGAATTTTAATGGAATGAATGTAAATAATATAATTTCCCACTGCGCTTTTCACAGGACAATATGGTTGCGAACTTGCGAGAACTCCAAAATGGTGATTTAAAAGGACATCTCCCGTACTAGGTTAGGTTAAAAAATGGTAGAAAAAATAATATTACCATAGTAGTATTATTTTTTTCTGCTCAACTACAATAGTAGTTGAGCCTTATTTACTGACCCTAATCTCTAAGTAAGTAAGTAAGTGATTATGAAATAAATATTATGTAAATCACATTGCAACTTGTCTTCTGCGGAATCATTGAACTATTTATAATTTATTATAGAATCATCAAGCACGCCCAAAGTTATGGCCATAATTTTAAATTGATTATGTTGACAAAAAAATTGAGTTAGTCTTGGCGGCCAGTCCAATAATTTATCAAACACACCTTACCAACTGTCAATTTGGTCAGCCATGACCCTAAAATACTCAGTTGATTGGACGACATAAAGGACCACTTCAAGATAGATTGTTTCCTTCTACAAATCTCACTTATTAACCCAGTTTAACGAAGCGTTATGTGAATAACC
The DNA here is from genome assembly GCA_951329385.1 of Polia nebulosa. Classification (NCBI taxonomy): domain Eukaryota; kingdom Metazoa; phylum Arthropoda; class Insecta; order Lepidoptera; family Noctuidae; genus Polia; species Polia nebulosa. The sequence continues at coordinate 9,798,735 of OX589588.1, read as the reverse complement.
AACCCTATTAAATATTAGTATCAAATCAAATGATAATCAGAGTTCATGTTCTTAAAGCATGATCAGGTTTTTGACGTTCCCACTGCTGGGATATAAGCCTCCTCCCTGTGAGAGAAAGAATAAGAAAAGAGAAAGAAGAAAGAAGAGAAGGTTCTGGGTCATGTCGGTTTCTTCACGATGATTTCGTTTACCGTTTTGAGAACAGTGATGAGGAAATAATTTAAACAATGTAAAGTATCTGGGTTTGAACCTACGAGACGTAAGTGTAAGCCTTTACCACTGGGCCACTACATAACAGCTCTCATATGCTCTCTAAGTTCCTCTCTATAGATTAATATATATTACGTCTTTACGTTACATAATTACATGTTTAGTTATTTGTGTCTGATTAGACAAAGAGCCACAAATTAGGGATCATTTGTCATGCAAACAAAACACCTAACACTGTACCTAAGATTAGCCTATAATTTACTTTGATTGATGATAGCTAAGTACTTCAAACAGTTCGCGTTATGGGTGTTAATTCATATAATTAATAAAATAATAATAATCTGTGTGAAAAGGTTACGGGGTTTAGCCTTGCGCATGCTTTTGTGTCAAGCGTGAACTGGTACTTTAATACTTTAATTAGAGGTGTAGATAAGTGAACAATTAGTGTGGGTGGACCTCGTTTGGATTCCTGAGAAGCTTTTTTAATCATTCTGATTTAGTTTTTGAAGTTATTATTATCTAATGACTGTTTGTTATCTTTCAAATTACATTAGTCTCAGGGTTTGTTTAATTTACTAAGATAAGGTAACTTCATTTTCGGTTCCATGAACGTGAGTTCTTTAACTTATTTTTCAGTTTTTTTAATGACCAAATCAAATGTGACTGCAAACCTTGAGGTATAACCGGCACTTTATCGTTGGGTCGTCATCATCATCATCAGCCTTTTAATGTCCCCACTGCTGGGGCACAGGCCTCCTCTCGTGAGTCATAATCCACCACGCGGGCCCAATACGGGTTGGTAGATGTCACGTCTTCGAATTTTTCGTTCTAGGGCATGCCGGTTTCCTCACGATGTTTTTCTTCACCGTTTTGAGAGCGGTGGTGATGAAATCATTTACACAAAGTAAAGCGCCTGCCTGGGTTTGAACTCACGACCTACAACTTGTAAGTCGCTGCCGTTACCACTGGGCCATTACTGCTCTCGCTTGGACCGTTGGGTACCTAATAGTAATGTTTGCTTGATTATTTATCCTACCTTTTTTATTCATTGCCCTTGCTTTGAAAGTCTCTTAGTAATTTGTGGCAGACCTACACAATAAAAGGCTCGCAAGAGTGTGAAAATCAATTTCGCATTCAAATCATAGATCAATGGCGCATAAGCACAAAAGATTTACTATCGAATAGCGTGTGTGTCTATTAACTCATTGTTCGCTTTTATTAACACGTTTCTCTAATTACGACCGTGTAAATCCCGCAGCCTTGACTATCGATAAAGCGTATATGATATTACGATCCAGTATCGATCATTGACATGCCTATAATCGATACTCAAGACTCAACAGCAAATATGACGGATTTAGATCGTGATCGAAACGACATTGGGCTATTATTGTCTTTGTTGTGTCTGCCCCGGATTCGAACGAAATTAGGTTCAAGAACTCATATCATAATGGCAACTTGAACTTTTTTAATGCGTGTCTAAATAATGAAGGCTTCATAAAAAGGTTTTTAATAATGACTCTTTGGTTTAGGACTTTTTTAATTCAATTATCTATCGATAGCGTTGCGAAATCTTTTGTCAACGATCACGACAACACGAGGTCTATTATGTACTCATACGATATTTATAACCCTACTATCTACCATTGAACTTGTGTGACTTTTGTTGAAGTTTCGAAACTCACGCATTATCATGCCAAAGGTCATGAGCAAAAAATATTATAAGAATTAGGAGTGAGGTGCCAAATTATCTGTTTAGAATATCGAGGGGTGTGAATGGGGTGTTGAAATCAGCCTTCTGCTCAACGAGGGTTGTGAAATGTTCGTTGGATAATTTTGTTAGCGTGTGTTACCCGTTCTTACGTATCACTTGTAATGCAGTTGTCGCGGATTCGATAATTGACCTCTTCGTTCAATGTCACGTACCTACTGTTTCAATTGATTTCGCCTTCAACTGTTGATAATAATTTCACTACTAATGCTTCGAAATGACATACCTTAGAGGTAGAAGAAAGGAGGAGCTCGTGACTAAAGTAATAACAGCCGCACGGGTAGGTCCATCGGGTTAAGCTACGTTTGCCGGGGTTGGTCCATGGATGGGTGACCATCTTTGCATACCGAGACTTCTCCGTGCTTTGGAAAGCGCTTCAAGCCGTTGGTCCCGGCTGCCAATCGTGGATCTTTGACAGTCATTAGGGTCGTCAGAAGCCCGAAAGTCTGACAAGCACTCTTACCAAGGGGTATCGTATTACCTAGTAATTGGATTGTGGAGGTCAGATAGGCAGTCGCTCCATGTAAAATACTGGTATTCAGCTGCATCCGGTTAGACTGGAAGCCGACCCCAAGATAGTTGGGAAAAGGCTATAGGCAGATATATGTCATCATCGTACATTTCTCCTATCTCATGGTAGGAGAAATGTTGGGCACGCCGCAATTGCGGCGGTAAGGCCCGTCTTTGAGGAGTGGCTGGAGAGGCGCCACGGCGTCCTCACCTTCCGCCTGACCCAGGTCCTCACCGGACAAGGAACTTTCGGGAGGTTCCTGTGTAGGTTCCTGTATATAAGGCGAAGGGAAACACCCGGGTGTCACCACTGTGAGGATCGCCCAGAGGACACGGTGGAGCATACGGTGGAGATCTCCCCCGCTTGGGCGGAGCCCCGCCGTGTCCTCGTGGAGGCGATCGGCGGCAGCGACCTCTCACGCCCGGCCCTGGTCCAGGCCATGGTACGGAGCGAGAGGGAATGGGAAGCAGTCGCCTCCTTCTGCGAAGCAGTACTGCTTGCGAAGGAGGAGGCGGAACGGGTGAGGGAGGCTCTACAGCGTCGCCCTCACGCCCCCAGCAGCAGCCGCCGCAGGAGGCGTAGGACGTTGCGAAACGATCTCCGCCCACCATAGACGTGGGCCTGCGGACGACCAGTAGTGGGTAGCTCGCCGTCGGATCAGGATCAGGTCCGAGAGTTGACGGCGCGTAGTGTTCCACGCCGCGCCTCAAAGAGTTGTTAGCAATGCATGACGGGGCCCGTCATGCCTGGATGCCTGCCCAGGGGTCGTGGATAAATTTGAAACAGAGTTACCGCGCCCCTGGGCACTCAGGGCAGGGAGGGAACAGGGGTGGGTTTTTAGTCAGTAAGAGTGACACGCTCTCCCGCTCTACAACCCAAAAAAAAGCCTTGTATGAGACTCGCAGTAATCAGGGAAGCATGGTAAAGAAGCATAAGGGAGAAGAAGGGAGGGAAGTACCTACTCAGCTGTAGATGGAACAAGGTTACCAGCGATAATGATCAGAACTACGCAAGTGTTTGGTACATCTTAATGGATTAAGTCAAGGAGTTTAATGAGTATTCTGTTAACTTTGGCGTTTTCCGTGTCAATTACAAACGTGAGCGCTTAATTTCATGGAAACAATAGGCTATACACCGTGAGATGCGGCTGGAACGCAATTTGATATTATTTTTCACTGTTTCCATTGCTTTACGTAAATGTTCAATGGAACAATTAAAAATAATGGTTAAAATTTAAATCGGTAACAACAACATTTGGAAAGGATGGTGGTATTTTCTGAGTGGCTGAAGTTGTAACAACATCATCATGCCAGTATCAGAGGTGTGCTGTTATTTTATCATCATATTTTTTTTTGGAAAAGTAAAAAAAAAATCATCTCAGATAAACTGAAATGTTTTTTTTTTTTTACTTTTCAAAAGTTATAGTATTGTATAATTTCGAAGCATTTTCTAATTTTGTAAATATGAGTTCCATATAATTTAACTGCTTTTTTGACATGAACGAGCATGGCAGTTGATAGTTTGTCATGCTCACTCAAATGTCTCGCTGATGGTGGCGCGTGTGTTGGGCATTCGGTTCCCTTCCATATGGTTGAGCTGAGTGGTGCTCCACGCGTCATATTTGTGAACGGGTGCCGTCAGCTGAGTCTGGTCATCTCTTAACTGCCACTGGCTTGTTCTAATCTTTTTTTTTTGTTTGTTTTTGAATTATTTATTTAACATTGTTCTCATATAATAGAAGCAACAAGACACAGTCATGTAACCAGGATTTTTTGTAATACATAACATAATACAAAAGAGTGTCCATGGAGTTTATTGAACGTTCTTCTCCATAGAGATCTACGCCTTGGAATGTGCAGCTTTATCTTTCTGACTGACCGACTTATTGACAATTCAAAAGTGCCTGTGAATAGTTTATTTGAAATAAATGCTTTGAATTTGAATTTGTGCCTGTAGTACTTGCACAGTTTCTGTTATAGCATAATCAACTGCTGAGACTCAGGCCACTTCTGTAGGAGATGAAATGGGCCGTAATCCACTACGCGGGCCCATTGCGGGTTGGTGGATGTCAGATGGCCTCGAATTTGTTGTTCTAGGATGTGCCAGTTTCCTCACTTCCAGTTAATTTCTGTAATAGTGGGCTAGCTTATCGCTATCGACTGGATCCGGAAGGCTACTGAAAAATTCCAAATGGAAGAGGATTCGAAACCTGGACCTCATGCTTAGCAGTACGTCAACTACACCAAAGAGGCAGTTGATGTATTTAAAACAATAACCATCATCATCATCAGCCTACAGCAGTCCACTGCTGAACATAGGCCTCTCCAATTGCACGCCATTCAGCTTGGTTCTCGGCAACTCTCATCCAGCTGCTACCAGCCACCCAGTGAAGATCATCGCTCCACCTAGCCTGAGGGCGTCCTACCTTACGTTTGCCGATTCGCAGTCTCCACTCGAGAACACGTCTACCCCAACGATCATCGGTTCTACGGCTAATATGGCCGACCCATTGCCACTTCAGCTTGCTTATTCTGTGAGCTACGTCGACAACGTTGGTTCTCAGACGCATCACCTCGTTCCGTATTCGATCCCTCAATGAGACTCCGAGCATAGCCCGTTCCATAGCTCGCTGAGCGACCTTGAATTTATGGACTAGCCGTACGGTGAGTGTCCACTTTTTTTTTAAAACAATCCACTAACCTTATTTATAAACAACTTTTTTCAAAAAATACAACCGACTTCTAAAAATTGCAAAATAACTTTAATTTCGGAAGTCGGTACTGTAACTTTAATTTCGGTACTGGGTTGTGGAGGTCAGATAGGCAGTCGCTCCATGTAAAATATTGGTATTCAGTTGCATCCGGTTAGACTGTAAGCCGACCCCAAGATAGTTGGGAAAAGGCTAGGCAGATATATATATCACCAAATTTCAAGTTCATAGGTCAATTGGAAGTTAAAAAATTCTTCGTAACAAATTTTTGTGACAGACGACAGACGGACAGATAGACGTGAGTGCCAACAATGACAGACACACGTAAATGACAACAATAGGGCTCCGTTTGGACCCTTCGGGTACGGAACCCGTACTTTACTACACACATCTATCCTTCTTCCGGGTAGATAATTTTGAGAAATTAGAAATTTTCCTTCTATTTAGAGTTTAAACTTACTACATGGCTATTTTATTAATAAATACGCCCCATTGATTACAATCAAGAACTAAAATAACCAAAATACATACATATCGGTGTAGTGCAACTTGTTTATAATGACGTTTTCGCTTGAATAACTACGTCTGCAAACCGCTAATCTACCGAATAGAAACTGTACGACCTTGGTGTTTCTCAGAATGGTAGCTATGAGGTTCTAAGCTAACCTTTTTAGACTTTCCGACGAATAAATATTGTTCTAGATCGATCTGTCTTCTGACTACACCCACTAATAAAATTTGTAGTACGTATTATTTGTTAGCTTATTGAAAATTCGCTGATTTCGGTCTGCTAGACTCGTGGGGGTATTTGAAAGATCATGGGTGGGCTTTAGTCATTAAGGCGCAGTTATACGACTTTTAAAGGTTTTTAATTGAACATCACGTCTATACGACTAGTCTTATTTCTTTGAAAAAAAATGTATGTTACTCTAGATTATTGCCGTCGTAATTTGATCTGAGAACATTTGAAATAATATTTTTTTAACATAGTGTAATTAATTTGCAAAGGTATGTCTAACGCGGATAAAAAATTAAGAATCACGATAAAACTACAAAGCGTATTTCTATGAAACCTTTGTCATTTTAAAGATCATTTAATTGTTTATATTTTAGTATACGTGGTTTAGTATAATACTTGTTGTTTTATATATAATAAATTAATAATGCATCTAATTTCGGACAGCGCTCCTTGATGGGCGAGTCCTATTACTGGATTGACGTACGACGCGTTACGTGAGCTCAGGACAGAACGCGCAAGCTAACCACTCAAGGTCGTTGGCAGTTAATAGCGCCATAAGAGTCTGACACGCCCTCCTGCACTTCTGCTCAAGCCTTCACTGTCCTGTTGTGACAAAAGGATGTTGCTATTTGTCATGTAATAAAGCTCCAACTTTTTTTGGAATAAGAATAATGGTGGCTTCAATAAGGTTCCAGTGACGGACTGGAGCAGTGGTGGCCCAGCGGTAAAAGCCCGCGACTTACAAAAACTTCCTAGAACTAAAAATTCAAAGACATGTGTTATTCATCAACCCGCATTGGGCCCGCGTGGTGGATTATGGCCCACACCCTCTCACAGAGAGGAGGCCTGTGCCCCAGCAGTAGGGAAATTAAAAGGCTGATGATGATCGTGATGATGATGGACTGGATATATGGGCAGAAAAGCGTTGATTCTTGCAAGTCCTATCATGGGTCGTTTACCCTCATCGGCATTAACAATATACTTAATTTTGAAATGAAACTCGCATTTATCGTTCAGACAAATGGACACAACTCTTGCGCATGTGATAGCCAGTTTCTATTGTTATTGTGTCAATATCTGAGTGTTTTTGTACAACGCTTTATTTCCCATATTCCACTGTAACTCGTGTGAGGTAACATTAATGAATAGGGTATTATCAAATGTTGGTAATGGCCGATTGAGTGGGGCTGACGAAACCACGCATGGAACGCGTATTTTAGTATGAAATATGGAATAATTAATAGCTAATAATTAACAGCTATTTGTACGCATTGTTATGTTAGCCGATGATTTGTTGATGACGAAATAGTAACACTAATCGTGGGCTTGTGTACGGAACATGTGGAAAAAATGTGCTAGACTTTCAGTGTTGTTTCACTAAGTATTTGTATAGGTTAACTGTTGATCATTCGTTTTGCGGGCACGCGTCTGTAAATTCCCAATTATTTAGTGTTAGTATATGATTTTTTATTGCCCTGGTTTAATAGATAGATCTAAGTAGGTAACCTTTTTTTAATATTCAATAGGGAGGATTTCTGGGTAAGAAAAATTCTATGTATGACCTCCACCACTTAGATTATCAGAAAATATTGGATGCATTTATTTTTTGTTTTATCAAATCAATAAAAAACCGGCCAAGTGCGTGTCGGACTTTGCATATTTAGGGTTCCGTACCAAATGAGATAATTATCAATGAAAAAATTACGGATTTTTCAATATATTGGTATTTGTTAGTAAAATATACGTAATAATAAACATTATCACCATGGTTCAATGGACAGTTAAAAAATTCTTTAGATCAAAATTTTGTGACAGACGACGGACAATGGGGCGCGAACCCGGGGGGACCCCGTTTGATATTACGGGGGCATTTGGCCTCCTCTGCCCCACTTCCGCATTCCCATGTTTTTAGAGAATGTAACTAAGTGTCAACCCTATTGTATTTTTGATCTATGATGGTTTCAGCTTAAAATACTTAAGACAAGAAACTTTTACCTAAGTTAATGAAATACTTAAATTCTCGTGTTTAGGTAATTCAACAAAATAATTAACACGAAATAGAAATCAGCACGAGTTAACATTGTACAGCAGTTTATTCGTGTCTTAGCTTGCATAATCAAGAACGGGGTAAATCATGCCTTGAGAGTTTAGACAAAAAACAAAAACAATAACAGCTTTTTTTCAATCGATTACGTAAATCGAGAACACGACTGGTCTACGGTGAAACGTCTCATTTGTTGAACTCAGTAATTATTTGATGGAAAGTGAGTATTTATTGCAAGTTTTTATTTTTAACTTATATACGGGTTAAATCTTGCTCGAAAGGTTAAGAGGAGCTCGTGGCTAAATTAATAACAGCCGCACGGGTCGATTCATCAGGTTAAGCTACGCTTGGCGGGGTTGGTCCATGGATGGGTGACCATCTTTACATACCGAGACTCCTCCATGCCTCGGAAAGCACGTTAAGGCGTATATAGCCGCCACGTGGCGCCCTCATTAAATAAAAAATCGTAGCAAAGCGTAGAAAATAAAGATTAAAGAAACCTATGTTGCGTTTGTTACAAATAGAATAACGTATTTTTACGTTGTTAAAACAGGACTCAAAATGTTTCGCATCCAAAGTAGTAAGCAAAAGTGTCAAAAACGGCCGTTTTTAAAATACCTTATCTTCTTAGTAACAAACGCAAACATAGGATTCTTTAATCTTTATTTTCCTTGCAAAGATACGATTTTTTATTTAATGAGGGCGCCACTTATGCGGAGGTAGGCTGGTCCCGGCTGTCAATCGTCGATCCTTGACAGTCGTTACGGGTCGTCAGAATCCCGAAAGTCTGACATATCTAGTCTAGTCTTACTAAGGGGGATCGTATAACCCAGTAACTGGGTGTCAGATAGGCAGTCGCTCCATGTAAAATACTGGTATTCAGCTGCATCCGGTTAGACTGGAAGCCTAACCGGAACCAAGATAGTTGGGAAAAGGCTAGGCAGATTGACAAGGTTTAAATCTTGCCAGCTGAATTAGAATAATCCTATGGAGTTGAATTTTTACATGATGGTTTAGTTCTGATGATAATGCATTTTTATATTAATTATGAACTGAATCGACATTTAAGATTAGCTCCAGGTAGAGGAACTCTTCAACGGTCACAGCAGTTGAGCGCTTCAAAATTTGCAAACCGTTTTCGACCATTAGTTGGTTTCCGGAAGACCTGAAATTCGGTATACTTATGTAAGCCCGGTAACAATGTAATATTATGATTACCATCGAGCTGATCTGATGATGGCGCCGGGATGTAGGGACTGGGACTCCCTGATGGCAAATGGTAGGACTGTTGAATTTGGGCTAGTGTATTTTGTTATCATGAACATGGTGAAGAGGGTCTAAAGATTGATAAAAAAAGAAGTTTTAATTAATTTTATATATCGCGTTACCCAGTAACTGGGCTGTGGAGGTCAGATAGGCCGTCGCTCCATGTAAAGTAATGGTGGGGCTGTTTTCAACTACGTTATGGTGGAATTCAGAAATACCACCATAACGTAGTTGGGAATAGTCTAGGTAGATAAATATGATGAATTCCGTGTCTTATTTCGTTTTTTGTTTATCTTTGTCTATTTTGTTGTGAGTTTTAAACGACTAGGTATTTTTATTATGATGACTCCCTCTCAGAGTTGTTTCAAGTTTTAAAATACCTAAGTAGGTATCCTATAGTCAAAATTCTGCTTCCTCGGCTTGACAGTAATTTCCTGCTTACCTTTTAACAGATATCGTCATACATTTCCTGCAACAATCTGTAACATTTACCTATTACATAATTTCCTTCTACTGAAAGCCATTCGCAAAGCCAAAAGAACCTCTCAATGGAACGTTGCATCACATTAAAAAAATAAAAACCGGTCAAGTGCGAGATGGACTCGTACACCGAGGGACTCGTGACACCTTGCGGGTATCTAAATAGTTCGTGAATTGAGTTTTGAAAATTTTTGACAGAAAACTTTATTTTTTTAATTTTTCGGTAATTAGACGTGGTTGAAATAATTTAAAATCAGTTTGAGCTTGTGCTAATGAGGTCCTTTCATACGATGGGACATGATACGGTCGCCTCACTTTAAAATTTGGACCCGAATTCCTTATATGGGGATCCTATTTTTTGTGATGTAATTAAACGGTAGTCAGACTTTTCTCTTAACTTGTGTAAAGGCCTTGCTTCTTGCCAAACTTTATTATTGTAGGACAGCGGGAAGTACCCTATAAATTTTGATTCCATTGAGAGTGACGAAATATACGTTTTTGCGGCATAAACGGCCGTATCTTTTTTACGTTAACTTAGAAGTTTTGATTTTTTCACAGCTTCGAGGGACTGTAGACCTGAGTATATGGTTTTAACTTCAAGTCAATGCCTCCAAGCGTTCCCGAGATAAAGGGCATTGACAGACAGACAGACGGACGGACAACAAAGTGATCCCATAAAAGGGTTCCGTTTTTTCCTTTCGAGGTACGGAACCCTAAAAACATTAAAATGTTATCACTATCAGTTTATCAAACGTGATCTTATATTGTCATGCACCCACACTTCCTGCCTCAGGACCGTAAGAGATTGCTCAACCCGGATGCGAACTCCGTACTCTCCTTGGTAACGCAGGTGTTCAACTGAGTTACAAGAAATAGTTCAACATCGTCTCATTCATCTTTAATTCATTCATTTTCTTTTAGTTATTCATTCCGTGGTGAATAAATTGTTGATGTCAGTGCCGAGATAGGGAATCAGTATCACCCAAAGGCATGGTTGACGGCACGGTTGGTGCAGTGGTTGAGCGATTGGCTGCTGCGCTGCGTGTCGTGGGTTCGATTAACGCACGGAACAAATATTTGTATGGCCTACAGATAATTGTTCCGGGTCTGGGTGTCTTGTTTGTGTGAGCTTACCTACATATTTGTGAACGCACCGACGATACAGGAGTAATTCCTAGTGTGTCTGGGAAAATAAAGTACACTAAAATTTTGTACATAATGTTTATTTCCCAAGTTATAGGGGCGAACAAGAGCATGTATTGGGTACACGTACACATCCACGTTCAGGGCTTTAATGAGTAGTCACCACTGTCCTGAGAACAAGCGACGACAGAGTGGCCTCGAAGCAGCCCGTCCGTGAATTCGTCAAAGCTTTGCAGGAAGACGAATTAGAAGAGAATATTATTGAATAGGATCTATTTAAATTATTTGGCGACACTCCGCAGGCGTGATGGGTTTCGATAAACAATAGCTTAAAACTAAAATATTCACAATTTCTTTTTTTTGTAATTTTTTGGTTTCCGTACCCGAAGGGTCCAAACGGAGCCCTATTGTTGTCACTCATGTGTCCGTCTGTCTGTCCGTCCGTCGTCTGTCACAAAATTTTGTTACGAAGAATATTTTAACTTCCCATTGACCTATGAAATTGAAATTTGGTGATAATGTTTATTATTACGTATACTTTACTAACAAATACCAATATTCGGTACGGAACCTTTAATGTGCGAAAGCTGACACGCCCTTGGCCAGTTTTTTTTAAATTATTCTTTTTCATATTAGTTTCCATTCAAGTGTTTATTACAGACTGTAACTTACAGACAGGCGATCAAGTTCTACATACCGAAATATCGAGTTGATACTTATCTGGTTAAATATTTCACTTTACAAGCCACTCGATTACCGGATTATGACTAAACGGAGTGTATCAGCGCTTATCTTTCTGCACTAATTACAATAACTAATTAAGGCTTAATCTCTTTCGAAATGTGAGTTTAAATATTTAAGCCACAGTTAAGTTGAGACATGTGTTTTGGATACAGACTTCAATTTGTTTTGATTTTATTTTCTTCCATATACAGCATGTAACGAAAGCCCTGTCCGATCCAAGAAAGGCGTATTCCTGGTTTTACATACGTACTAGAAAAAAATAGTAAAAAAATGTAACTCATAAGAACCAAAAGTTATAGATTTTTTATTTTTATATAATATATAATTAACACTATTATGGCAAATTTTCATAAGTTGACGACACTCCACCGGCCGGCGAAATCTTTTAATTTTTTACCTATTTTTATTTCAAACGATACCGCCCTGCACTAGCCGCGCTGTAGGCACTCTTTAACAAAGGATCAAATATCGCTCAGGCGGCTTCTTTGACACAAAACTGTGGGTGAACTTTGTCGAGCGCTTAGTGTTGCCTTTGATAAGTTTTTCTTTTTTTTGTAATTAATTATTTATATTGGGGAAAAATAATAATCTCGAATCCATTAAATGATTACGTATATGTGTACTACTGCGTTACCAAATAATACCCTTAAGGATCGGACAGGGTTTTTGTTACAATGCTGTATAAACCACTCTCAGAACAGATGGTCGATGGGGCTTAAAGGTTCTGGAGTGGCGACCGTGTACTGGAAGACGCACCTTGAAAGGTGAGGAGGCGACCGTGTACTGGAAGGTGCCTCCCAAAAGATGGACCAATGACCTGGTGAAGGCTACAGGAATCTGCTGGATGCGGGACATTTCGACCGGTCATGTGCGTCCCTATTCGAGGGAAACCTATGTCCAGTTGTGGATGTCTTACGGCTAAAATGATCATCATGATCATCATCAGCCTTTTAAATGTCCCCACTGCTTGGGCACAGGCTGGAATGATAATGATATTTAAATCTAGGTAGGTGGATACCTACAGGATAATTTCTTTGCGACAAGCCCACCGCACTGTTCCCAATCACTGCTACTTCTAGAAGCCAGAATCAACAGTAGCGACCACAAAAAGCCCTGAGTTAGTGAACCTCGACGAGTCCCGGAGGAGCCTGCTCAGAATAGAATAGTGGAGCAGTTAGAAAAAAATTTTTTTTTCTTTCCTCGGAACACGCAGCAGACTGAATTGAGCTAGGGGAATAGGCACAAACAGACGTTTCTCATCATCATCATCATCATCTTGCTGCTCTTATCCCATGTTACTTAGGGTCGATGCAATACGTTTTTTTCTTCCATTATGTTCTGTCAGCAGTCACGCTTTCACCTATCAGCTATTTCTTATACTTGATTAAAATATTTTTTTAAAGGTTTCTGATTAATGTCCCACAGTTGGACAAAGGCTTCCTCTAAATCTTATTCCACATATAATAGATACTACTTTGTTATTCTTATACCTTAAAACCTACCATATTTATAGCAAAATATATAAAAAGATCTCTAAGAGGTCTAGGCCGATTCTTGTGTGCCTCACCCTCTTACATAAATGGATCGCTATAAAACATAATTAAGCAAGCTTAATTAATGTCACAAGCATTTATTTTTTCCGCAATTCAATTATAATTAATAAGAATAAATGTAAGAGAAATTCTTCTCTTGCGGGAACAGCAAAAAAAATCTGTTCCTACGTACAGTCGCGAGCACAAATATGTGACAATTACGCAAAATAATAGTGAGAGTATCTTCTACATACTTTAGGTCGAAATCTACATAATTTAGTTTATTTAAAGTTATATTTTATTTATTTAAACTTCATGTACAATGGTGGTAGGCGGACTTAATGCAACAAGGGATTCTCATTCATAATTGTTATTTAAATAAAGATTACTTTTGAAATTTGATTATGTAAGTGTATGCTGGTGATTGTACCTACATTACACGGTTAAGTTACTGGTTAAGTAAAGGCATTCGGTATATTACCTTCGCAGACAGACGAGAATGTCGAATATACGTAAGGTACCTTAAATCGTTTTGTGGGGTACCTAAGTGTCCGCTCTCTGTCTTTTTGTCAGACAGTCTGATTTTCTAACGTTGGTAGAAGTTTAAATAAGCTCCGGTTTCTCAAAAACAGTGTGAAAAATGAAAATAATATCAATTCTCAAAAAATCAATATTAAACCCAAGGCGACACTAACCATCTCTTAAAAACAAAAGTCTTTTCCTGAAAGCGTACATAAATTTATGTTTTAAAATCATAATGTTTTATTTGCATTTGTCTTGGTGTCGTGTGATCGTGTGTCATTAGATACCAATTTTTTTTACCCGACGGCCCCAGAAGGAGGGTAATGTTTTTCGAAATTGTGTTAGTACCTATTTAGGTATGTATGTCTGTTTCTTTAGCACGCCCTGTAGCCTAAACGGCTGGATGGATTTTGAACAAATAAGTTATCATTAGATTGGGCTTAACTACCGAAGTGACATAGGCAATATAATCAACATGAATATTTACTTTGTAAAGTATTATATATATTTTTTTTGATTACTTAATTATTGTAAATGTGAGGAGTATGTGGGTTATTATTATTATTTTCTCCTCCTTTTTACAGTAATTATAACGTTGTTTGACAGTTTGAGTACTTTTGCGGCCTACCCAAATGTCCTTTCTTTGGTATTGTTCGTCAAGTCATTGAGCTCCTAAGTGGTTTTTAAGTTGAGCTATTCGACTATTGACAATTGCTTGCAATGACTGGACAGGTCCACTCAAATATGTGTGGTTCTTTCTTCAAAATACCATTACAGACACTAAACTGCATGGTCCTCATATAGAACAATGTGAATGCGAGAACTATGTATGTCGTTATATTCATGTAGATTTTATGATTGTTTGGCAGTTTGAGTATTTTTGCGGCCTACTCAAATGTCCTTACTTTGGTATTGTTCGTCGGTTCGTTGAGCACCTTAAAGTTCTGAGTTGAGCTTCATGATGACTGACAAATGCTTGCACTGTCTGGACAGATCCACTTGAATTTGTGTGTTGCTTTCTTCAAAAAGTTCATCCCAGACATAAACGTACATGGTTCTCATATGATTTAACCAGTACATATTGTATGGATTTGAACACTTTAAAAGAGACTTTGACCTCTGAGTTTGTTTCGGTGTTTCTTCTCAGTAGTCAGCTAGGAAACACCGGCCTCATCTAGCTTAGACTGACAAAAAACATTGATGTGTAAAAGTGTTCCTTGTAACCTATTTACTGAATAAACATCATTTATCATTAAATAAAAAAAAAACAAAATGGCGGGCGCGATTTGGTTAGTGAGCTTGTGTATTTTTTTGTAACATGATTATGTGGGTTATCAAAATAACGGACTCGAGGAGGCGATCCCAAAAATATAACTCATTAAAAAATAGAAAAAAAAACCCGACTGCATTGTACAACTAAAAGTTCAAAACAAGTCACTTTTCAAGCAGTCTGATGCAGTTGGTGGCATGAACTCTATGATTAAATTAAAATAATTGCCACCAACGGGGGTGGGAAATCATCCAATGACTTCTCCCGCTCTGGGTGGAGCGGGAGGGCGTGTCAGACTCTTACTGACTAAAACCCACCCCTGTTCCTTCCCTGCCTGAGTGCCCAGGGGTGCGGAATGTCTTCTTCTTCTTTACGTGTCGTTATTGACCCAAATTTAGTCCGACCAGTCTGTAGCTACCTAGATAGCATTTTCATTAGCTTCGTTTAAATCCTTCAAGGTGCAGGTGGTTGTGCATGCTGGGCAAACAAGGAGGGACGCATGTCCTGTGAAGGGGCTCCACACTGGTACTGAGTCTGGCATGGGTCAAGGATACCCCACTTGGCCATTATTTCTACAGCCATTTTTGGGTGGGGTGGGAAATCTTCCAATGACTTCTCCTACCCACCCCTGTTCCTTCAGTTGTCTCTGTGCCAAGGGCCGTGGTAACTCTATTTCGAATTTATCCGCGACTCCAGGCAGGCATCGGCCCTAACGGGCCCCATCAGGTACTACTGACGGGCCCACAATCGGTTAAGATTAATACTGGTGTCTCAGGGATTGCATCAATAGAGATTTAATTTTCATATTTTGTCGATCTTAAAAACGACCCAAGTTCAGGTGTTGCCTATTAACACGTCACACCAGATATTAATGGCAATGTTTCTAATATCCTGGACAGAAATAATCATAAAAAATACCTTACATCTATCACCATCTAGTAGGTAGGTAGGTATAATAATTCATAACATTCAAAACCAAATTCTGTACTTAACTATCAACATGTCTTTATTTTTTTATTGTGCAAGGAAGTAACAAATTCAATTCAGTTATTAGATCACTTTAGTGTCTATTATACTAGGTTTTCTAAACTCGCGGCCAGTTTGCCTAGCCTAGGAGAATGGTGGACCTTGGGCCTAGATAGGCGGACATTGGGCCGAGAATAGAGCGACTGTTCTCGTGTCAAACGACTATGTGTCGTGGTAATATGCACTTATATTTGGAGGTGTATAAAATTATGTTACAATTTATAATAGTACATTTTATTTTAATGGTTTTCCTTACAGAGTTTGATGAATTTTGTATTAATTCTTTTAAGGGTTTCCTACCAAAATAGGAGAAAAGGAAACTTTATGGTGCTACTTTGTCTGTTTGCCTGTGTGGTTGGTTTATTATACAGTAGTTACTTTGTATGGTATAAATCGGGTGTACAGAAGGCAGTAGCAAATATTCAAGAAGAGACATAAATCATCTTACAGCTGTTAGATATTTCACTTAGGTACCCTTATGTACGTTCAATCTGCCCGCGCCTTTGCCCAACTATCTTGAGGTCGGCTTCCAGTCTAACCAGATGTAGCTGAATACCAGTATTTTACATGGAGCGACTGAGGCATCTGACCTCCACAACCCAGTAATTGAGTAATACGATACCCCTTGGTAAGACTGGTTGTCAGACTTTCGGGCTTCTGACGACCCGTAACGACTGTCAAAGATCCACGATTGACAGCCGGGACCAACGGCTTAACGTGCTTTCCAAGGCACGGAAGAGTCTCGGTATGTAAAGAAGGTGACCCATCCATGGACCAACCCCGGCAAGCGAAGCTTAACCTGATGTATCGACCCGTGCGGCTGTTATTACTTTAGCCACGAGCTATAACGACCCTTAGTGCGTCGTTTGTCCAAAATAAACTAGAAATAAACTAAAAAATATTTAGTTAGGTAATATAATTACTGGCTCTTATGAATGATGGCAACAAAACATCACTACATATTATAAAACAAAGTCCCCCGCCGCGTTTGTATGCGATAAACTCAAAAACTACTAAACTGATTTTCAAGCGGTTTTCACCAATAGACAGAGTGATTCATGAGGAAGGTTTAAGTGTACAATTTGTACCCAAGCAAAGCTCGGGCAGGTCGCTAGTAAAGAATAACCTCTTCTATTTTTGCAGCCGGAAAAATAAAGAATAAGTGGGGTTCAAATGTTTTTTATACAGTCTTTTAAAAAAATAATAGGGACATAGCATAGATTAACCTTAATACCAAAGGTCTATTAATCTATGTTATTATATCACAATCATTAATACCTCGGGGTCTAATTAATACAAAGGCCCTACTTCTTCTTGTTACATTGTCACGCTTAAACCGCTAAACCTAAATGTTGAAGTTTAGAGTTCCAAACATCCGAAAGTAAAAATGCAAACCCTTAGAGATCACTCGTGCGTCTGTCTGTCTATCTGTCCGTCTGTCACAGCCGATTTGCTCCGAATCTACTCGGCCGATTCAGTTGTGTACACAGACGAGTATCTATTAGCCAAACACGGCCGCGTAACCCAGCAAATGCTGAGATGGTAACCCTTTCGGTATGGGCACGCTCAGCTCTTTTTTATTGTATCTATGTGTACTACTCTTTTATTTTCCCTTTGTTTATTGCTGTTGTGTTGTGTCTGTGTCGAATAAATGTTTTCTATTCTATTCTATTTAACCTTATTTTTTTTTTTTTCAGTAGGTCACTTTTCCCCAAAAGTGACGCTATACTTACTGAAAAACAAAAAAATTACAAACTAGAAGAAAAACTAAATAAAAACCGCCCAAGTGCGAGTCTGACTCACGCACGAAGGGTTCCGTACCATTATCTATAAAAACGGCAAAAAGATCATGTTTGTTGTATTTACCCCCTAAAATATTTATTTTATTCTGTTTTTTAGTATTTGCTGTTATAGCGGCAACAGAAATACATCATCTGTGAAATTTTTAATTATCTAACTATCACGGTTCATGAGATACAGCCTGGTGACAGACGGACAGACGGACGGACACCGGAGTCTTAATAATAGGGTCTCGTTTTACCCTTTGGGTACGGAACCCTAAAAAAAGATTGTCAAACTGTACCGTGCGATACCTATTACAAATGAAAGGGCTTATTGTAAGGGTATCATATATGGTTTTCGTTATTTTAAAGTAGATATTTTTTAAGTTATTCAAGAAAATATATGAAAAAATACCACTCCTTAACTCTGAAACTACTGAGCTTAAAATTTTGAAAAAAAAAATACAGGAAATAGTTCATTACTTATAAATTATTGTTTAAGAAAAAAAAATTAAATGATTCGTTCGGTAACCTTTGCGCGCGAATACGACATACACTTGACTAGTTTTACCTAGCCCTTACCTATATAAATAACACATTATTATTTAACCAATCTATAGATATCTTTGCGTGCACTAAACTGAGATTCCTGAACAATGCAATTTGATACCTGGAGTCTATTGCCACTCCCAACACAATCTCCGTCACATAATTTTTATTTATTTTTTATTTGATCTTGTCTGTTTTATATTGCATTGATTTTGTTACAAATTTAATCTCATTTTTGTGTTTATTTCTATTTAATTTTGTCCAATTTGGTTGTTAATAATAAATAAATAAAACCTGTAAAGCCCCGAAACTCACCGGTGAGTCGGACCAAAAAAAAAAAAATTACTGAGAATAAAAAAAAAAAAAAAATCGGCTGTCAACCCGGGTTGTCCTCGGGGTTTAATTTGACAACCCGGATTTTGCCATGGGGCTTCACAGGTTAAAATAAAGATTTTTAAAAAGATAGATTGAACATTGGTGAAGTACAAAGATACATAATTTTACTATCTCGAGAGCTTCTTGGGCTATTTTCAGACTTATGTACTGTTGTAAACGCGGGCAAAGCCGCTTTCTGAAACTGGTAATTTTATAAAATGACCTATGTGCTATGGATACCAACTTACGTTTTTCACTCGTACGTACTCGACATGGCAAATAATTTAATAATGTGTGTTGTGAATGACCTTAGGTCTAAAAACTAGATTAGTTCACACAAGGTCCTGTTGATAATGGTTCCATTTATTAATACAAGTACCTAACACATTATGTTAGCTATGACTGAAATTTATTGAACTCGTAACAGATCGTTTAACAATCAATTAAATTAATGTTAAGTATTTTGTTGGAGTGCAATGACAATTTATTTATTTTGATTTCAGGGTTTCAATCATTGTAGCTCTAGATATTTTTCTTTCAGTTCGTCTTTTAGATTACATTTTTTGGATTGTAGAAACTTTTTTGGATTGCGTAATTATTTATTACCATTTATGCAAGATAAAAAAGTGAAAGGATTTAATTGATTCTTTTTCATTTTATCGGCCGATTCATAAACTCATTTCATCATTGCACCATTTAAAGTAGTTCATCTTAACACATCATCAATACATCAAGGTTTCTCATTGGTACAATTAGATTTTGTATCTTTCTAACATTTAATTGAACAAGGACATATTTTATTATCCATTGCATTTATCAATCATCGTCCTGCGTCAACAACTTGAACCAATTTTGAAATGCCAAGGCGTAAGACATTACCGGCTGGACTATATTACCGGCTATTATAGCTTGAGCTGGCAAAAACTATAGTTACCCCTTTACTGGTCTGTATTTTTGGGAGCCAGGGAGGTGAGGGAGCTCTTTAGTAACTGGTTGATATAACCAAGTGTCCAGTTCAGATTTTATACGGCGTCGGTTCTCACAGTACCTACTATTAATGTGACTATTTATTTAAAGGTCACTCTAGAATAGTTGAGATACAAATGAATTAGATCAGATTAGAAGTGACTTGGCAATTAATATGGTATTTTTATGCAGACAAATTAAACGAAGTTTTAGCGGTTGAGTTTATGTCTGGTATCACTGTTTATGCCATAGTAATAATCCTTGAAATATCCTCTGCAGGATCTCGCATTTTATATGGATGGTAAAATCAAATTCACATTTTTTTTTAGAATGTTATTATAACAATCGATTGATCGTCGATCGATGCGATCGATGCCATCTATCGACGTTGATCGGTTGGTGTGATAGCTTTAGCTTTTTTTTTATTGTTGATGGGCACGCGTTTGCCCACTATCTCACCCGATGGTAAGCGATGATGTGGTCGAAAATGGAGCACGCTTGCCTAGAAGTAACCTATTCACTCTTGACTTAAAGACTCCCAGGTTGTAGCTATCAGGAAACACAGACTCCGGTAGGGAATTCCACTCCCTAGCTGTACGCACAATGAATGTGTTCTCAAAACGCTTTGTGCGTATGGATGGGATGTCCACCATGAACCGGTGGCACTTCGCCGTACGTCTTGTGGTCCGTTGAAGAAACGGGCTTGGTGGAATCAAATTATGCAATTCCGTCGCACACTCCCCAAAATGTAACCGATAGAAAAACCGATAGGCTAGCAACTCGGCGTCTGTGCTCAAGACTTAAATCTGGCTAATCGACGAACACCGGTCAATAAACAATCGATCAATCGTCGATCGACGTCGACTAATCCATTCTACCATCGATCGACGATCGATTGACTGGTGTAATAACACCCTAACACAGGTGTATGTGTATGTAGAGGCCGATGTGATTCGCCACACGATCCTTCGCCACTTCTCCCCATACACACATATATACACCGATCGAATTAGGTCTGCTGTAGGTGGTCCCTACTACCGACAGCAGACCTAATTTGATCGGTCCATCGCAAAGGTCACTACGTGACTATTACGACCACTCTGACAAGAGTGTCACGACAGAGAAGAAGAGATGTGTCTGTATGCCACCTTCTTTTTGTGGGGTGGGAAATCATTCAATGACATCTCCCGCTCTGAGTGAAGCGGGAGGGCGGGTCAGACTCTTACTGACTAAAACCCACCCCTGATCCTTAAGTTGCCTGAGTGCCAAGGTCGCGGTAACTCTATTTCGACCCTCTTCTATTTATCCACGACCCCAGGCAGACCACGCGGCGCTAGTGCGAGTTGGTGGATGTAGCATGTTTTTATTTTTTTGTTCTTAGGACATGACGGGTTTTAAAACGGTACATAGGCCTCATCTCTGTGAGAGGGAATGGGCCTTAAATGGTGGGTTAAGGCCTATTCCCTCTCACAGAGATGAGGCCTATGTCTGCTGGGACATTAAAAGATTGATTATGCATATTATTATGCAATAAGTATTTAACATTAATTAAAATAAATGAGTTTCATTTCCAATCAATGCTAAATTCATAATATTATAAGTACTTCTCGGTATATTTTATTACCTTTTAATACTTACAGATAACATTTAAATATCTCTGCTAGCAATGTTAAGGTTATAGTAAGCTTTCAAAAATCGATAAAAACAAAATGGAGGCCTTTATTAACATTTTTGTTATTGTGTTAAATAACACTAATGAAATAAATCCCGCGGTAGCTGAGGTATTAAATTAAATATCAATCAGAATTGGTGTTATTGGGACCTTGGTGCACGATACATTTTTATGGGCATAATACTGTGATAAAAAAATAAGATGAATCATTTTATTACGGCCAAAGTAATAAGCTTAAATCAAATTAGAATAATACCTCTTCAAAGTACTCCCCTTGGCTACTGATCCACTAATCCTACGTTTTCATTTCTGGAAACCTTCTTTCTGAAAGGCTTACAGCCGCTTTGCCGTGGCCCTCCTTCATCACGACAACTCTCAGTGCAACAAATCGGCTCTGATTTTTTTTTACAGGGACAAGCCCGCCACACTATTCCCAAACCACTGTAACTTCTGTAAGCCAGAATCAACAGTGGCGACCACCAGAAAAAACGCCGAGGCAATGATGACTCGATGAGTCCCAGAGAACGATTAAACTGTCTTGGGTCCCGCAACGAAATTAATCAGAAAAGAACAGTAAAGGAGTAACAAAAACATAATTTCCACTTCCCTCCTAATCAAGCAGGAGACAGAACAAAGCTAGGCCAATGTATTTACAACTGGGGTAAGCCCAGTTCCAGGCCCGCTTCTGATTTGTGATTTTTTGCCAAAAAAAAACATTATTGACGGTCCAAATCCGCCTTAATCTTGGTTTTAGCACCATTGCAACTCTGGCTGTTCCCAAAAAATTAAACCGTGCTTAAAGAAAGGGCCACGACACAGCAGTTGAAAGGCTCTTTCGTAAAAAGCTTTCCAGAAAAGCTTCCAAGCATACAATCAATGTTGAAAGTAGTGCATCCGTAGCCAAGGAGTGTACTTGGAAGAGGGTTTTATTACTTTGGTTATAATCAAGTTATTCACCTTATTTATTATTGCCAGCAGTTATTACTAGGTACTTCCATCGGCTTCTCTTGAGTAACAGGAACGTATTACCGGGATAAAAAATATCTTTTATTCTAATTCAGAATATGGTCTACCCTAGTGCCAAGTTTACTCCAAATCTGCTAAGCCGTGATTGATGCACATACATACCGACTTTTACGTATTATTAGGGGGAGTCGGATGGGTAGCGGATAAATTCGTAACAGAGTTACCGCTCCTCTGGGCACTCAGGCAGGGAAGGAACAGGGGTGGGTTTTAGTCAGTAAGAGTCTGACACGCCCTCCAGCTCCACCCGGAGCGGGAGATGTAATTGAATGATTTCACACCCAAAAAAAAAGGGGGAGACGGATAGGATAGTAAGGTTCACGCATGGCTCGGTGTGTATGCGGCGTTCCACCGCAGACCATAGTTACTCATCTTGCGCAGCATGCACATGTGAAGACCTTATGGCAGCAAATTTAGTTTTTAAATATATGTATTGCTGGGCCCAACAAAATATTTAAAAACTAAATTTGTCATCGACACGCTAAGAGGAAGTATAGTAGAATTTTATTTGTCTCATTCTTATCAAGTGGTCTATTTGTAAGATACAATTAGTTTTAATTTATAACATTGAAACACCTTTGGGCAAGGTGTTGACAGTCAAATTAAAACTGGTTACTACTGCCCGAAGGAAAAATTAATATAATAGTGATTAAAGCATGTGTGCAAAGAATTTTTATGATCCCCAACGGGTAAAATGTTGCAAATTGCGCAAATCATTTCCTGTAATAAATAATAAATAATATATTTAAGTATTTATTTATTTAATCTTATTACCTCTAAGTAATTGAACTTTAAAGCCTTCCTGAATCGTTATTAGCAAAAATATGTACCGAATTACAGACAAGAATAAAAAAACTGTCAGTCATAGGACTGTACGTCTGAAATAAAAACTTCTTAGCCGTGAAGCTACGACGGCGCGAATTTGCGGCCCGGGGGTTGAGGATAAATTCGAAAGAGTTACCTCGCCCCTGGGCATTCAGGTCAGGGAGGACCAGGGGTGGGGTTTAGTCTGACACGCCCTCCCGCTCCACCCAGAGCGGGAGAAGTCATTGGATGATTTCCCACCCCACAAAAAAAACGGTCACGCGAGTTCGGTGGTTTTTCCCATCCCAAAAGTGCCCAACGTGCCTATGTAATAATCATTGGGTATACACACACATCTGTATATGTTTATCTCATGAGCATACTAGTTTACTGACACGCGAGCTCAGTGCTTTTGCTCCATCCCAAAAGTGCCCAAAATGCCTAAAGAAGTTATCACTTAAAAATAAGTTTATAGTTAAAAAACATTTTTTTAAACAAGCTTTTATACCGGCTATCTCAAATTAAATGTGCTCGGTGGGGTAATGTTGTTTTATCACAGAGATGCCGTGACCACCTTCCAGCTTCATCATAAGAACCTTTTTTTTTTCTATTTGTAAAATGCTGCCCAAGACGAATCAATCGAGCCCAAACTCGGTGGGGTTATGTTTTTTTATCACAGAGATGCCGTGACCACCTTCCAGCTTCATCATCAGACCCTGGATATTGTCTAGGCGTAAAATGCTTCTCAAGACAAATCAATCGAGCCCAGACTCGATGGGTTTATCTTGTTTAGTTCAGAAGTTCCTAAGGCCATCTTCCGTCTCCATCATCAGACCAGCTTCATGGTACCATATATATACATATATACACCAGAGTCCAATCGAATATCAGGCAGTGGGTCTAATTTGAGTTGCAAGATTCCACCCTAACAAACATAGTTACATACATACACTACAAAGTGAAAAATAAAAACTTTTTTACAAAAAAATAGAACCAACTTCAAAAAAAAAACAAAGTGCAAAATAACTTTAATTTCGGAAGTCGGTGTGTCTGGATTTGTTTCTACGTTTTTTGACACCGACTTCCGAAATTAAAGTTATTTTGCACTATTTGTTTTTTTTGGAAGCCGCGTTCTATTTTCTAAAAAAGTTTTTAGTTTTCACTTTGTAAGTTTTTTTTTTTCATTATTTGAAGAGTTCCGTTGTCTGTCTCCGAAACTCATCATCAGATCTATATGAAATTTAAATGGGACCATTTCGAGCAGCGGAAGATGTCGTTTGACTGAAATGGCGAAAATATTTTAAGAATATTTTAGAAACTTACTCATTTTTAACCGAACCGAACAAAAATTGACAGCAAATCACCCGTGATTGCTGCTATCTTATGTTTATGAATTGTTAACACAGTTTAATGGGGAACCACAACTAAAAAGTGAAAAAATAATCATCAAGATTGGTTAATAAATGACGAAGTGAGGGCTGAACATACCCAAAAAAAAAAATATACATACGGTCGAATTGAGCACCTCCTCCTTTTTTTTAGTCGGTTAAAAATAAAAAACTTTTTTACAAAAATATAGAACCGACTTCTTCTTATTAAAAAATCCAACTTCACGTTTGTTACAAAGAGGATAAAGAATTTTTACGTTGTTAAAACAGGTCTCAAAATGTTTCGTATCCAAAGTAGTAGGCAAAAGTGTCAGAAATGGCCGTTTTTGGCACTTTTGCCTACTATTTTGGATACGAAACATTTTGAGACCTGTTTTAACAACGTAAAAATTCTTTATCCTCTTTGTAACAAACGTGAAGTTGGATTTTTTAATATTTATTTTCTGTGATAAGCTACGATTTTTTATTCAATGAGGGCGCCACTGGACCGCGAGAGGGGCCTTAAGTAATTAAATAGCTAGCAGCCTATTCAGACGTATTTTTGGAACTTTTAATGTCTTGCGCATTTGGTTATTTTACGCTTTTGAAATTTAGCTTCCGCGAAACCGAGAATGTAATCAATTAAAAATTTCAAGATTGTAGGTACTAATCACACCTCTGGCTCCAATACACCGCTTATAAATCTATACCACACACACTCACACCATCACACACACCATTACAAAAATATAGAACCGACTTCTTCTTATTAAAAAATCCAACTTCACGTTTGTTACAAAGAGGATAAAGAATTTTTACGTTGTTAAAACAGGTCTCAAAATGTTTCGTATCCAAAGTAGTAGGCAAAAGTGTCAGAAATGGCCGTTTTTGGCACTTTTGCCTACTATTTTGGATACGAAACATTTTGAGACCTGTTTTAACAACGTAAAAATTCTTTATCCTCTTTGTAACAAACGTGAAGTTGGATTTTTTAATATTTATTTTCTGTGATAAGCTACGATTTTTTATTCAATGAGGGCGCCACTGGACCGCGAGAGGGGCCTTAAGTAATTAAATAGCTAGCAGCCTATTCAGACGTATTTTTGGAACTTTTAATGTCTTGCGCATTTGGTTATTTACGCTTTTGAAATTTAGCTTCCGCGAAACCGAGAATGTAATCAATTAAAAATTTCAAGATTGTAGGTACTAATCACACCTCTGGCTCCAATACACCGCTTATAAATCTATACCACACACACTCACACCATCACACACAACCACAAACATTACAGAATTGATTTTTACTTTTACTTTATTTTATTTTACACTAATTCTATCATAAGCTTAATTTTAAAAATATTATGTATCTGTAAATACTTCATCCTAGTTATTGACTCTTTTATTTACAACATGTCTTTTTATAATGTCATCGCAACTCTGGCCCCCAAGATACAGGCGCTGCCTAGTTTGGACCAATGTATCTCTTATTTTGTAAACAAAACAATGGTTTTAATAAATTTTATTCTTATTCTTATATATATTATTATTTTATAGTTCATCGCAGTCTGTTGTTCGTTGCTAGATTCAGTACACATTCAATTAATCAAGATAGCGTTCGTTTTCATTTATATTTTGCAAATTAGGCGCTTTTGACTTTACGCGCTTAAGGCCCTACTACCGGCCAAGTGGCGCCCTCATTGAATAAAAAATCGTAGCATAACATAGAAAATAAATATTAAAAAATCCTACATCACCTTTGTTACAAAGAGGATAAAGTATTTTTACGTTGTTAAAACAGGACTCAAAATGTTTCGTATCCAAAGTAATAAACAAAAGTGTCAAAAACGGCCGTTTTTGGTATCGGGATTTGGAACATTTTGAGGAGTCTAGGTGTATGTTTAGGGATAAACTACCGCTGAACCATAGTATTAATATTATTTTTACCGTGGCAGTACCTTTTACAATGTGTAACAACAATTTTCCTTAAATTGAATTCAGAACAATGAAAAATTCTAAAGTACGTTACTAGTTATTACGCCAACCGTTACACACGTTACTATACACTGCTATAAAGTAAAATTAACCTATTTAATTATGCATTTACTATCTATGCAACACGTTTATGAACTAAGCCGTCAAAATCATGTCAGTTCCACAAGTTATATTCCACTTAAAACTGTGTAAACACCGTAATTTCAAGCTCAACATGTTGCAAGTACATGCGACACACATGCGAATAGGTGCTACAATTTATTAATACCTGCATTTCGCATTTAGCAACGCACCAAACTCGAAAATTAATGTCATACAGTAAATTGCGTCAATGAAACCAGGTCCCGAACTATATCAATAAAATTTACTTTCGATTACTGACAAAAACTCGATTTCCATAGTAGGGCTTCACAATTGCTATGCAATATTATTTGGGGCGTTTTGTTTGTTTCATAATGTTCCATTATCATTATGGTCTTAACAATATAATCTTTCATGATAGTCCCGCCCGGCGATTGCCAAAACTCTATTGAAAAATAAGGTATTGTCTTATCTGTGCTTTCTTTGTTCGAGAATCTGAATGTAAATCGATTTGTTTTATGTATTGAGCTTGTGTTGACATTCTTGCATAATTGCTGACGAGGAACAAGATAATTGAATTGATGATCATGCTAATAAGCGCTTTGGAGTTCATTTTAATCCTCTTGCGCGGGTAAAGGATGATTGTATTGAAAATACGTATTTTGAAACCATATTTTTTAATAGTCTGGCGTGCTGTGGATAACGATAAATTCGGTTGTATCTCCAGAAATTGATCGATGCTATTGGTTGGCCGATGTCTCTGTCGATAGGCATTTGGTGTAGAAGGAACGGTCGATCAACATTGATCGACGATAGACTTATGTTTGTTAACACCCTTACGATGCTCTGAATCGACGTTATGCTCTGAAAACGGTATTGCTCTGAGTTCACGTAAGCTTTCCGAGACCTTGACATATTATGTCCACAGTAAAAATGCCAGATTATGTGAGCAATATGAAAGGCTGCAGGTGCAAAATGTACTTATTATAAGGTATAGGTCGGTTTGTTCATTACAAAGAGTCTTATGCAGTCATTAGGTTTATAGCTTGTTACTACACAATTAGTTACCTACACATAATGACATGCAAGCAAAATTATTAAAAAATACAACAATGTTTAAGTCAACAATCAAAGTTTTCACTACGCCAATCATCTTATCCGTTTATTAACTATATGACTAAAACTAATTACGTAGAAAACTTAATTATCAACCTCCCATTGCGAATTATCTAATTTCCTGTGATTCCAATTAGTTTTATGATTTCCGAATAATTGGGTATTTTGCTTGTCTGTTTCTGTGTGGCCTTGGCAGTAATATTTTAACGTTATCGCAT
Organism: Polia nebulosa; assembly: GCA_951329385.1. Taxonomy (NCBI): domain Eukaryota; kingdom Metazoa; phylum Arthropoda; class Insecta; order Lepidoptera; family Noctuidae; genus Polia; species Polia nebulosa. The sequence goes on along the minus strand of OX589588.1, from coordinate 9,770,823 downwards.
GACTGAGATAGATATAGGAAATGAGTAATGTAGATCAATATATTCAAGATCAATGTTGCAGAAACTGATTCGACTGATTTGGGTCCTGTGGCGAGATTTTAAATCAGATTACCTACCTTGATTAAATGTAGTCAGCTGACATAAGAGAATGGTAGAGAAAAGCATTTTACGTCCAAATAACTTGGGACTGAATGAAGAAGATGTGCGCATAATTTCCTTAAAATTAGAAAATAAGTTAAATTTAACCAACGGGGCGGTTTCAGATTGAGCTGAAATTTTGCATACATAAGCATGTATGCAAAATTTCAGCTCAATCTCATGATCTAGAACAGTCTCACATAGATACGATAGCTTCTAATAAATGGCTTATGATAGGAAATCTATTCCCAAAAACCGAGGGATTTATTATTGCAATACAGGATCAGATCATAAACACCAAAAACTACAGGAAAATCATTATAAAAGACCCCACTATGACAAATGACAAATGCCGCAAATGTCACAGTCAGCCAGAGACCATTCAACACATCACAGGGGCATGATGGATGATCAGGCAAACTAAACAGTTTGCATGACATTAATGCAATGTCATCTAAATGTCGTCATTTTAAATCCAATATGGCGGACTCCCAAATATGGCGGACTAGTTATTTTTTATACATTCCCATGATATGGGTATCAAAGGGTTTCCTCAGAAGAATACAAAAAATATAATGACGACATTCTAAATTTAATGACGACATTCTAAATTTAATGACGACATTCTAAATTTAATGACGACATTCTAAATTTAATATGGTGGACTCCCAAAGATAGCTTGTTTTTTTTAGTTTTTTAAACTATAATATAATTACAGGCATAATTATAAACCTTATAAATTAAGTTAGTGTAATGTCGATTATTTTTTTATTAACACTTATGACAACAGTAGACGGGACTCGGAATCTACTACACTTGCCCACCCCTCCATCTAAAGGACCGCCATCATAGACCAGCTTGGACGGCCCTGGCTCCCACTAGGACAATGAAAGTCCAGTATAAGCATAAGAAGCCTCCTCTCTGTGAGAAGGTGTGGGCCGTAATGTCTTCGAAGTTTTGGTTCTAGGACTTGCCGGTTTCCTTCACCGTTTTGAGAGCAGTGGTGATGAAATAATTTACACAAAGTAAAGCGTCTGCTTGCGCGTCTGTCGCGGCCGTTACCACTGGGTCATCACCTACTAATAGGTTCAGCAATATTTTAAAAGAAAATTGCGAACAAATTGCATATTTTAAAAGCTACAGAAAGCAATGTGTGGAGTGGAATTATATCAATTTGTCAGTGATCTATCACATCTAATAAAATCACAATTAGTAGATACGGAACTCTCAAAACACAAGGACTTGCTCTTGCTTCGAATTCATTTTAAAAGGTCTGATTACTAGAGCAATTTCTGGTAATTGATAATAAATAACCGGATTTTTTCTAATACTATTTCCTTAAGTCTGTCTGGTAAAAAGACATAAAAATTTAAGACACGCAATACTTTAATGATACCTACATGCCTATACTGGTCTACTAGTGATATTTTGTTAATTTAATAACATATTTTATCACGAAAGGCCATCATAATTAATAAAGTTTGATATCATCATTTGATTATAGAAATAAAGGAGGACCATAAATATTAAGGACTAGCTTTTGCCAGCGGCTTCACACGCATGGTAAAATGTAGCCTATATCCAGGTTATAATATATTTCAAAATTTCATTCAAATCCCGTCAGCCGTTTTTGCGTGATTGAAACACATACACACTTACAAACTTTCGCATTTATAATATTATATATAAACATATATAATAAGAGCAGTGGTGGTCTAGTGGAAATGCCCGCGACTTACAAGTGGTAGGTCGTGAGTTCAAACCCAGGCAAGCGCTTTACTTTGTGTAAATTATTTCATCGCCACTGCTCTCAAAACGGTGAAGGAAAACATCGTGAGGAAACCGGCATGTCCTAGAACCAAAAATTCAAAGACATGTGACATCCACCAACCCGCATTGGGCCCGCGTGGTTATTATGGGCCACACCCTCGCAGAGAGAGGAGGCCTGTGCCTCAGCAGAGGGGACATTAAAAGGCTGATGATGATGTATATTATACTCGTATATTATTAGGATATAGGATTAGCGTTAAAATGACATTGTGAGAAAGGAGGTGAATAATTATAATCTTAGTTATCTGAAATAAAAGAATTATTATTATCTCGTTTATTTATCATTCTTACACATTAAATACATTTTTAAATATTTATTAAAAAATATGTATTAAAAACATTTAAAAGTTAAAAAAAAATTATTATTTCGTTTATTTACTTTATACATATATCAATTATAATTTTAAATATTACTAACAAAGCATACAAAAAGAAAAAAAAAATATATAAAAAATAGTAGTCCGCCGGAGTCGGGAGCAGGGTCCGAGCTACCGGTGGTTAGGGCTCCAGAGACAGGAACCTCCTCACAATGCGAGCCGTATTGAGGAGTACTGCCTTCTGTATCAGCCCCTTGATCCAACCGTGCAGCGACAGCTTCGACAGGTGGTCGTCAAAGCTTTATTATTATTATAATTTCGATCACAGTGGCCAATCTCAACGGAGATAATTCAAGTACACAGGAGACATTATAGTGCACAAACGTTTGCGCAAACACAGGTGCACTCTCTGTTCCTTTCCTCCCATAGTCCGATGGGACAGCAATCCGACACGACGTAAGAAAGATCGGGCGCAAGACCAACGGCTTTTTTTTTTGTTGTGGGTTGGGGGAAATCATCCAATGACTTCTCCCGCTCTGGGTGGAGCGGGAGGGCGTGTCAGACTCTTACTGACTAAAACCCACCTCTCTTCCTTCCCTACCTGAGTGCCCAGGGGTGCGGTAACTCATGTTGAGAATTTATCTGCTACCCCTAGGCATGCAGGCACCGGCCATGATGGGTCCCGTCAGTGGTGGCTGACACTAATCTCTTTGAGGCGCGCGTGGAACACTACGCGCCGTCGACTCACGGGCCTGGTGCTGATCGGACGGTGAGCTACCCACTGCTCGCCGTCCGCAGGCCCGGGTCTACGATGGCCGGAGATCGTCTCGCGACGTCCTACGCCCAGTACGCCCAGTACCTCTCCTGCGGTGGTAGCGGCCGGGGCCGTGAGCTCTTCGTTGTGCTTCCCTCACGCGTCCCGCCTCCGCCTTCACGAGCATTACTGATTCGCAAAAGGCGGAGACTACTTCCCATTCTCTCTCGCTCCGTACCATGGCCTGAACCAGGGCCGGGCGCGAGAGGTCGCCGCCACCACTCCCATAGTCCGATGGGACAGCAATCCGAAACGACGTAAGAAAGATTGGGCGCAAGAGAAAAATCGTTGGGACTTTAGGTGCTTTCTGAGGCACGGGGGTGTCACACCACCAACTTCCAAACTCCGGGCTGCTGCAAAATAATAGGGTAGTTTACTAAAAACAATCTAATTAGTCCGTCAGCTAATTAACCAAAAAATGTAATTAGTCCGTCAGTTAATTAACCAAAAAATACTGGACACGTATTTTTTCTTTTGTCACGTAAACAAAAAAGAGTGCGTTGAAATTTCGCGTGACGTCACGCTGCGCGACACTTTTTACCACTAAAGTGACGTAACGAGCCCCTACTCCTGAACTTTGATGCGTTTTATCTTTGTAATTTTTTAATGTTTTGGTAAATGCAAAAAATACGCGTCCAATATTTTTTGGTTATTTAACTGACGGACTAATTAGATATATTTAATAATATACCCTTTCTTTTATTATTTATGGCAAAACTCAATAGCACTTTTTGCTGACCCGGGAATCGAACCCAGGACCTCACGCTCAACAGTTGCACTTTTTTTTTTTTTTACTTGCTCTTGAAACTATTGATATGACGGCAACCAGAGATCTATCTATAAAAGAGCTCATGCTGCGACAGTTCCAAATAAATTGAGATAAGGGCAGGATAATGATAGTGATGTCAATCATTAGTTGATTATGTTAATACAGCGGTTTTGGTAAGTGAGGTTCCTTTTTCAAATGTGTAGACAATAAAAGCCTGTTGGAGTAAATAAAAACTTTTTTTACAAAAAATAGAACTTTATGGCTTCTAAAAATTGCAAAATAACTTTAATTTGTTGGTGTTTGTATTTTGTTTGTCGTCGTTATTAGACAGACTACCGAAATTAAAGTAATTTTTAAATTTTTAGTGTATTTTCTTTTTTGAAAGTTGGTTGTGTTTTTTTTTGGAAAAAGCTTTTTATTTTTCGCTTTTTAGTTGTTATACCCCAGAACTAAAAACCCCAATAACATGGAACGTGGAATTTAAACATACTCGTAATTGGAGAAAACCAAAACGTCATCTACGTATACGTATTTTTCGTTTTTGTTCAGTTTTTCAAAAAGCGCTGAAGCAATTTCGATAAAATTTATATGAAACCACCTAACCTCCTCATATTCTTTTGGATAAAAAAATAATTTTGAAAATCGGTCCACGGCTGATAGAGAAATCGGTGGTGGACATAAAAAAAAAACATACGTGCAGTGAACATAGAGCCTCCTCCTTTTTCAAAGTCGATTAAAAAAGTCATCACACATACATACAAAAAATAAAAAAACATACCAACGAATTGAGAACCTCCTCCTTTTGGAAGTCGGTTAAAAATAATACCAGACTTTTGAATGGATACATATGACAGTTTTGCATCTGTTTATGATGTACTCGGAGGTACTTATTCGTACCTCTGTACCTACGGGTACTATCTTTTCTATTGTTGCGCTACTCGGCCTTGCATCTACACTATCGTGACAAGACAAATGTCACGGATTTACTAGAACCCAACTTACAAAATGCGACAAAACCCGTGAAACATGTGAGGTCATTGTGGTATGACATACGTGTTCAGCATTTATCATTTTTATTGGCTAACAAGACATGGTGCTGGCCAAACCATATTTGGAGAATGCATTGAGCGGTGACCCAAAGGTTGCCTCTCAACAGATGCTTGTCGATGTACCAAACTGTCTATGCGTGGCGATTTTCATGTGTAAGTCAGAAATTTACGAAAATAAAAGGAAAATAGGGTATTCTTGCTGCACAAACTTCACCTTTCTAACGTGCTTTTCAGATACTCTTAGCATACCTACTGCGACTCAGAGCACATGAGTATTAGGTACCTAAAGGCTCCCACAGAAAGTGGTTAGCATAAAATAATGGGTTGTGTTTTTATTTTGTATGAATTTTTAATGTGAGAACGTGTATTATATATTTATTGTTATTGATTGAGTTTGGCTAAAGTAACAACAGCCGCACGGGTCGATCCATCAGGTTAAGCTTCGCTTGCCGGGGTTGGTCCATGGATGGGTGAACATCTTTACATACCGAGACTTCTCCGTGCTTCGGAAAGCACGTTAAGCCGTTGGTTTTGGCTGTCAATCGTAGATCTTTGACAGTCATTACGGGTCGTCAGAAGCCCGAAAGTCTGACAACCAGTCTTACCAAGGGAGGTCAGATAGGGAGTCACTCCATGTAAAATATTGGTATTCAGCTGCATCCGATAAGACTGGAAGCCGACCCCAAGATAGTTGGGAAAAGGCTAGGAAGATAGATTGAGTCTTTGTTACTTGAAATAAAGTGATTTTTTCTTTTATTATCGTTTCGTTTTGTTGTCACACTGTCGTGTCGGTCGCCATTGTTTGCAGGAGCCTTATAGGTGAAAAGACGACCGAAATGGCTTTGAGCTAATCTTCTTCGAGCACACGTCATTTGATTTCGAGCTTGGAACCCACCCTCTGAGTTGAAAATTTTGCAGGCCTATTTGCTAACTCAGTTGACATCAATTCATTCAGTACATTGCTGCTTTGATGTATAGGGAAACAAAAATGTACTACGTAGTCGATGTCCACTGAGTAAAACCAAAATTGATGTCAACTGAGTTAGCGAATACACCTGCTGGAGTGTTGACGTAGGGTCGCGGGTGGCTGATGGATGTGAGACGCACAAAACCGGTCGTTGTGGCAACATTTGGGGGAGGCCTATGTCCAGCAGTGAACGTCTTTTGTCTGAAATGATGATGAACTCATTGAAATAAAAATACTCTCACACCGGACTTTCCAGTCATTTTCCAAAAAAACGATATTCACGTTTTTACTGCAACATCTACTTGTGCAAGGTTGCACACGTGTTTATAATCTAATACTAATTAACTCGACATTTAACATCTAATGGTGTAATTAATCTTCCTTAACAGGCAATATCTTAATTACGATCTACCATTATATAGATGTGAATTGATAAAATGATTGATTGATAAAGTCATTTTACATCTGTGTCAGCATCCGCTGAAAAGTATATTAATTAAGACATCATCATCATTATTTCAGCCGAAAGATGTCCACTGGAGGATAAAGGCTAAGTGTCACCACTACAAACAGTCCTGTGTGTATGTGTGTTTTATTAAGCGATTTCAAAAAAAGAAGAGGTTCTATGTTCGACTGTAAGTATTGTTTTTTTTTTATATATATGTCCACAGATTTCTCTGTCAGTTGTGGACCGATTTTCAACATTATTTTTTTATCTGAAAGAATATACTCCCGAGGTGGTCCCATATAAATTTTATCGAAATTGCTTCAGCGCTTTTTGAAAAACAACAAAAACGAAGAATACGTATACATAAATGACGTTTTGGTTTTCTCCAATTACGAGTATGTTTAAATTCCACGTTCCATTTTATTGGGGTTTTTAGTTCTGGGGTATAACAACTAAAAAGTGAAAAATAACAACTTTTTTACAAAAAAGAAACAGCCGACAGCCAAAAAAGAAGAACACTAAAAATTAAAAAATAATTTCAATTTCGGAAGTCAGTGTCAAAAAACGAAGAAATAAAATACAAACACCGACTAGTTATTTTTCAATTTTTAGTGCATTTTCTTTTTTGGAAGTCGGTTGTTTTTTTGTATTTTTTTTTTAAGAATTTCATTTGGATGAATAAGATACAGATATAAAAGGTACCTATTAATTAAACCAAAATCAAATTAGATCAAGTATAATATGGTTGACTTTGGCAAAAGCCTGTGTAGAGGGGCAATCCCCGTATTAAACCGACTTCAAAAAAGGAAGTTCGACTGTATGTTTTTTTAACCGACTTCGAAAAAGGAGGAGGTTATCAATTCGGAAGTTTGTATTTTTTTTTTATTTTTTTTTTTATGTATGTTCGGGCATAACTCCGTCAGATATTGACGGATTTGCAAAATTCTTTTTTTGTTCGAAAGGGGTTTATTCCGAAATGGTCCCATTTAAATTTCAAAAAGATCTGATGATGGGTTTCGGAGACAGACAACGGAACTCTTCAAAAATTGACAGCAAATCAACCGCGATTGCTGCGATCGTATGTCTATGAATTGTTAACACAGTTTAATGGGGAACCACAACTAAAAAGTGAAAAATAAAAAACTTTTTTACAAAAAAATAGAACCGACTTCCAAAAAAAGCGCAAAATAACTTTAATTTCGGAAGTCGGTGTCAAAAAACGAAGACACAAAACAGGAACACCGACTTCCGAAATTAAAGTTATTTTGCGCTTTTTTTGGAAGTCGGTTCTATTTTTTTGTAAAAAAAGTTTTTTTATATGTTCACTTTCTAGTCTCAGCTTCAATTTGTCAAAAACACCAGCTATTTTCTCTACATTTTGACATGTTCGAGCCGTTTGAGGTTAAAACACTAGGGCCATGGGGTCTGAGTGCTCATGTAGTTTTTCGGGATATAAAAAACAACTAGTCAACTGTTCACGTGGCCGACGGGCTGGGTTTTTTTTGACATAACGAATCAGCATTGCTTTCCACGTGGCAATGCTGCCAGCATTCTGGGTACTTTTCCATTCACAGCGATGTGGATGTAACTTTTGATGCCGTCCGAGTAAATTTATTTTGTAAATATTTGACATTTCAGTGAGATGTCAACAAGTAGTTAGTTTTAATATTGATCAATGACATGTTATTACGACTTGTATTTTAATTAGTCAGAAAATTCAGCTTATAACTCGATAGATCTACCAGTATCGAAGTTTCAATGGTAAATAGAAAAAAAAACAATAGTAAACATGAAATTCATTCAGAAAATATCTACATAAATGACTATCAAACTAGAAATCTCTTCAAAATAGATAAAAGCAAACTGTATATGATACTTTTGGCAATGGCATTTATTACAAATCACGATTAATTACTAAGCTGCTACGCAATGACAATTGCAGAGATGGTAAATGAATGATCAATCAGTTTCATTGAGCGTCTGCTCCAGTCCGTGAAGTGTTGCAATATCCTTTAATTAAAACATTGTTTTGTTTTCTTACTTACAGAACTATTTATATGCCTAGCTTTTTAAGTAACTGCCTCGTCGGTCATGTGGTTACGAGTGCCACTGCTGCGTGTGTGAGCGTGAGGTGGGGTTCGATGAGAACCTTTAACTACATGAGAGTAACCTTTAACTACATGAGACGCATTTCTCATTAGTCAAAAGTTTCGAATTATGCAATTTTGGAAAAACTATTTCGGCGTTCTTCGACATGAAAGTTCTGCCTTTGAGACAGTAATCTTTTCTTACCCAATTAAATGACATGCTGCAACTACTAGTACACCATTGCTCGCTGGCTACAATCATTCGGGTTGAATTCAAGGCGACTTTGCAACATATGCGTGTGAGTGTCGCAACTCCGTTGTTTTGGTGGTCAATTCACATTTACCGAAACAATGTTGGTTGGTACAGTCAGCACTGACAAAGAATAAAATGTAGTATTTAATTTTTGTTAAAGCTAAATGCTGAGCTTATTTTATTGTTTCGCAAAAGGCGCAGGAGCTATCTTTTCTCACGGAGAAATTAGTTATGACTTTACAGAATTTGAATGAAAAAAATCCGGCCAAGTGCGAGTTGGACTCGCACACGGAGGGTTCCGTACCATAAACTGAAAAAAAACCCAAAAAACGTGAAACGTGTTTTTATTTTGCTTTTTTGTCCTTTAATTTTTAATTTATTTTTATTATATGTTGTTAGAGCTGCAACAGAAATACACATTCGCTGAAAATTTCAACTGTCTACCTAACCTATTACGGATCAAGAGATACAGCTCGCTGACGGACAGTGGATTCTGGGTCCCGTTGGTTACCTTTGGGTACGGAACCCTAAAAAAAGAACAAAAAACACAATCTTCAAAAACCATCACAAGTATTGGCACATTTGTCTATTCTATTCTTGATAGAATAATTCAAGTTCATTTGAATTCATCGCCATCAACTCTAGTATCGACTTTATATGATATACTCGTAGAGTGTTGTTCCAAAATATGAGAATTATCTCGAATTCAAAATTCAAATACCTATATGGCTTTGGCATTCCTGCCCTTATCCAAATTTTTTATTTTAATTTAATTTTAATTTTAGATGGGTTTGCTCTTGACTCTAGTTTGGGGTCGGCGCAACATGTCTTTTTCTTCCATACTCCTCTATTAGTCGTCATCTCTGTAGTCACCCCCTTTTTACCCATATCCTCTTTCACACAGTCCTTCCATTGTTTCTTTGGCCTTCCATACCACGACAATGGCATTCGTCTAATATCATCATATAAGATGCTGGCTAATGCTACTTTTCAATCATCATCAGATAACTTCACCCGCTCTGGGTGGAGCGGGAGGGCGTGTCAGACTTTTACTGATTAAAACCCACTCATGTTTCTTCAGTTCCCTGTGCCAGGGCTGCGGTGACTCTATCGAACACTCCCGTGACTCTGGCAGTCCTGCAACCTTTTTATTTTTTTTTGGAGATCGGAAATCATCCTATGTCTTCTCCCGCTCTGGGTGAAGCGGGAGGGCGTGTCAGACTCTTACTGACTAAAACCCACCCCTGTTCCTTCCCTGCCCTGAGTGCCCAGGGGCACGGTTACTCTGTATCGAAATTATCCACGACCCCTGGGCGGTCCTGCGACTCTGGCAGATATTCCAGGTACACCCACACACCATACATTACGATGTCTAACTTTGTTGTAGTCGGTACCAGCAGCATTATAAACGAATCAGTTACACCCTTGTGCTGCCGATTGGCTTAACGAATCTCTAAGCCCTTTAAAATCACAAAACGATATTTTTACATTTTATCGAAATGGCAACCTAAGTGCCGTGAGAAATTCTTGCTGGTTTATGTTTTTTTTTATACATATTGGGCATATGTAATAAATGTGTTTATGGTCTCCTCCGTTATAAACTGCGCTTCCGCTACATTTTACTAAACAGTCGATATTTTCCTCCATAAGTAATCTCCTTGTCCTTTATGGGGTTGCGAAAGTCCGAATGATAAAATGGAACCCCTACAGGATCACTCGTGTGTCTGTCTGTCCGTATGTCACAGCCAATTTGCTCCGAATCTGCTGGACCGATAGACTTGAAATTTGGTACACACATGAATATCTGTGTCCCAAACACGGACGTGTTAAATAAATATAATTTGGAATATGGGGGTCACTTTTGGGGTGAAAATTTGTAAATTAAAAATCAAAGTTTTTCAAACTGTGTCGTGTGACACTATATTTTTTTTCAATAATTTTGAATTTATTTAGGAAAATAGATGAAGAGTGATCATTCCCTCCCCCCTTATCTCCAAAACCACTGGGCCTAAAATTTTGAAAAACAGAAAGTAGTTCTTTACCTATAGATGACAGTAAAGGCAAGGCAGCAGGTGGAGGCAGTTTAAAAAAAAACCTGAAAAATATATGATTTGTGCGGAACCCTTTGCGCACGAGTCCGACTCGCTCTTGGCCGATTTTTTATGATTGCCGCTTTTACAACAAAGCAGAGACAGTACCTAAGTACTGTATTATGTCAGAAGAAAATGTCAACCGAATCTAGAGTAAGCTTTATATTTAGATACTAGTTTCTAAGAGTTGAATTTAGAAAAACCCCTTTCTTAGTGGATACCTACTCTCCACAAAGAACTCACCCTCCAAATTTCATGTCTCTAGGACCAGCGGCTGGGCTTAGAATTTTATATATATAGGTACAGATAAAGAGAAATTGAAGAACAATCTAGTATAGACTCTTGTAGTGCAGTGAGGATGCCCCATTATCCCGAGATCTCAAGGATATGCTGCAAGAAACTCGCTCAATGTGAAATTAGTCGTGAACGATGCGTTTTACGACACTAGGAAACATTGCACAGACATAGGGGAGGCCGGGGCTACAATTGACAGAGGTAAGTTTTAACTTAGTGTTACTTATTGTTTTAGAGATAATCGCTTACCTCTAAAATAATAAACACTACAACTATGGCATATGCTTTGATATGCCAGCTAGACCACGCAGCATGGCTCGGGAACGGTCATTCGCGCTCAAAGCTCCATGAGTGAAAAAGTGAATTATTTCAGACATTACTATTTATATGTATGATTTATGTCCATAAGATGATACCGTAATAGTTAAAGCATCGTATACCATTAAAAATAAGAATAATTTTAGACACAACAATTTTACCCTGTCTAACCTATGGGTGCCAAACATGGATTTATGATCACAAGGCAAGACACAAAATACAAACAACACAGAGGGCAATAGAAAGGAGCTGTTTAAATATAAAACTAAGAGATAGAGTAATAAACATAAAAATTCGGAAAATAACCAAGGTAAAGGATGCTCTACACTTCTCTCAAAGTCTCAAATGGAGATGGGCTGGCCATTTTGGGTGATACGGTGACAATAGATGGACAATTAACATCACAAAATGGAAAGGACCGCATGGCGTGAGAAGTAAAGGTTGCCCGTGCGCCCGGTGGCAGGACGAGATTGTATCCGTTGCAGGAAGAGACTGGATGAACACAGCTAAAGATAGGGATAAGTGGAATTCTTTGGGAGAGGCTTTTACCCTGAGGGGGCCCACATTAGAAGGAGATGAAACTGCATGAGTAGTATTACAATTATTAAATATCAAAATTAAATTAACTAATCTAATCTAATTATTGTGGAATCAAATAAAGCTTTATTATTATTATTTATTATTATATAAAAATCAAATTCTTAGGTTGACACATTTCGATGCTACAACTAAAAATTGTGGCCGTGATCCATTTATTGTTAATTGTGGCCCCGGCCTCCCCTACCTTGTGCAATTTGTTTGTTACCATCAATAGGTGTCTATTTCGAGCAAAGGACATTATATTATACCACCACAACACAATGCAAGGCATAATACGAGTATTCCACAAATTCGCTTCAGTTACTCAACGCAGACGTTATTTTGAGAAGTCACTTCGCAATGGCGGTATCATCATCCAACAATAATAAGGTTGTCCGTGTATTTTGTCTCTATTGTTATTTTATTGCAAATGGTCGCTGTGTATTATTAAATGGATGGAATGTAGAATACGTTTATTTTCAACCGACTTTAAAAAGAAGGTTATTAATTCGGATGTTTGCGGGCAATAACTCCGTCATTTATAGACAGATTTGCAAAATTCTTTTTTTGTTCGAAAAGGCTTTATTCCGAAATGGTCCCATTTATATTTCAGATGATGATGAGTTCCGGAGACAGACAACGGAACTCTTCAAAAAATTACAGCAAATCAACTGCGATTGCTGCGATCGTATGTCTATATAGTGTCAACACAATTTAATGGGAAACCACAACTACAAAGTGAAAAATTATAACATTTTTACAAAAAAATAGAACCGACTTTCAAAAAGTAACTTTAATTTCGGAAGTCGCTGTCAAAAAACGAAGGAAAAAAAAACAGAAACACCGACTTCTGCAATTCAAGTTATTTTGCACTTTTTTTCGAAGTCGGTTCTATTTTTTTGTAAAAAGTTTTTTATATTTTACAGACTCGCGGCTAACGATTTTCTCAACATTTAAATGGTACTAAACCAGCATTGGGCTGGCAAAAGTTATACATGAAGAAGTTACGTATGATACGTAACTTCTTCTTCTTTCAAGTCGATATTTTCCTAACTTTTTAAATACTTTGGGCCCAGCAGCTGGCCGCATTAATTGCAGCTTCAGTAGCGTTCATCAGCTCCATAGTGCAGGTGTATGGACTCCCTGTCTGAGTCGCGGAAAAGAAAGAGAGTTACCGGGGACCTGGCACTGGCAACTGAAGGAACACCGGTGGGTTTTAGTCAGTAAAAGTCTGACAAGCCCTCCCGCTCCACCACAAAAAAATATACATACGGTCGAATTGAGAACCTCCTCCATTTTTTTTCGTCGGTTAAAAAACAGATAAACCTTTTAAGTCTTGAGTATTGAGCTTATTTACCTACATAAAATATCAAATTTTATATTAACTAATTTTGAGTCGCATCATGAAACTGAGCTGATGATGTAACCATCCTTCCATGAGGTTCCCAGGATATTGACCAGTTGAGATTGCCTCCAATATTCTAAAGACGTCTTTTCTTCAAAGCATATTAGTGGTATCTGTCACTAAAACCAGTTTTTTATATCTAACTTCTATTGTTTAGGAAAAGTATGGTTTCCATCATCAGCTCAATTTCATGATGAGATGATTCCTAAATGCAAATACCTGATTAACTTATGAAAAGTAAACAGAAACAATATTCGTGCCCAATTTTCGAGGTTTTCTCTCAATTTTATCAAGATTCTATAATCAGATCCTGATGTCCTTGACATGGGACCACCCCTGAGGTATACCCTATCTAACAAAACGCACCTTAAATACATATTTCTTCATGTGCATTATTATATCAATTACTCAGGTCTCTTTTTCAGTGCTCACCAATCATTATTTCAGCAGCGTATATATCGTGTATCGTGTTCATGAATACAAGACTTAAAACAATTTTAAAACCTAGAAGCAGATACTGGTGTATTGCGCAGCTCCAAGTTACGAGCTTTTCTCATTAATTAGATAAAAACTCTTAAGAACCTGGGAACAGAACTCTGAATCTTAAGCAAGACAGCCAATTCAGACCACAAAACAAAAGAGACACCACAGCGAAACAGTTCCCCATAAAATATGAAAAAGCCACACCGATTATCATAAATACTCCTTAAATTAGCTCACCACTTTAGGCTTAGCCAGATGCACAACTTCCTGAGAAGAAAATCAAGATAAGTTTGTAGAGTCAATCTTCCCTAAAAGGAGTCGTGGTTTCAGACCTTAGTTTTGGCGCAACCATGATCTCAATTTCCTTTGTTTGAGGACAATTTGCCCACAGAAAAGGTAAGATAATTGTCTACGGTTAGCAGACCTCTATGGCTGAGAATAATAAGGCAATTTCGCGAAGCTTTGCGTTTAAATAGTTCGTCTATGCAAATTTTGGTTGAGTTATTATCTAGTGTTATGCATTTTATGGGATTGCGGAAAAGGTTTTTAGTGTTTTGGTGTGAATATAAGGTTAATGTAGTAATTATGACTTTTTGTTCCGAATTTCCGATTGAGAACATAGGTAAATTCATTGAGGTAAGCTAGGACGTATTGCATTCTTAGGGTTCCGTACGAGACACGTGAGGGTCAACAATAGGGCTCCGTTTGGACCCTCCAAACGGAGCCCTATTGTTGACCCTCACGTATCCGTCTGTCCTTCTGTCCGTCTGTCTGTCAAAAAATTTTGTTCCGAAGAATTTTTTAACTTCCCATTGACCAATGAACTTGAAATTTGATGATAATGTTTATGAGTACGTATATTTGAACAACAAAAACCAAAATGTAGATTTCCCTCATATGGTACGGAACCCTAAATGTGCAAAGACCGACTCGCACTTGGCCAGTATTTTTTTAAATGTCATAAAATGAGCGGCATTGATCAGTAAACTAATTCATACTTCAGCAAGCAGCAAATGAAGAACTATTCCGAATAGCTTGCTTGCTAAGCAAGCTATCTATCACAATCCGAATGGATTTGAAGAAGATTCATCTACTCGACGTAAAAATAAAAGGCTTTGCTATTGATTGAGTTTCTAATACGGTTGGGATTGGCTGCTGCGCTGCGTGTCGCGTGTTCGATTCCCGCACGCAAAAAAATATTTGTATGGCCTACAGATCTTTGTTGCAGGTTTGGGTGTCATGTTTCGCACCTACGATATAGGAGTAATTCCTAGCGTGGGGTAACGTTTTTACCAACGTTTTAAAGTCCACCAACTAAAATAATCAAACAATTCGCTTAATCAGTGTCGTATATACAGCCATGTACTTTGCATCCTGTATTGAGAAACTCTTATGTCCGGCAATGGAAGCGATAGGCAGAGCATTGCACATACGAGTATGTTAAACCTTGACGGGTCGCTCGAATTCCACAGCGCACACATTTGGCACCCCTGAGCTAAATTGTTTATAAAAGTAATCGTTTTAACTGTAGGCAACAATGAAATATTGCAATTAGTTTAATGTCTAAATTAATGAGCATGCAAAAGTCAGCAAGGACACATTCTTTTGTTTCTGATACATTTTAAAAACAAAATAAAATCTGAAAGTTAATACATACAAATGTATGTTATTATGGCTTGTGTACGCAATCTTCTTTTCCAGTGGGTACTTTTGATCTGACATATAAATAAACGTGTAAGTAAAGTGATGCTGCTGACAGCCTCGGGCACCTAGGCCTGTCTTGCTGCAGTGCAGACTGCTGGCCGCATAGCACGGCACGCCAGCATCAATGATATTATTCGTCGAGCTCTGCCAGTGTACCTGCGGTATGAGAACCTAGAGGCTGGGTACGTGACGATGGAAAGAGACCGGATGGCATGACGTTGTGGAAGGTGCCATCCTTGCGTCATCTCATGTTGCTGTGCTGTTCCTGTGGCTGCTGGGTCTCAAGCGCGGGGCAAATACTGTAACCTCATTTGTATTATAATTACAGTTTGGGGTCGAAACGGGTCATGAGGTCCGAGTGCGCGTTTTCTTTTTAAGGATATTTCTCGCTGACTGATCGACACTTTACGTGACTAGATGGTTGTCTCGTTCTTTATCCAAAGAATTAGTATTGTCATTCAACGTGACAATGCTGCCCAGAAGGGCACGTTTCCGGATGACAGTGATGTGGAGGAGTAAGTGTATATGAATAATAATAATAACCCCATTGTTGTATCGAAATGGGCCTTACACGCTCCAACGAACCCTAGTCCGTGCCGGTAGAGTTCATTTTGCCGCGATATACCTAGGGTGACGGACCAGACTAAGAGATATACAATCCGCAGCGCAGTTTTGTGGCGAACTGTTGGGCAGTGGCGAACCCACGGACCTGATCTCCTGGGGGAACTCTTGTTCTTCATCTCCGGCTTGCCTTTGTCGGCCGGCTGTAGTGAACACTGATGGAGAACAGAGCTTTGCACCTCTCTTTTACCTATATTGGCTGGCTTGAGTGAAGATTCGCAAGAACAAACGTGCTCGGTGAAAGGAAGTATTCCTGTAAGGGCTGGTAAGGACATGACCATCTTCCGGGCCGTGGAATACCGCTTCGTTCCACCAGCACCTCAGGATATGTTGTACTTGGGGTCGAGCGGTCCATGGCCCTTTACGGGGCACCGGTGTGGGTGCGCTCCTTGAGGCAGTGACCAGCTCACCGGTTGAGCGCCTCCCAAAGGTTCATGGACATCCGGCTGGTCCGGGGATACCACACGGTCTCCGGTGAGGCGGCGAGCCTCGTTATTTTATTTTCTTTATTTAGGCAACCAACAGCGATACATACTCGTATAATATATTACAGAATAAATGTCTCACAGTATTAATGGCCAATAATAGGTTTCCCTTTTTTTCTGGGATAAACATAATGTGAACGGATAGTGAGAAAATTAAATTACACAGTTCAGAACAGCCGGACTGTCACCATGGGATCTGGAGGCCAAGGTCCTTGCGCTCCTTTGTGAGTGGCGCGAGGAGGCCAAACGCCGGGGTGAAACTCCGCTGCCGCGAAACCTCGCGGCTCGGCGTACGGAGCACCGGCTGGATCTCATGGTGACATGGAGAGAGCAACTGTCACAACCCAGCGCTGGGCACGCCACCATTGCTGCGGTAGTGCCCCTCTTTGAGGAGTGTGGCTGGAGAGGCGTCACGGCGTCCTCACCTTGGGCCTGACGCAGGTTCTCACCGGACACGGTTGTTTCGGGAGGTTCCTGTCCAGATAAGGCGGGAGGAAACGCCCGGGTGTTGCCACTGCGCGGTTCGCCCATGGGACACGGTGGAGCAAACGGTGGAGGTCTGCCCCGATTGGGCGGAGCACCGGCTTGTCCTCGTGAATGCGATAGGCGGCAGCAACCTCTCGCGCTCGGCCCTGGTCCAGGCCATGGTACGGAGCGAGAGGGAATGGGAAGCAGTCTCCTCCTTCTGCGAAGCAGTAATGCACGCGAAAGCGGAGGAAAGGAACGGGTGCGGGAGACTACGGACTGGCCCTCACGCCCCCAGCCGCAGCCGCCGCAGGAGACACCCTGGGCATCGGAGGTCGCAGAACGATCTCCGGCCACCGTAGACGCGGGCCTGCGGACGGCGAGTAACGAATAGCTCGCCGTCCGATCAGCACCAGGCCCGAGAGTTGACGGCGCGTAGTGTTCCACGCGCGCCTCAAAGAGAATATGTCAGCCACCACTGACGGGGCCCATCATGGCCGGTGCCTTCATGCCAAGGGGTAGCGGATAAATTCGTAACAGCGGCACCGCTCCCCTGGGCACTCAGGCATGGAAGGAACAGGGGTGGGTTTTACCCTCCACCCTCCCGCTCCACTAAGAGCGGGAGAAGTCATAGGATGATTTCCCATGCACCCCCTAAAAAAAAAGGATATGTTGTCCCCTTGGCGCTACGTCACTTGAGCCGTGTACATATTAACAGTGGTCAGGCAGTGTCAACAGGCCTACCAAAGATTTAGGCCAAAAATCCACTAAACCACTCAAACCCCTAGCCTTTTGCCCGGGGGTGGAGGATAAATTCGAAAGAGTTACCTCGCCCCCGGGCACTCGAGGCAGGGAGGAACAGGGGTGGGTTTTAG
Organism: Polia nebulosa; assembly: GCA_951329385.1. Taxonomy (NCBI): domain Eukaryota; kingdom Metazoa; phylum Arthropoda; class Insecta; order Lepidoptera; family Noctuidae; genus Polia; species Polia nebulosa. The sequence goes on along the minus strand of OX589588.1, from coordinate 9,752,832 downwards.
TCAGTAAGAGTCTGACACACCCTTCCGCTCCACCCTAGAGCGGAAGAAGTCATAGGATGATTTCCCACACCCCAAAAAAAAAAAAAAAAACCCCTAGCCTTTTATCTTTTGTCTCCATATCCAGCAATAGTCCTACAACACCCGGAGATTCTTTTAGGGTGCATTTGCATAGTGCATACAGGGAGAATCGCCGGTTGGTATCACTTTTCTTGTGGCTTCTGCGAGTTGGTTTCGGCTCCTGGCATGCCTTTCAAAGGTCCAAGATCCCAGGGTCCTGAGATGTAAAATACATATACAGGGTGTAAGGGCAACACTTCCGAAGCCAGAACATAGATTATATACAACCTAAATTAAAACGGATTCCAGTAACCTTTCGCTTTACGTCGGCGTCATATGGACGTGGGGTCGTTGAACGCGCGGCCGTCGGCGAGCGCGCGCGCATTTTGAACTCGTGTTAATGCGTGAGCGTCAGCTGATATTTTACGAATACATTCTATGCTAAAGTTGTAAAGAAAGAAAGTGTCTTTAGTCGCAAATAACGGTTTCATTTAACTGTTCTCATAGCATAGTGAACGCAAATTGCTAAAAAATAGTAAAAAACTGATTTTTTGATGGTATTGTATTGAGAATCACTAACCTTATCACCAGTCTCCGTTTTCGGAAGCGTTTTCCTTACACCCTGTATAAGTATAGGATTAATGTTTATTTATCTCCATAAAACGACATAATAATGCTAGCTATTTAAGTTGATGGATAGTTTTTACGTAGATGTTATGTATTTGTGTACTTATGTATATTGCTGTGTACTGTAATTAAACAAAAAAATACCCACCATTAAGCAGGTTACAAATTACCTTTAAACATGGAAAGATAACTGAGATTTCATGGAAATGAGCTTAATATAAATGTTTTACCCTTTAAACAGATCACCGTAGTATTTATGGTAATATAGTGGTAGTGTTGTTCTCAGTGGCATTTCCGTGTAATTCCCACATTACGCTCAGTTGCTGAAAACCTGATTTAATCTGTGATCTGTTTATTTAATTGCTGTCAAACCTCAAGTGGACTGTTGGGAATGGTCAACCACTGGCTCCACACATGACATGAGATTTCATCATCATAATTTCAGCCTACGGTCCATAGCGGGACATAGACTTTCACCGTACCCACATCTATTGGTCCTTTCTCCAAGCGATTTACAACAAGCTAAATATCCTTACAGGTTTTCGGAAACTACTAGTTGTTTAGAATTATTCACATTATGTATTAAAATCTTCAAAACGTGTGAATTAATACGTTTATAGGTGTTTTTAAGGCTGCAAGAAAACTAAGAAAACATTTTTGATGTGTAACATCTTTCCTCTCGTTTTCCTGTAATCTGTGGGAGTGATTTCATGAAATGGGGCGAAAGTGTGTAACAGGAAGCCGGGGAAGCGCGCTATTTGATTTGACCATCAAACGCGTGCGTCGCGCGGTCTAAATCGGAGCTAAACGTTTTAATTTTATTTTTCAGGATATAATGTTAATGTTGCTTAATACGAAGGTGAGATGTCCAATGTTACACATCATATGTGACTACTGTAAGGCTCGTTCATTTTTTTATCATTGATAAGCTCACGCTTGACCACTATCTCACCTGATGGTAAGTGATGGTGTGGGTGACGATGGAGCACGTTTGCCTAGAAGTAACCTAAATTGCCTAAACTAAACATGTCTATGAATGCGTTTAACGTAGCGTTCATATTTTTAACCGACTTTCGAAAAAGGAGGAGGTTCTATGTTCGACTGTATATATATGTTTTTTTTTTTTATGTATGTCCACGCATTTCTCCGTCAGTTGTGGACCGATTTTCAAAATTATTTTTTTATCCGAAAGAATATACTCCCGAGGTGGTCCCATATAAATTATATCGAAATTGCTTTAGCGCTTTTTGAGAAACTGAACAAAAACTAAAAATACGCATATCTTGATGACGTTTTTGTGTTCTCCAAATGTTTAAATTCCACGTTCCATGTTATTGGGGTTTTTAGTTCTGGGGTATAACAACTAAAAAGCGAAAAATAAAAAACTTTTTTATAAAAAAAAACAACCGACTTCCAAAAAAAAATACACTAAAAATTTAAAAATAACTTTAATTTCGGAAGTCGGTGTTTGTATTTTATTTCTTCGATATTTGACACCGACTTCCGAAATTAAAGTTATTTTTTATAAAAAAGTTTTAAGGTAAAAGAAAAACCGGCCAAGGGCGTGTCGGACTTCGCACATTTAAGGTTCCGTACCATATTAGGGAATTATCAAAGAAATATTGATATTGCTTTGTGAAAAATATGTAATAATAAAAGGTTTATCAAGAGTTCATAGGTCAATGGAAAGTTAAAAAAATCTTCGGAACTAAATTTTGTGATAGACGACGGACAGACGGACACGTGAGTGACAGCAATGAACGACGTTTGGATCCGTCGGGTACGGAACCCTAAAACTACACAAGGAAATACTCTTTATCGACCAATTCTTTTATCAAACTCACAATTTACGAAGGTTGTTAACACAACAATCAAACAACAAAGCGAAATGAGCGCAGACTTATTATGCCCATAAGTGATAATTACAGCCCATATACAACATACTTTAGATTTCAGATAAAAGTACATTGTTGCACATAGCGGTGGTGACCACATAATGACTTACTCGTAATATCTAGATTACTATTATTAGGCAGATATTACACGGGCTAGGTAGGAGGTGTCACGTGACATAATCTGAACAGAATTTCTGTGTACAAGACCTTAAAAAGAAGGCCAAACCTTAAATAATCTGTTACACTTACAATGGTGCCGATTCTGTTGTGCACAAACTAAACTTAATTTAGGCTATTGCTATCTTTTTCTCTCTAATAAAACAGAGAAAGTGACGGACGTAAATTAGAGCTGTCAAATGTAGTTGGAACTAATGTATGTATGTATGTATGTCGATCTGGTTTCCGCAACTCCACGCTCAAGGCGCGTATTTTGCGTACAGGTTGGAACTAATATTTCCATACAAATTAAGGGTACACGTAAAAACATGTCGACTAAAAACACGGTAAAGCGCAAGGCGTAAACTAGTTTGACATCTCTAACTTAATTCATAGCTATACGTATAGCCGTCCTTTTCTCGCACTTCCTTTTAGTAAAAGAGAGATTCTCTAATTCTAGTTTAGTTACTGAACAAGAGAATCGGCACCAATGTGTACGCTTATCCCGCCAAGTTAGTTTATTTATCCGAATATACGTACCGTATCTATCACACAGACGTGTGTAAACTGTGTTCAAAGTACAGGACATTGTAAAAAATGCGGATATAAATATTTGACCAAAAGTTGACCCTAGCGAACTTGACCACAGCCGAACATGGTATGAAAGACCAAAATGTGCTCTATATCTTCGTTTGTTATGGTCTATATTTGTCTAACATGTTAAAAAGTTACACTATTTTGCCGTTCACTCAAAACTGCCTTAGCTATCTATAAAATGTAACACCTTAATGAACAGTCAAATAACTTTATCAGTAAGAAGTCCAGTCAGTTTGTCTTCGATAAACTCAAAACTACTGAACGGATTTTCATGCGGTTTTCACCAATAGACAGACTGATTCATAAGGATGGTTTAAATGTATATTTTATACCCGAGCGAAGCTGGGGCTGGTCGCTAATCAAGAATACGTAACAACATCTATAAGTTTGTCGCTAAAACAGTACCTAGTGAGAGTTGAAAAGGTTCCCCGGCTGACGCAGAGGTCGTTGGCAAGGCCGTCAAAGGCTGTTATAATTATAATAATGTATGAATAATTCCTCGGAATTAGGTCCCAACAACTACTGGCAGTGTTAATGAGTTGTGATTGGCTGGTTTTACTACTAATTATAATGAATGACAATGTATTGAGCCGCTAATGTTATAATTAGTCGGTCAATTTGCGTAAAGAAACTGAAGAACTGACCTGAACTGAACTATAATATGACTCAAATATAAAAAAAAAAACATGTGAAAATTTATTGCATTCTGAATAATTATGACAATTGTTGGATTCAGCGTTATGGAAAAATATTTTATTTTATATTATAATTTGGATTAATAAAAAGAATACCAAAAAAACTGGCCAATTGCGTGTCGGATTTGGCACATTAAAAAAAAAAAAGGTTTCCGTACCAATTATTGGTATTTGTTAGTAAAGTATAAGTAACTAGCACTTCGCCCGCGTCTTCGTTCGTCGTTCGTTTTTTTTCTGGTTTTGTTTCTTTGTTTTTTGACACCGACTTCCGAAATTAAAGTTATTTTGCAATTTCTAAAAGTCGGTTGTATTTTTTGTAAAAAAGTTTTTTATTTTTCACTTTTTAGTTGTTATACCCCAGAAGTAAAACTAAATATTAAAGTTATGTCCGAATGGATAACCCTAATAACATGGAATTTGAACATTTGGAGACAACCAAAACGTCATCTGTGTATACATATTTTTTGTTTATGTTTATTTTGTCAAAAAGTGCTGAATCTATTTCGATAAAAATTATATGGGACCACCTCTAAAGTACGACCTACCAAACAAAAAAAGAATCATCAAAATATAATCACAAATGGCGGAAGAATCACGTAACAAACATACAAAAAAAAAAAACATACAGACGAATTGAGAACCTCCTCTTTTTTTAAGTCGGTTAAAAAAATATAAACATTCGCATTAATAACCTTTTCCTTTTTGAAGGTGGCTAATAATACAGATGTAAAGCTAAAAGCTATGTACCTAAAACAGTCCAACTATTAATTACTTCCATGTCTAAACATGTAATGCATTCAGTAAACCGTCAGTTACGTTTTAAAAGCGCTTTATGCGCTTAATAACAGCTAGGCACTAAATAAGGTCGTAGCCAAAGAGAATTGAAGCAGCAATTTAGAAAATGCTTTGTTTCATGACCTCAATCTTAGTGAATGAATGTTCATGACGATGGAATGAGTTTGGACAGTTGTAACACGTGGAATGTTAAACTGTTTTGCATAAGTGGAGCATTATTTTGGAATATTTTCTGGTGTAAATATATAAATACCTTCTGGAGATTAGTGGATTTTCCGTAAAAATGTGATGTGCTGACAAAATCGTAAATTATAAAGTACACCAAAATGGTATTACCTTCTAGTTACTTAAATGTAATGATGATGATGGATTCCTTGAAGCTGCTTTTGATTACAGGTAGTACAGGTTCTTCATTTTTAACCGACTTCGAAAAAGGAGGACGTTCTATGTTCGACTGTGTGTATGTTTTTTTTTATGTTTCTCCACCGATTTCTCTGTCATTTGTGGGCCGATTTTCAAACTTCTATTTGATCTGAAAGAATATACTTCCGATGTGGTCCCATATAAATTTTATCGAAATTGCTTCAGCGCTTTTTGAAAAACTGAACAAACGAAAAATAGGTATACCTAGATGACGATTTGGTTTTCTCCAATTATGAGTATGTTTAAATTCCACGTTCCATGTTAATGGGGTTTTTAGTTCTGGGGCATAACAACTAAAAAGTTTTTTTATTTTTCACTTGAAAAATATATATTGAATTACACCGTCATGTTAGAAAACTACATGAAGATAAAAAACTTTTTTACAAAAAAAAACAACCGACTTCCAAAAACGAAAAGACACTATAAATAAAAAAAAAAATACTTTAATTTCGGAAGTCGGTGTCAAATAACGAAGAAATAAAATACAAACACCGACTTCCGAAATTAAAGTTATTTTTTAATTTTTAGTCTTTTCTTGTTTGGAAGTCGGTTGTTTTTTTTTGTAAAAAAGTTTTTTATCTTCATGTAGTTTTCTAACATGACGGTGTAATTCAATATTTGCTCCAAAAGCAACTTGGATCAAAGCTCTAAAATACATACGTAGATAAACTCAAAACTTTTTACATTATTCCTTTCCAGGGTACTCTATTGCTGTCACTCAGGTGCGTCTGTCAGTCCGTCGTCTGTCACAAAATTTTATTCCGAAGAATTTTGTAACTTCCCATAGACCTATGAACTTGAAATTTGGTGATGTTTATTATTATGTATATTTTACTAACAAATATCAAATCAGATTTTTTATTATTTTTTATTTGATAATTGCATCATTTAGTACGGAACCTTAAATGTGCGAAGTCCGACACGCACTTGGCCGGTTTTCTATTGCACTTAATAATCTGGTAATGAATATGGATATTCAGAACCTTTAATAGCAGTAGCCGTTGAGATGTTGTTTGTCAAATGTAACCCAAAATAACGTGACCAAAATTACCCAATTTTCACAGGACTCCAAACCAACTAGCTTAAACTCACGATTTGAGCTGTAAGCCTTACAAAATAGACCATGTTTTCCATAACGAAACGTGACAGTTATCACCTACTGGGGTCACAAGACGGCGCAAGAGACGATACAAGTCGACGTGTGGAATTCGATAAGTGATCTAGTATCACGCGCCAACTTGCTCGTGCGCCTCTGAAGGATTTCCGCATAATTTACGAGGCAGCCTTGTAGATAGGTATGGGGTTATGGGACTGATATGATTCCAATTTGGAATTACATGTTAAAGTTCGATTGTTTTTTTTTTTTGACGAATTGTTTTGGTGGGCGCGCCCCGTGCAGTTATTAAGTGCTACATGTATAGTGCGTACACAACGTTACTTATAAGCAGAGGTTGGAATTAGGTAGAGTTATTTATGTACTTGCATCGAAATGTTTATATTAATATGGATCTTACCGGGATTTCTAATGGACAATCCCGTGTGGCCAACAATATTACAAATAAATAATAATAAAAACCACTATTGTTTTCTTTTGTTCTCACGAGCTATGCTGTGTGAACTACAAATGTGGCAACATCGTGCGTGTGCGCATTGGAATTTTGCAACTTCGGACATCCGATGTCGTTGATGTAAATTTGGCAACGTCGCGCGTGCAGTGGTTTAAATTGTGTAAAAGTAAATATCTTTTTTATTTAAGAAAACACGGGATTTTTCTGCTCTTTAAAATTAATCTCGGGATTTGAGCCATATCCACTTTATTCTTTCGCTGTATGAAATCTGTGTAAGTATTCCACATACATTCCAGGGCCGTATCTAGAAAATTAATTAATAAATTTACTAGATACGGCCCTGCACGCGTAGCATGACCACCCTAGAAACAGGTTTTGTTGACGGAAGAATGGACAAAATGACAGATTGTAGAAAGGTTTCTACTGTCCAAGCATGGCGATGATAAAACTGAGGAGAAGAAATGTTTCTATTCTTCAGTCGACAAAAGTCTACAATGTAAAGCATGATGCTCGGACAGAAAAGATGTCAAGATGTTAGATAAAAGGAACTTTGTCTATTGTTGGTAGAATAGAAATAGTATTGGTCATGCTACACCTGCTGGAATGACGCCGAGGATTCCGATCTCTGCTTGTATGTGATAAACACTTTGTTATTATTTCTGTTTATTTCTACAAATAGAATGTAATAACACCATATATCACTGAAAAGTGTTCTATATAACTTACCATTTTATTGTACTCGGCTAAAATATATAAATAAACAGATTTGTTACAAACCTAAGCTTCGTGAAATACTTCAATTGTTATGACATAGTTGCAGTGATTTTTTCCAAACACATTCAGCGAGAATTTAACAAATAATTGCAAAGTAGGTACTCATGTAATAATCGTCTTGAAACAATGCATTGAAGTTCTTGACAGATTTACGAAACACTTAGTAATAAAAAAGTAAATTAAGAGTACATAACAAGATAAGGTACTTTAAGTGATTTATTGAACAATTGATGAAATTATTACAATACATACTTTAATAGAAGCCAATGTTTGAAGACCTTTGTTAACACCTTTATTGGTTTAGATAGGAGGTCTTGTTGCTTGGTCGTTAAGGAGATGAGACCGTATGATAACAAATTACTTAATTATAATTTCGACAATGGCAGTGTACTTGAGGTAGTCTTAAGTGATTGGGTTTCTTTCGACATTGTTTTTGAAAATAGGAGTGGCTACATTGTTGTTAAACAAACCATGCTAAAGATACTAGTGGAAACAGACTGTATCATTCAATTGGGAAACCAATATTTCGATCTATTTGTTATTTGCACTCTTTTATTAGATCTCTGTTTTTAACTGACTTCAAAAAGGAGGAGGTTATCAATTCGAATGATTGTATTTTTAACCGACTTCCAAAAGGAGGAGGTTCTCAATTTGTCTGTATGTTTTTTTTCTGTATGTATGTTACGCGATTTCTCCGTCAGTTGTGAACCAATTTTCAAAGTTCTTTTTTTATCTGAAAGAATATACTCCCGAGGTGGTCCCATATAAATTTTATCGAAATTGCTTCAGCGCTTTTTGAGAAACTGAACAAAAACGGAAAATACGTGTACCTCGATGACGTTTTGGTGTTCTCCAAATGTTTAAATTCCACGTTCCATTATATTGGGGTTTTTAGTTCTGGGGTAAAACAACTAAAAAGTGAAAAATAAAAAAACTTTTTTACAAAAAAAAACAGCCGACTTCCAAAAAAACAATACACTAAAAATTAATAAATAACTTTAATTTCGGAAGTCGGTGTCAAATAACGAAGAAGTAAAATACAAACACCGACTTCTGAAATTAAAGTTATTTATTAATTTTTAGTGTATTGTTTTTTTTTTAATTATTTTTTTTTAAGTGTGTTCGGGCATAACTCCGTCATAATATAGTTTTTTTTTTGTGGGTTGGCAAACCCTCCAATGACTTCTCCCGCTCTGGGTGGAGCGGGAGGGCGTGTCAAACTCTTACTGACTAAAACCCACCCCTGTTCCTTCCCTGCCTGAGTGCCCAGGGGTGCGGTTACTCATTTTCAGAATTTATCCGCTACCCCTAGGCATGCAGGCACCGGCCACGATGGGTGATAGTGATGATGTGTGTGTGTGGGTGATAGTGGTGATGGGTGGTAGTGGTGATGGATGGGTCATATATAGATGGATTTGCAAAATTCTTTTTTTTGTTTGAAAGGCCTTTATTCCGAAATGGTCCCATTTAAATTTCCTAATGGTTTGATGATGTGTTTCGGAGACAACGGAACTCTTCAAAAAATGACAGCAAATCAAATGCGATTGCTGCGATCGTATGTCTATGTAGTGTTAACACAATTTAATGGGAAACCACTACTAAAAAGGGAAAAATAAAAACTTTCGGTCGGTGTCGAAAAACGAAGACAAAAAACCAGAAACACCGACTTCCGAAATAAAGTTATTTTGCACTTTTTTTGGAAGTCGGTTCTATTTTTTTGGTAAAAAGTTTTTATGAATGATTGATTTCTGACATGATTTTCGGACTCTAGAGTCACCAATTAATGATCTTTGATCTCCAGAGGTGATTCCTAGTCTAGCAGGCAGAATTAACGACTGTCTTACAACCTTGAACGAAAGTTTTGTTTCCAGTTTTTTTTTCATGATCAGCCAGCTTTTCCGTTATTGTAGTCCTTATTATATCCAACAATAGTATGGACTATTGTTCACTCTAAACACACTCAGTAGATGGCTGTAGAGTGTGTTTAGAGTGACCTTTTCATGGAACCATTTCCTATATCTATCAGTAAGGAGGTCATACATCACCAAACTTCGTTGAAAGGCCAAACAGTTCAATTTAACAGAACAATTGGTAGGTAACACTGAGTATCAAGTGGGTAACTAGTAAGTAATTGATTAAGTAAGGGCAAATCTAACTACAGTTAGCTGCGTGCGTTCAATATCCTTCAAACGAATTACTATCATTACAAAGCATAGATTGTAAGCTTTAGCGTCCAGTTGTTGGTGCCATTGTAGTTACATGGTTCTTTATTTTAATTTAATTAAAAGACTCGGCATGGCAGCGTTCTGGGAAGCTGTATAGTATCTTCTCGACACAGTCATGATATCATGAAATACTTAAATTTGACGTCAATTCTAACTGAAAGAGTTGTATTGATGGTTTTAATGATTATAATTCTATAAATACTCGTACATACTTGCTACGGCCGCGAATCAAATTTTGACCAAGATACAACCTGACCAACACTGACCTGCAAATTGCAAAAAAACGTAAGAAAATTTGAATTTTGCGGGCTACCTTGGCGCTTCCACCTTAACCAAATATTGACAATTTGATGAGTTTAAACGACGCTGATTAACAGGTTCTTCATTAAAAAAATTCTGCCAAAAGAAGGATAAATGTGGTTTGTAAAGTACTGTGGCGATTGTAGACACAGCCTAAACTCAGCGGGTCTGCACCGGCCTTTAGCTGGCAGTTAAGAATATTGAGGAGTCGTTCGAGTATATATTAAAAGCATAGGTTTGATGTCAGACGGGAGTTTTGCCCTTGCAAGTGGGCACACATGTAATTCTATAAAAATCAATATAGAGTCTATCGCGCCCTCATCTCTTTTCTTATCCACCTGTAGCCAGTTACCCTTTTATACACCGCACTCTCGCGTTGCAAGCGAATGAGACCTCTACCCTGAAACTACTAGAAAGTCACAGGATCCCTGCCAGGCCGTACTGGTGCCTTGGGGTCCTACAGAACTGACCAATCACTTGAAAGATGGAGTTTTTGGCGGGATTTTTTCGAGTGTAGTTCAGAGGCTGTCTTAGTTATTCGCAAATTGATTCCTAGTGGATATTGTGACGTATTTTGTTTTGTGTCTCAAGTGTCTAAGCAACTGGACAATATGTGGAATCATATGAAACATGAAACAGGCGCGATCTCGGTAAAATAAAGCTGAGAATTTTGTTGTGGTAGTAGTAGTTGTATTGAGTTTAGTTGACTTTGACAACCTCAGCAAAGCTTGCCGAGAAGGCTTACTCGACTGATTTGCTGCCAAATACTGCAAAAACATTAGAATCTGTTATATCTGCATTCTCAAGGGAATAAAGTGATAGTATTGTGTATCTAAAACTAAATACTTTCTTAACTTGACACTAGCTAAATGCACAAACCGTGCGAAGCAAAAATTAATAAAAAAAAATTTTTTTTTGAAGGTTATTTTGTCCTATAGACAACTGAATTTGATGTATGAAATTGTCGACATCAGCAACATTGCCAAAAAGAAAAATAGAATAGAATAGACGTAAGCTATCTTTAATTTAGAATTCGCTTATCGCGACTTTTATATAGAAGACTGTTATAGTTTCAGATTAAGGCGCAGATATACGAAAAAAAATATGTTACTACAATTTTCTTCGTAATTTGTTTAGTGAATATTTAAAATTATATTTTTATAACATAGTGTAATGATTTTGTAAAGTTATGTCTAACGCGGATAAAAATTGGGAATCACGAAAAGAATATTAAGCGTATTTTTATGAAATCTTCATTATTTTAAACATAATTTAATTAATTATCTTTTAGTATACGTGGTTTAGTTTAATACCCGTTGTTTTATGTATAACAAATTAAAAATGCGTCTAATTTGGGACAGCGCTCCTTGATAGGCGAGTCCTATATTGGGTGTACGTATGACGCGTTGCGTCAGCTCTGCATAGAACACGCAAGCTAATCACTCAAGGCTATTGGCAATTTTCTGCGCCTTAATAATTCCATAATAAAAATTTCTTTAGAATTACTTAGAACGTTTCAGCGCCCACAATAACTTCAGCCTCAGGCTACAGAGACGTTATCAGCAGTCCCCGTAAGACCGATGACAAAACAATTGGGGCCATTTATATTATGGATCAACAATATCGCGGCATATCTCACCTACTTATCTGATCTACTTATTATACAACCTGTACGAACATTTGGTAACCCACAATTATGTAGGTGTACCTACTTATAAAATTATCATAATACTTATATGAATTCCGTGACTATATAAAAATAATACTTACTGAAATGTAGGCCTTTGGCTTTTTTGCGAATGTGTAACAGTACTGGTAAGCTCAAAAGTGGTTATGGCCTCTTATTTTGTTTGTGGCTAACTTTTTTATGCGCCCTGAAAATTTTTGAGATAAAATCAGTCAGTCTTTAAATCAGTTAAAGATTCGTTTAGAGAGTACCTTCATTTAAAGTACCGACATAGCTCGAAGAATCGCCATCAGCTCATCTTGCTTGCAGAACAGATGCTCGATGGGGCCGAAGCGTTCTGGAGTGGCGACCGCGTGAAGGAAGACGTAGTGTTCTGTCTAGCCTTTTTCCCAACTATCTTGGGGTCGGCTTCCAGTCTAACCAGATGCAGCTGAATAGCAGTATTCTACATGGAGCGACTGCCTATCTGACCCCCACAACCCAGTTACTGGGTAATACGATACCCCTAGGGTATCGGGCTTCTGACAACCCGTAACGGCTGTCAAAGATCCACGATTCACAGCCGGGACCAACGGCTTAATGTGCTTTCCGAGGCACGGACGAGTCTCAGTATGTAAAGATGGTCACCCATCCATGGACCAACCCAAGCACGCTTAACCTGATGGATCGACCCGTGCGGCTGTTATTACTTTAGCCACGAGCTCAGTTTAGTAGAGGAAGACGTAGTATTCGCGGGTATCCGATGGATGCGAGACGCACAAGACCGGTCGCGGTCGTTATGGCGACACTTGGGGATAGGTCACCGTTACGTCTTAATAACCTTTAACAAATATATAAACAAAGTAGTAAATTCCACTCAAAAATCAAAATCAAAGCATTTATTGGCAATAATTCCATAACAGGCACTTTTGAATTGTCAATAAGTCGGTCAGTCAAAAAAATGTAGCTAATTGCACATTCCAAAGCGTATATCTCTACGGAGATGAACGTGCAAGAAACTCCATGGACACTCTTTTAGACCATGTTATGTATGTGTTACAAAATTTCTGGTTACATATATCTTATTGCTTCTAATTGTGTGAGAACAATGTAAAAAAAACAAACAATTCAGAATAAAAAGATTAAACAAGCCACAGCTAAGAGATGACCAGTCCCAACTGACGGCGCCCATTCACGAACATGACGCGTGGATTAGAACCATTCAGCTCAACAATTTTGAAGGGAACACGTCTCTTAATAATACCTGTTCAGATTTTACTTATCAAGGACAGCATTTAACTTATTCAGACAAGATACTTAACGAGAACTATGTAAGTACATACATCCGCTTTGGCAATAACTTAACTCCGTTAAGACATTGACGGAGTCATTACAAGTCCTGTACTTCAGTATATACATCCGGAGCACTGTGGTCTGTCAATGTCACGACTAATTTTGATGACTTGCTAATTTTGTTGTGACAGCGTTTCCATCATGTCAAACATGATCAATATCCAGTTGAATTGTGTATGATTGGAGAGCCCTACTATGTCAAGCAGTGGACTGATGTAGGATGACAATGGTGGAGATAAGCAAGTCTGAACCACCTCGTTGGTTTCGTGATTAAAAGCGCTGCACTGCTGAGCGTGAGGTCCAGTGTTCAATTTCCGGGTCGGGCAATAAGTGCTATTGGGTTTTGAGTGTATTTACATTAGGAATTACACTGTAGCAGTCCGGAATTTGGAAGTTGGATGTGTGACACCCCCGTGCCTTGGAAAGCATGTGAAGCTTTTGGTCCTGCATGCGATCTGTCCCCGGTCGTGTCGGATTGCCGTCCCATTGGACTATGAGAGTAAAGCAACTGCTCTATTATATCTCTGCTTTGCATCTGATCTGTCCCCGGCTGCGTACTTGGTAAATCACCGTTGAGATTGACCACCATGATCGAAATTCGTGCGGAGGATTATTAAGCATAGCTGAAATTTTATTTTAGATCTTACCAACACCAAAACAAAAAAAAAAAATTAAATAAACGTCACGAAATACTTAAAAAATTAAGGAAACCAAAAATATTCGAGTACCTACACTTGATATTCTGACTGTACTCGCAATTATTTTGCTCTAAAAAGTTGTAAAAATGTTAAAGATATCGTAATTGCGCTGAATATTTAATTTCTCATTTGAAATTGTAATTTATTGTCGAGTGTTGTCTAATCTAATACACAAATAAATAAGGCCAGGTGCAACATCTGTTATGTTTTAAACATTTCCTAGATTATCGTAAATGCATATTAAATTCTTCTGTTATACAGTGATTATTGCAACAATGTGAATAATTACAGACAAATTATTAAGGAGAGCAGTGGTAGTCACTGGGTAACGGTTGCGACTTACGTGTACTAGTCGTCGGTTCAAACTCAGGCTGGCAGTTTTCTGCCTGGGGTCGCGGATAAATTTGAAAGAGAATTACCGCGGCCCTTGGCACAAGCAACTCAAGGAACAAGGGTGGGTTTTAGTCAGTAAAAGTCTGACACGCCCTCCCGCTCCACCCATAGCGGAAGAAGTCGTAAGATGATTACTTACATTAAAAAAAAAATGGCACTTTCTTTGCATAAATAATTTTATCATCGCTAGCCTCAAACTGGTGAAGGGAAACATCGTGAGAAAATCAGCATTTCTTAGAATCAAAAATTCAAAGACATGTGACATCCAACAACCCGCACTTGGCCTGCGTGGTATTCACCACGCGGTACACACAAAGCGGCGTGGTAAGGCACATTCACTCTCACAGAAAGGCGGCCTATGTCCCAACAGTGGGCTGATTTCATGCTTGTACTTATTACTGATTAATAATGTGTATAAAACCATTAAATTATTCAGAATCATCGTCCTCTTAAGACAGCTGCCGCGCATATTCTCTTCTTCCGTACATCTCTTTTTTATTCGCTTTTCTTTTTTTTTTCATTTGTCACTTATTTCTAACCTATTTTAGGTAGGTACTACAGCGGATTTTTTTTCCAGCAATAAGCGATTCCAGGATTATATGTAGAGTAAGATCCCAGAGTCGCCAGATATAAACTACTGATTAACAAAATTTGATGTGATAAATAATATTTATTTTGTAAATTGGTTATAAATAACACTTTTAGACGTTATATTTTTTTGTGAGGCCGCAATATGTAAGCTAAAAATAAATAATTTGTCGGTCGACCCAAGCTAGCAGGTATGCGTACGTTCAGAGTACATACCTACACTACTCAATCCACTCATTTGGTAATCAGAAACTAAGTAATGTCTGGTGGCTCTGGGAGTAGTCTAAAGACTACTCATACAGATCAGCTGAATTTAATCAACTTTTGGAACATTTGAACGTGACGCACCTCTTTTTTTTTTTTTTTTGGGGGTGGGAAATCATCCAATGACTTCTCCTGCTCTAGGGTGGAGCGGGTGGGCGTGTCAGACTCTTACTGACTAAAACCCACCCCTGTTCCTCCCTGCCCTGAATGCCCAGGGGCGAGGTAACTCTTTCGAATTTATCCTCAACCCCTAGGCAGGCATCGGCCATGACGCGGACGGGCGGATGTATGCTGACAACTCTTTGAGGCGCGCGCGGAACACTGCGCGCCGTTGACTCTCGGGCCTGGTGCCTCGTCTCGCGGCGCCGGAAGCCCCTGGCGTCTCCTGCGGCGGCTGCTGCTGAGGGCGTGAGGGCGAGGCTGTCGTTGCAGCCTCTCCCTCACCCGTTCCGCCTCCTCCTTCGCGAGCATTACTGCTTCGCAGAAGGAGGAGACTGCTTCCCATTCCGTCTCGCTCCATACCATGGCCTGGACCAGGGCCGGGCGCGAGAGGTAGGTGACGCACTTCTTGTCCCAATAGCACGTGTAACTGCTACCTACAGTAAAAGATGACCAAATTTCGATGTCACAATCACAATCGAACTATTCCACCAATTCTGAGTAATGAATTTAAAATATGCCACTCACAAGAAACTCATAGGTACGTGCAAAGTTTATAAATGTGCAAGTACCTATAGATAAAAACTTTCGGTGCTCAATTCACTCATACTTTAGCAGTTCCTTATGTAAAGTCGTGTCTATGGGAATACCCAAACACTTATGTACTGTTTAATACCTTGATTTACTATTTGACTGGCCTGTTGGTCTAGTGGTTAGTGATCCTGACTGCTATGCCGGAGGTCGTGGGTTCGATTCCCACCCAGGACAAATGTTTGTGTAATGAGCACGATCATTTGTTCTGTGTCTGGGTGTAATTTATCTATAATATGTATGTATTTAGAAATATATAAGTATGTTTATCAGTTGTCTAGTACCCATAACACAAGCTCTGCTTAGCTTGGGACTAGATGGCGTTGTGTGATAGTTGTGGTATATTATTATTTATACAAGTATATCTGAAGTTGTACTACGAGTATTACTGACTTTTGAAACAGGATCTATTGGTTATGTTAATTAGAAATAGTGACGTTTGATTTTCTTACTCGACGTAATTCGTAACTTAGTCGAAGTGATATGAAGGCCTGTCTTTGCTAGCAGTTGACTCAGTTTAAAGGATACTTGGTAAAAATACTCTATCAACTAAGATTAACAAAATGGGAATCCCCCATCCTATACCCAGTGCCCGTACAGCATGATGGATGGCATACGGCAAATGCGTAGCTTTTCATTTTTTTTGTGGGTTGGGAAATTATCCAATGACTTCTCCCGCTCTGGGTGGAGCGGGAGGGCGTGTCAGACTTTTACTAACTAAAACCCACCCCTGTTCCTTCCTTGCCTTGAACAGATCATATGCCGCGTACTAAAATGCCTCAAATGTCCGTAACTATAGCTGTGCTTTTGATAAACTGAAGAAATTTCTGTCTGATAATTTCTAGATAAAGTTATGGAATGACTGCATTGCTATGTCTGTTCTTTTCACTAAAATATTTCAATTATTTCCATCTTTCGAGACCGACGTTATCAGTCTATCACCCAAAATAATATACTAGATTCGAATTCCAAATTACACTTTCAATCATGCGTCTATGTATATCAGTAATTCAAACAGCGTGGCCGTGATCGGCAGCCATCGGCTATCTTCGACTATGGTCGGCCATCGACGGTATTCGGTTCAGTTCGTGCGAAAACGAAAGTGTTTCGCGGCCTACTTCACGTTTTTGGGCAGTTGCGTAATGTTGCACTACCACTGGTGCATTGCTGGGTCGATCGAAAGTGGAAGTATTGGAGTGTTCGGGGCTTCTGATCCGATTGAGAGGAAGTTTTGCTTTGGCTATTATCTTGAATGAATTGATTATACATTGTTAGAAAAATAGAATAGAAAATTTTACTTTTCGTTTTCATTGAAAGTGTTATTAAGTGTACACAAAAATAATATTTATTTACACCAACAATCGAAGCGATAAAAAATATTACATGAAATAAGATGTTGGCTATATAACAAAGATTCCATCGAAAAAAAATTAGGACCTCCCATACTAATTTAAATTAGTTGATCAGCTGATGATAACTTTGTAAGGAAAGTCCATTTATTTTTTAGGGCTCCGTACCTGAAGGGTACAAACGGAGCCCTATTGTTGTCACTCTTGTGTCCGTCTGTCCGTCGTCTGTTACTCAGGTTTTACAGCCAAACGTTTGGAGCTTACACTCTTCAAATTTTCACCGTATAAGCATCTTGTTGACCCAAAGCCATACAAATATTCAAAAATACTTTTGGTACGGAACCAGGAGAATTTACTATGACTTCCATGAACGAAATTGTTCATATCCATGGGCAGAAACATTATCTAAAACATGTCTACCCATTTCAATTACACCGTGTACAAGTTGAGGTAAAACTTACCCTAAAATAATATATTTTTTTAATTACTATAATCAATCTTCAATATTAGGAGAGTCTCTAGTTTAGTTTTTAGGGTTCCGTACCCGAAGGGTTTCCAACGTTCCCGTTTGAAATGAAAAGAAACACTGACTGACTGGTAAGATTTCGATCGAAAGTGAATTTTAGTGAACCGTTCAATTCAAGTTAAATTTTGATCGAAAAAGGAAGTTTCAAATGACATCCTGAACTTTCCTTTTTAATGGAAATTGAAAGTAAAAAAAACTTTTTTACAAAAAATACAACCGAATTCTAAAAATTACAAAATAACTTTAATTTCGGAAGTCGGTGTTTGGTTTTGTTTCTTCGTTATTTGACACCGACTTCCGAAATTAAAGTTATTTTGTAATTGTTAGAAGTCGGTTGTATTTTTTGTGAAAAAGTTTTTATTTTTCACTTTTTAGTTGCTGTACCCACAACTAAAACTAAATAATAAAGTTATGCTTTAAGCTATACTTTAAACATAATTAGAGACAACCTAAACGTCACCAGTGTATACATATTTTTTGTTTAAATTGTTTTTTTCGATAAAATTAATATGCGACCACTTCTGAAGTGTGACCTACCAAACAAAAAAAAGAACCAAAATCTATTCACAATTGACGGAGAAATCGCGTAACAAATATACAAAAAAAAATACATGCAGATGTATTGAGAACCTCCACCTTTTGTAAGTCGGTTAAAAATAATAGTTTTAGGTATTAAGTCAGTTCCTCAAGGCTCAGGTTTTATTGGAAAGTGGAAGTAAAGCGTCATTTAAATTATTGAATTTAAGTGCAGCGATTACTGTAGAACGGTTTCCGACGCTAATTCTGGGGAAATTATTTTAATACATACTTAGTATGACGATTTCTGCTATTATGTTTTTGAAAACATGACGCCTGATTTCTCGGAAGGATTGGCAGAGGCGTAAAAAAGTCATTTAGTTATAATAAATAAAATAATAATAAAAACGTTTATTTCGACCAACATAGGATACACACATTACACATATTAAAATAATAACAAAAACACGAACAATTAAAAAGACCACATACACGTCATATCAGTTTACTTATGTGTTGTGTTGTTTACTTGTGTTTGTTTCTCTTTATGTACTCATCATCATTCTCCTGCCCTTATCCCAATTTTTTTGGGGTCGGCGCAACATGTCTTTTTCTTCCATACTCCTCTGTTAGTCGTCATCTCTGTCTCCACATCCATACACAAGACTTTCCTCACGACATTTTCTTCATTCCTCCGCATCACATGCCCATACCACGACAACCGATTTCCACACAACTTTTCAGTCAGCGGTGCCACTTTCAGACTTCCTCTTATATACTCATTCCTAATTCTATCCATGCGCGTAACACCACACATCGCTCTTAGCATTCTCATCTCAGCCGCGTGCAATTGCTTTTCATTCATCCCTTTTGTGGCCCAACATTCTGAACCATACAAGACAGCAGGTCTGACCATTTTCTCTTTATGTACTATAGTTTGATAATATCACATAATAAATAAATGCAGAAATGCATTCCTTTAAAAAAATATGGTCTTTTTTGACATTTCTTATCAAGGTCAATCAAGTGCGAAGAAAAAGTTATATGAGTCAATTTTATTAACATACTACTGAATAAAATTAAAATACAGGTATGCCACGCGACCTTGAACTCTTAGGACATATTACTATACTAATTATACCAGAAATGACACCAACCTTGGACATATTATTATAAAATACAATGTCTGTCTTTTTATTTGTTTGTTACCTAGTGCGCTAATACCTA
Organism: Polia nebulosa; assembly: GCA_951329385.1. NCBI lineage: Eukaryota > Metazoa > Arthropoda > Insecta > Lepidoptera > Noctuidae > Polia > Polia nebulosa. The sequence continues at coordinate 9,733,390 of OX589588.1, read as the reverse complement.
TAACTGGTGAACTACTTATTCGAATTAGCGATTTTTAGGGTCCCGAAAGTCCGAATGAAAAACGGAACCCTTATAGGATAACTCGTGTGTCTGTCTGCCCATCTGCCACAGGCAATTTACTCCGAAACTACTTTACCGATTGAGTTAAAATTTGATAAACACATAAATATCATAAATATCTGTGACCCGAACACGGACATGTAACGTAAATTAACGAATTTGGAATATAGGTGTTACTTTTGGGGCACAAATCGAAAAAATAAGAAGAAAGTTTTTCAAACTGTACTGTGTCACATATCAAATGAAAGGGCTTATTTTAAGGATTTTAAATTATATTTTTCACAATTTCAAAATTGTGTAGTTTTTCAGTTATTTAAGAAAATAGATGAAAAATGACAAAACCGGGGTTACTCCACTAGGCCTAATATAAAAAAAAGTAGTTCCTTACTTATTGATTTCGTTTGATTGGGTCAAACCTGAAAAAAAAATGAAAACAAACCTGAAAAGTTTTCTTGATGGATTTTTGTGTAGCTGACGCGTTGATAGCAATAGGCTTGTTTTTCGTTACATGGGATATTAACGTAACTGGTAAAATGCCACTTACACCTTCGGTGAAAACACAGGTGTGATATTGTGTGTCATTCGAGCGAATGGTGCCCCACCACCTGCAACGTAGCAGGTATTCAGATGTAACACACAGTTATTTTGGGGTGCGAAGGAGGGGGGGGGGGGGGAATTATCCAATGACTTCTCCCGCTCTGGGTGGAGCGAGAGGGCGTGTCAGACTCTTACTGACTAAAACCCACCCCTGTTCCTTCCCTGCCTGAGTGTCCAGGGGTGCGGTAACTGATTTTTAGAATTTATCCGCTACTCCTAGGCATGCAGGCACCGGCCACAATGGGTCTCTTTGAGGCGCGCGTGGAACACTACGCGCTGTTGACTCACGGGCCTGGTGCTGATCGGACGGTGAGCTACCCACTGCTCGCCGTCCGCAGGCCCGGGTCTACGGTGGCCGGAGATCGTCTCGCGACGTCCTACGCCCAGTACCTCTCCTGCGGTGGTAGCGGCCGGGGCCGTGAGGGCCACTCCTTTGAGCTTCCATCACGCGTCCCGCCTCCGCCTTCGCGAGCATTACTGCTTCGCAGAAGGCGGAGACTGCTTCCCATTCCCTCTCGCTCCGTACCATGGCCTGAACCAGGGCACGGCGCGAGAGGTCGCCGCCACCTATCGCATCCACGAGGACACGAATAAAAAAATAAATAAAAAAAATACACAGTTATTTGCTGGTCTCTTCTTCTACACTTTCTCCATTGCTGAAGGTTGTGTCCGTCCTGGAAAGCTTCACAGATTCATGGACGAGCTGCTTCCAGGCCATCCTGTCTCCGGCTTTTCTCAGGGTGTGGTCATCGTGTGTCCTGTTATCTCCTTGATTATTTTCTCTTCTTTGATCTTTGTATTTGCTGGTAGGTGTAATAAACATGACGAAAATGTAAAATGAATAGTCTTGCAAAAAGTTTGTTTGGACTTCCGTACAAAAGACATCAACGCATTCACATAAACTTGAACACCTCAGCAAAACAAGAAAAGTTTATTTTTCGTTCAAAATATTGTGGTTTCCTCTTCAGTAGAGCCTTATTTATTTAAAAAGCAGCAATAAAATGCTTTGCTGTGTCGTTATTATGACTTCTTTATAAATATTTCGATTCATTTGCAGGTAATAAATGATATAAAATCGTAAGTAAGTATGTAGGAACCGGAACAATTTCATATGATTTTATTCCCTTGGTATTTAAATCTTGTTTTCTTAGTTTTTTTACGAGTTTATGTCCAAGATGAAACGCGTTAAATTGGTTTTTGAAGGAAATAACGCACATTACGTTTAAATTAGCGTAAATAAATGCTTTTAAATCGTTACAAGGATTGTAATTATTTCACTTTAATTAATTTTATTAATAGTTATCAAATATTTGTATAATTAAATTATCTGTTTTATATGCATTATTGTAGCATTGATATAATCTAGTTACGGAATGCCAGAAGCTGTCATTTCAAGGTGTTGGAAAAAACCTACTACTTGTAAATATTTATTGTAGGTACCTACCATTAACAGTACTTTTATATGTGATATAACTTGTACCTTTTAAGTACTTAATAGTAATTCATTCAATTTAATCTTATAAAATAAATTTAGAAAACGAATGAACGCGTATCTTGTGGCTGATAACAGAATTTCCATAAACTTATAAGTAAAAACATTTCGGTATCACATAAACCCGCATATTTTATAGTTCCAAAATCGTTTTCGATCTGTCCATTGTATTACAGATTTATATTGAGAAAGGGTTCAATTTCCATTAATGCCACGTTGTCGTTGCCAACTACTTGTATCCACAGTATCTAGTGGTCGGTCAGTCGGAATGTTGCATTATCCCGCCCTACTCGATATCCGCCTTAGCGCCAAATCCCTGACATTTCGCTTGCTTCCGTAACCCTTGGGCGAGGCTTTACTGCCAGCGGTGTTTAGGGCCTTAGACGGTAGTGGCAGTGATCATTGTGACATTTGACATTCAAGTTGATATTCGGTATGTTTGAGAATTGTATCCGACTAAAAATGAGAATAATATGACAAATGCACTTAAATAACTTCAAGGTATATTCAAAAGAATAATATGAATCATCATCATCAGCCTTTTAATGTCCCACTGCTGGGGCACAGGCCTCCTCTCTGTGAGAGGGTGTGGGCCGTAATCCACCACGCGGGCCCAATGCGGGTTGGTGGATGTCACATGACTTCGATTTTTTGGTTCAAGGACATGCCGGTTTCCTCACGATGTTTTCCTTCACAGTTTTGAGAGCAGTGGTGATTAAATAATTTACACAAAGTAAAGCGCCTGCCTAGATTTGAACTCACGACCTACAACTTGTGAGTCGCGGCCAATACCACTGGGCCAGAACTGCTCAGAGTTTGAATCACGTAACCTAAACTTAAAATGCAACAAAACCGTATCAGGCTGAAAATTTACAACTTTATTCCTGTCAAAGGAAACTAAACTTTAAAACAAGTACCTTACTCCCATTCCTCTAAAGCCTATCTAAACGCTGTCACCACCACCCGACCCTCAGCCTTCAAGTGTAACAATTGTATCGCAATCCCCCACTACTTGCACCAAGCAGCGCGGGCGCAGCTCGCCGCTGTACGATCACTCTGCGCAAACGCGCTGAGCTTACGCGCGTCCCCTGTGTAATATGCGTCGGTGGTGATAGTGCCAGTGTTGTGTACGATATCGATTTTGTACAAAGACCGTGATCTGTGCTTATACTGCAACCATGAGGTCTTTCAGCGCTGTAGCGCTTCTTACTCTAGCGATAATAACAGGTGAGATTTTTTTTCTAGATTAATCCGCTGAAAGTTGTGTTTTTTTGTGGGTGAATTTAATTGGTCGCGCAGTGTAAAAATGTGCAGTCATGAAATTGAATGGTGTAGGAAGTTTAGAATGTCAGCGCACGGTAATGTTGTCTGGCTGTAATTATAACTCTTTCTTACGTTTACGTCAAACAATTTCCTTATTTAAAAGTTTTTTTTCCTTGATAAAATAATTTCGACAAATACTGTGCTCTGAATATTTATAGTCTACCCTACCTTTTATTAAGTTTTGTTTCGAAATTGTATAAATGAACACATGTATTAATTAGCATTTCGGTCATTATCATACCACTTTCAATGCCATGTAATAAATAAATATTTAAAAAGTTAGTATTTCGTAACGATCTACATAAAATAATAAATAAAGCAGAAGCCAGTTAAAAATTCTAACAAAAAGTTATACTTTCGAATTTAAAGTTAAATATTCATTTTATATTTTTAATCACTTTCGTTCTCTATAACCAGTTGCGCTTGCGCCGACCGAAGCGCTGTCAACAGAGTTTTCATTGCGCGCGCATGGGAAAATTGGCGGGAGAAAAAGTCTATATACCATAGCATACCTTTGGCAATGCATTTAACTCAACAAATTCATGTTGCAATATTATTCTATAATTTCATAATTATGTCAGTACTTAGTACATTTTGAGACAGGAATGGCAACCTAAAACGAAAGAATCCTAATAAAAACATGGTCCAAAATCGCGCATGGCAAGTTAGAGTTATCGTCCTTTTTTTCTGTTAGAAAAGGTCTTTGCCCTGCACTGTTACAATAACAGACATACATGACTGCTTACGCATTGTAATTCATAATTATCTCTATAATTACTTATTAGTAGTATTTTTTCCGGAATCTCCGCTTTGTTTTTAGGGTTCTGTACCCGAAGGGTAACCAACGGGACCCTATTACTAAGTCTCCACTGTCCGTCCGTCTGTCTAGGTGTCGTAGGTAGATAGTTGAAATTCTCACAGAATGTGTATTGCTATTGTTGCTCTAATAACAAATAATAAAAATAAATTAAAAATTAAAGAGGCCTCCCCTACTAGAAACGTGTTTTTTTTTGCACGATCTTAATAAGCGTAACATGTAGACGCGTATAATCTTGTACGATGGTACGGAACCCATCTTGCGCGAGTCCGACTCGCACTTGGCCGGTTTCTTCTTTATCGTGTGCGCCTGCGCAGTACAACGCTGCATTTATAAAACTGTCGGTGAAAATCCAGCGTTTGTTTTCCTTTTTGTGATTGGCTGGTAAACATATTAGTCGCTTATTGATAGTTGCAAACATTATGTAACGATGATTTGTAGAAAAAGTCAGTTAGAAATGATTACTTGGCCATTGACGTCTGTAATCTCTTTCCTCATGTCTGATTATTATAAATGTGGCTATATGTGCGGTTCAGACGTAGAAACAGCCGTTTTGAAATTAATTTTTGAATGACTGTTCGCTATCACAATTTATGGCAGAGATATACTTAGAAATTTGCCCAAAAAAAATTTTTGAATTAAGTACATGAGTTTTTGAGATAAGTATTTACCTAGACAGTATTCAGCCATTTGTAGTTTCCACTGTTGAGACATGCGCCTACTCCCTGCGAGAGGATTGGTAGATGATGTAACATGTCTTCGAAATTTTTTGGTACTAAGACATTTTCCTCACGATGTTTTCCTTCACCGTTTTGAGAGAAATCATGTTTTACAATACCTAATGTAATATATACTTAAAAGCATGTTTTTAAGCATGAATTTGTTCTGGAACTAATAACGAGCCTGTGTCCTTTTTTCAATGACACGTTTACTCACGTTTTTAAGATCGCAAACAAAATACCATAACCGCTAATGGCATGATCAATGATGGTCATAAACATACATAAATATAAAATTCATCATTTTGTTCCTTTTCGTAAAGTCTAGACTGAAGAGGCGTACAAAAACAAAGCATTCCGTAATAAAATATGGCGTAATAAACACAAAGTTAGGAATTTTTATGGTCATCATCGCAGATAGAAATGTGACAAAAAACTGAATAATGCCAATAAATTCTTTAAAAGGTAAATGACATAAGTGACTCATAAACTCCCGTAAATGCTATTCAAATGTGTGTGGGTCAATGTGGCATATATGTATTGTTATCAATTTTTTTGCTACAAGGTGTAAAAAATACAAATTGAATAAGGCGTTTAAGGATCTAAAATTTTATCTCTAGTCTCGTGTGAATCCGGTTTCTAAGTTTATTTTTACACAATAATGGATAATGTGCATTTCAATTAATGCTGTTAAAGTCACACGTCTGAAATATCTGGTTTTGATTTAATTTTTAATTTATTAATGATTTGAATTGTTGATTTTATCCTTGTGATGTGCGATCTGCGTGCAGCGTCTCGACGTCTGTTTATAGAGCCAGTCCCTTTAATATGATACAAAAATGCAAGAATTTTGTGATATTTTTATATAAGTTCAATTAAAAATTCAGCGAGCAGTTAAAAACGCCACATGAACTGCCAGAATGGATATAGGTACAACTGTAAAGTTTTATTTTGGTATACCTAACAAATTATCAAGTACGATCACATAATGTATAAATTATAACATACCAACTGGAAAATTTGAATTATTACATGAATAATTCATGTAATAATTCAAATTTGTCAGTCGAAAATAAAACTCTTCATTATTATTGAAAGCCTAGATATGATCATATACATGCATATTCGTACACCTAAATATGACAACCATGAACTAAATGTTTGCCCTCTTTCTTCACCCAATATTTTCCGGCATTTACGCCCCTTTGTTCCACACGTCACGGCACTTAATAATATATATAATAATAATAATAATATTCCACAACTATCACACAACGCCATCTAGTCCCAAGCTAAGCAGAGCTTGTGTTATGGGCACTAGACAACTGATAAACATACTTATATATTTCTAAATACATAAATATTATAGATAAATTACACCCAGACACAGAACAAATGATCGTGCTCTAATACACAAACATTTGTCCTGGGTGGGAATCGAACCCACGACCTCCGGCATAGCAGTCAGGGTCACTAACCACTAGACCAACAGGCCAGTCGACTTATACTCACTTACACAAGCCACAGAGTAAAAAACTTGATACAGTCACGGGTATTTTTCTCCAGACGACCAACAAAGGGTACTAGTCACTTAAGGCGCAGTTATACGACTTTTAATGATTTTATTAATAAAGAAAGATTTTCTTTGAATAAAATATATTTTTACTCTAGTCAAATATCTTCTTAATTTAATATGTGAATATTTGAAATTATATTTTATAACCTAATGTAATTATTTGTAAAGTTATGTCTAACGCGGATAAAAAAATTGAGAATCACGCAAAAACTATAAAGCGTATTTTTATGAAACCTTCACCATTTTAAAGATCATTTTATTATTTATGTTTACGTGTTTTAGTATAATACCTGTTGTTTTATGCATAAGAAATTAATAATGCGTCTAATTTCGGACAGCGCTCCTTGATGGCCGAGTCCTATTACTGGGTGGACGTACGACGCATTACGTGAGCTCAGCACAGAACACACAAGCTAACCACTCAAGGTCGTTGACAGTTAATAGCACCTTAATACGCATCTACACATATTATTGTCTTTGCTTTTGTTATGCAAACAGTTTTTTCCAGTTGGTGCACTGAGTTCTAGTGAACTGTGGCACATGGTCACTTTCCCGCGTGGCTTGGTACTCAGTAGTGGCGAGTGGCACTGTCACTTTCTTGACAAGTGATATGGTCATATTGATGTTATATAGCTATATGTAATACGTACGCAATGTGCGTGTGTTTGTTATGTTGTGTTATGAATTTGAAGTAATTGAAATTAAATTATGTGTTGAGTAGATCATGAATTAGATTACATATAATTTGCGAATGGATTATGCAGTTATGGTGGTACGTAATACAAAGTACGAACTATCTTTATTGCTTGTTCAAGAGTTGATCTGTAATATACAGGCAAAAATATGTATCAGGTTCAAAAATTTTAAACATGTCTTATAAGTTTTAACGTGATATTATAATAAACAAAATTCCTTTGAAATCTCAGATTTCATTATTCGCCGCAATATTTGTTTTAAAGACGGCAATGACCAAATATTTTTAATGGATTACCGGTTACCACATAAGTCGTATAAGTAGTAATATACAAAAACTTTATGAAAGACTAGCTCCTGCCAGCGGCTTCGCCCGCATGGAATTAGTACTTCCCCCTGTTATAAACTTTCAACCCCTATTTCACCCCCTTAAGGGATGAATTTCGAAAAACCCTTTCTTAGTGGATACCTACTCTTCACAAAGAACACACCCTCCAAATTCCATATCTCTAGGACCAGCGGTTTAAGCTGTGCGTTGATATATCAGTCAGTCAATCAGGACTTTGAATTTTATATATACAGAAGAATGTAAATAGGCTTAGCATTATTATAACACACAAACGTCAAAATTTACATCATAATACAATTCTTAAATAATATAACATAAGATCTAAAATATACTTGGTTAACAAATTCTCAGTTTTATTGCTATAAATCCTACAATAGTAGTTCGATAATGTCGGCCAAGGCTACTGCAGTTTCACAAACGCTAGCATTAGACATTTGAAGCACGTCTGTCTGTCTGTTTGTCTCGTCCTAGGCACAGATGGAGGAACAAAAGTATCTGGGTCAGTGTTTAATAAAGTGGGGTATATCCCCTGGGGTTAGTTGCAAGGTCGGCGATAGTAGAATGAATTTCGTTCGTCAAGTCTTGAATAGTTACAGTATTTTTCATCCAAAAACTGTGTTTATTATTCGATTATAACTTTTTACTTTTTATTTATAGAGCAGTGGTGGCCCAGTAGTAGCAGTACTTTCAAGTTGTAGGTCGTGAGTTCAAATCCAGGCAGGAGCTTTACTTTGTGTAAATTATTTCATCACTACTGCTCTCAAAACGGTGAAGGGAAACATCGTGGGGAAACCGGCATGTCCTAGAACCAAAAATTCGAAGATATGTGACCTCCACCAATCCGCATTGGGCCCGCGTGGTGGATTACGGCCCACACCCTCTCACAGAGAGGAGGCCTGTGCTTCAGTAGTGGGGATATTAAAAAGACTGATGATGATAACTTTTTAAATTAAAGATTTTGAAGGAAACTATGCCATTTTAATTTGTGATGGAAAAATAATTGAAGATTTTCTCGAGGAAAAATTGAATTAAAAATGTACGTCACAAAAATGGAATACTTTGCTAGTAAATCGTTGGTTGAAGATAAAAATGCGTATTATGACGAAACAAATAGAATCTGTGACCTAGGACTAAATGTCGAAACTTAAGGAATGCACACAGAATTCTGTGTCTAGATTTTAGCACCAGAAATCAGTGATTTGGTCTGCATAAGAATGCTGGTTAATGAGTGTGTAGTTGACAAATAAATCGTGCTAAATGTGTAGAAGACGTAAAACTTGAGTAAACTTAAGTACGGCAATTAATATGAATAAAACGTGGTTCTATCGCAATATAACATGTTTTATTACGACATGAAAGTGTGGCCAAGACATTAAAGTGCATTCGTTTACTCTTTTCTAATCCTACTTCCTACTAATATACATAAATAATAAGTTAATGGTTAAAAAACATTTTTTTAAACAAGCTTTTGTACGTCATCACAAAATTTCGTGTGCGTGCTGTTGAGCCTTGAAGAGTTCCTTTATCTGGAGCTAATTCTGGATGTTGATTCTGGTCATGCATACCATAAAAATGCATTGCCATTGGGACTGAACCACCACGTAAAAATGCATTGCCATCGGGACTGAACCACCACGTAAAAATGCATTGCCATCGGAACTGAACCACCACGTAAAAATTCAACTCCGTATAATAAAAGGAAGTGGTCCTAACTCAGCTTGCAAGATTTGACCCGAACATACATACAGACATTCCAAGTCAAATAAAAGCTTATAAAAATGAATATTTTTGTGGACCTATAGATAACCCATTAGAGGTCAATATCTATAAGGATTCCTAAACCATCGATCAGATTATGATGAAACTTTGGAGGGCTCTTCTGAGGATGGCCCGCGAGGGTTTCTTGACCAAAAATTAAAACAAATTAAAAAAAAAAACGAGGGATTACAAAGCATGCGTGGTACAGCTAGTATATATTATAAATGCGAAAGTTTATAAGGATGTATGTTTGTTACTCTATGACGCCGGAACGGATGAGCAGATCTGGCTGAAATTTTGCACAGAGATAGATTATAGTCTGGGATAGCACATAGGCTATAATTTATAATGGGAGAAGTACTATTTCCACGCGGGTGAACCCGCTGACATGAAGCTACGAGTAGTAACGTAAATTAAAAAAAAAATATATATATTTTCTACTAACTGTTTGTCCCTATTGAGTAAGTATAGTTTATAATTATAATGGATAGGAAAGTTTATAATAATGCGAATGACATTTGAAATTCGCTTTCTTTGTTAAGTTTAATCGAATCTGTCAGTTTGACAGTTGACATGAAAATGACAAAAATATTTGTGTAAGCTGTTGCTTATGATAAGCTACTTATAATATTAATATCTAAGTTATCGATTTAAGTTAAGCTAGTAGAGCCACCCGGCTTTGCTTGCGTATGTTCCATAAAAATTTTTGCCAGGAAGCTGTATACGATTCAGATACAATTTACGGCATTTGTAAAATCTTTCTTAAAATATCAAAGTTAACTTATGCTCAAGCACGACCTAAGAAAAATATATTTAAAAAAAAAATCTCTCACTGTTTCTAGCCAGACATTTAATCTACAGGGGTTAACAACATTTGACCATAAATTCACACTCGACTAGCAGCAGGCGTTAACAACATTCTTCTTTTAAGTTCATGCAGGATCCAAACCACAATATCTCAACGAGCCGTATGACCTTACGAACTACGAGTCGTTAGTCAATGTCTTACCAGGCGTCGGTACTGTCGGCAATAGCAGCCTTACGCGATACTATTGGAGATACGTGTCTAAGTGATATAGATGTTTTGTGCTTCTAGGTGATAGAATATCGATCAGTGTTATTAATGGTTCTAGAATAAGAGGTTGTTGTCCTGTTTGGTATTTTGAAACACGTTTTATTAGCTACAGCTGTAACTAACTATGTAAAAAATGTAATAAGTTAAGTTTGACCCACTGGTCGGCTTCCGATTGAGCTGAAATTTTCCAAACATGTTTACTTTACGAAAAATAAAAATGATGTCACTCTTTATTTAGTATGGCGGACTCCCAAAGATAGCAAGTGTGTTTTTTTTTAATATACAGGGTGTAACGGAAAGGTGTGGTTATATTGTAGGAGCCGGTTCTGCCCATGGAAATGAACAACTTTCTCTAAGAAAAAATAGAAAATTACCAAAAAAATTTTGGACTTTCCATACAAACTTATCATCAGCTGATCAATAATTGTATGACATGTAAAAAAAAAAATTTAGAATTTCCATAAATTTTTTTGAAGAAAGTAGTTTATATCGATGGGCAGATGCAGTTCTTAAAGTATGACCACACCTTTCCGTTACACCCTGTATAATTTTTTCCTTTGTACTATTTGTTAGTGTATGTGTACTATTATATTGAATATTTTAGCAATTTGGTTAAATTGACGTTTTTTTATTGTGTAGTGTGGTTGGGGTCATTTTGTCCTAGGGCCGGGTTGTCCCGGGGTCAAGTGGTCGGGTCAAGCACTAGGTTTTAATTGTCACGGGGTCGAGTTATCGTAGAATCACTGATTTGGGTCGAGGTAATTTTCAAGCTACACACCCTTTTTTTCACTCCGCTCCACCCTAGAGCGGGAGATGTCATTGGATGATTTCCCACCCCACAAAAAAAAGGCTACAGACCCTGTAAAAGTGTCATGCTTTGCGCTCTTTCCACAACACTGTTTTTTAGGGTTCCGTACCTGAAAGGTCCAAACGGAGCCCTATTGCTCACTCACGTGTCCGTCTGACTGTCCGTCCGTCGTCTGTCACACAGGTTTTACAGCCAAACGGTTGGAGGTACAGTCTCAAAATTTTCACAGTATAAGCATCTTGTTAATCCAAAGCCACACAAATTGATCAATTTTTTTTTAATGTTGTTTGGGGGAGCTCCCATACAGATAAAGGGGGCGCAAAAAAAAATAGACCTATCCCATCAAATGGTATGTTTGTTTAGAACTCATTGAGTAGTTAAATATTATATTTTTGATTTTAAAAAATATTGGAAGACAAAGGAATTAGAAGCCACCAAAGTCTTCAGCTACGACGTGAAACAATTTTTTAACTTCCCACTGACCTATGAACTTGAAATTTGGTGATAATGTTAACTATTACGTGTACTTTACTAAAAAATACCAATACATTGATAAATAAGATTTTTTTTGGAAATTCCCTCATTTAGTACGGAACCCTAAATGTGAGAAGTCCGACACGCACTTGGCCAGTTTTTTATTTTCATAACACGTGTTTCATGTGTAATTCTTTCAAAACAACATAAATTAGTTGTATAACCGACACTAACACAATTTATCGACAGCATAGACATGACCGCGTCGCTCACGCACGTTTCGAAGACAGTATTACCATATTTACCATAAACTTTGTGACAAAAATGTCGATGGTGTCAAGGTTGACCCATAGCATATTTTGTGGTGTTTAATTAAAAACAAGACTAGGTCATATAATTTATATTTTCCTTATATGCTACCGCAATTTATGAGATATTAGTTTTAAGTATCAAATATTTGGTAATGTGTAGGAGTTATTTTAAGCAGATAATCGAAAAAGGATTTATGTTTTCTTTAATTAATAGTACAGATAATAAAAGGTCAACAACTTGATCGTGACTACCGCAAATGGAGGTGTCAAATATTAGAAACTACAAATAATAATAAAATAGAACACGTGCACACACAGTAACACGTGGAAGTCTAGACGAATAATGTCGTAAGTGACGTTACGTCAATTCACGATGTTTGTAAATATGATTAAGTGAATTTACACTTTTTTAATTTCTAACAGCTGATTTATTTTATGTATATACGCTGTTATGGTGTGAAACATATTCTGTATATCTAGCCCACCAAGTTACAGGCTATGCCTAGTTTGGGGTCCATGGCTACTTCTGTTGTGTTATGTGTGTGTGTCAATAAATAAATTAATATTATTATTTATTTATCAGTAAGTTATTTTAATGCAGCCCTCCTAGGCTCCGCGGAAAAACCCGGGTTGTCAATAGAAGCCCGACGACAACCCGGGTTGCCAGCCAATTTTTTTTTAACATTTCGGAGTTTCGGAGCCTAAGAGGTCGTGTTACAGTTGGCCACAGTCACAGCAAAATAGCTTCTTTTGAAACTCATAAATTCGTTTCATTTGACATTACGGTATGGTATGGATATTATTTTATGTCAATTAAACTTTTTAATTGACACATGTTCGTGAGACTGCTATCATTTTGATTTACTGTGCGAAGCGTGCCCTTAAATATTTTACAAATCAATTATTTTGTGTACCTACATGTAAATGTATTGTTGCAACGTATTGTTGGTAGGGTTACCAGCCTTTAGTAAATTGCTTCACAGTGTTGTAAACTTAATGTTTCGACATTCTACACTTAATTGCTGTAACTTATTTTATTTTATGGAAAGCGGATACGTTTATTTGCTATTGAAACTTAATAGTGTTTTAATAGAGTTGGGTGAGAAGTAAGTTAACTTAACCTTAAACAAATAATAACTTAGTTGTAAAAATAAATTAGGTATTTCAATGCTAATAATTTCTAAAATGTAATTATTGTAGTAGGCACTCGTATTTGTAAAAAGACAGTACTGAATAATTGAATGTGATAGTGTTCCATTGACTTCTATATCTGAGATTTGCATATAATAATTGCATAAGTAATTGTTTTATTTTTATTCGTAATGAGACGAGAAAAGATTTTCAAAGTAACATGCGTATCATTAAGTCGTAGCGACCAATATTCAAATATTGACGATTTCACATTAGAAATTTTTATAAGGTAGAAAATTCGTCAATAGACGCCCACATTGGTCACGACCTTCGGTCACCTCGATACATTCTTTGCAAAAACTCTTCGAGACACTGCAATAATACTAGTGTTTATACGTAGTTATATAATATGTCAAAGTTTGGCTCATACGTTGACGATAACATTTGCATAAGAATCTAAGTATCGTGTCCGATGTCACGAATTGATAATTGCATTCATTGTTAGACTATGCCAAATTTATTGCACATTGTGTCCCAAAAATAAGCATTTAGTCATTAAAATGATCCGTGAAATATATTTTTTTAGGACAGGAAACGATGTAGAGAGAAAGCAGTTCTTTAACAATATATGTTTTCGTATCCATCTCTTGAATTCCTTCTAGAAAATCTTGAAGAACTGACTAATCAAATATTTACAACTAGCTTCTGTCAGCGGCTTCGCTTGCGTGCAAGTAGTACTTCCCTCATTATAAATTATAGCCTATGTGCTATTCCAGTTTATATTCTATCTCTGCGCCAAATTTCAACCAGATCCGACGATCCGTGTGGCCCATCATCCAAACTTGAGCATTTATAATATTAGACCCCCAAGGTTATTCAGTAAAATCCAATACTTATTTTTTTGTTTTACATTGTTCCTCGAAAGAATTTCAAAATTCTTTTTTTATCCAAAAGAATAGATTTCTGAGGTGGTCCCATATAAATTTTATCGAAATTGCTTCAGCGCTTTTTGAGAAACTGAACAAAAACGAAAAATATGTATGCCTCGATGACGTTTTGGTGTTAAATCCAAATGTTAATAATCTCCAAATGTTTAAATTCCACGTTCCATGTTATTGAGGTTTTTAAGTTCTGTGGTATAACAACTAAAATGCGAAAAATAAAAAACTTTTTTACAAAAAAAAAAAACAACCGACTTCCAAAAAAAAAAAATACACTAAAAATTAAAAAAATACTTTAATTTCGGGAGTCGGTGTCAAAAAACGAAGAAGTAAAATACAAACATACATTCTTTTTTGGAAGTCGGTTGTTTTTTTTGTAAAAAAGTTTTCATAAAATAAATTCTAACATTTTATTCACATACTTCCATATTTCAGATATAACTTATCATGTCATCTCTAGTGCAGGTGATGTTTCAAAAGTATTTCATTGAAAATTCAGAAACTAGGTGTGAACAAGACAGATGATATCATGACACAATCATCCGTTAGTTACGAACATCTGACGAATGGCTATTGGTCACTCTCTGACACACGTCACACGCGTGTGGGTTTTATTGACACATATTTTGTGACAACCTTGTGCTTTTGTCATTAATCAATGCGGTTATTATGTTGTAGCGTTGTTCTTACGTGTGTTATGTAAAATAAAATTGTGTTGTTTCTACAAACAAAACAGATTTATTGAGACGCTCTGGGGAAAAATATTTTAATTTGAGTTTGTTTTCCATAGACACAAGAAAATAAATATAGTACAGTTCTGATATAAAACATTGTTAAAAAGATGAAGTACATGGGTAGGTACACTCCATATCATTATGGTGGTCTACTAAACACAATTAATATTATATACCCGTATCCGTATCCGTACGCTTGCTGAAGGGGAACTTGGTTTGCGAATTCCTTTGAGGTGTAAAAGCTAATTATACCACACAACATAAACTACAGTTCTACTGTCCAAACATGAAATAAAAAATAAAACACTGGCTCTCTGGGAGTACCGACAGAAGTGAAAACTTGAACAATAATGGGAACAAACCTCGCGATCCGCTACGAGTGTGCTACGACGCATAGTGTCGCAACACTCGAATTGCGTAGCGATCGATTAGAGATATAAAATCATAAATATCGCAAAATAACCAAAATTTGGGCTCCCTTTAAAAACCCCGTAGATCTAGTCATTAAAAAAAAATGCCTAACACACCTAAAGAAGTTTTCACATCAAAAAAAAAAAAACAAAATCAAGTCATTTATTCAAACTTACTAGGCTGAGAGCCAGCACTTTTTGAACTTCAAAGTTCTGCATATAGACAATTCCCCAAAATCCGGGCCCGTCACCACTTCCTAGTGTTTTAGCTGACTTGTAGACAGAACAGCTACATTTCATGAGCTGCTCGTCAAGTAACACGTTATAGTTAAGTAGACAGCGATCATTATCCGTTACATAACTCACGTTGTCCAACGTAAAGTCACGGAATTGTTATTTTTTTATTGTTTCAACGTTTTAACTTTCACGGTCACATGAATGATGCGTCGCGTGGGTGACTTTCTTTTGGTGCGTAGGCGCATTCAACAGGTGGTTTTCGCTTGTTGACCGGTGATGCAATGACACTGACAGTAATTATTTCGGCTAATCACGGTGACGTTTCGCGTAATCGATTGCGTAAGGGCGATTCGATTTTGGAACTGTGTTGCCTTTGAGTAACGGTGCATGAATTCTTTTTTTAACGCTCGGTTTTTGCGCTGTGTGTCGCGGGTTCGATTCCCGCACGGAACAAGTATTTGTATGACCTGCAGATAGTTGTTCCGGGTCTGGGTGTCTTGTGTATGTGAGTATACATGTTGGTGAGCGCACCCACGATACAGGAGTAATTCCTAGTGTGAGGCAACGTCTTTTGAAAAAATTAAAAGTAAAGCTACTACGCCCTCATGGAATGAGTACGTCCCCCATTATAAATTACAGCTTATATGCTATTCCAGTCTGTAATCTATCTATGTGCCAAATTATGTGGAATTCCCTACCGGAGTCTGTGTTTCCTGATAGCTACAACTTGGGAGTCTTTAAGTCAAAAGTGAATAGGTTACTTCTAAGCAAGCGTGCTCCATCTTCGACCACATCATCGCTTACCATCAGGTGAGATAGTGGTCAAACGCGTGCCTATCAACAATAAAAATAAAAAATAAATTTATCCAGATTTCTTCAGCCGTTCTGGCGTATTTGGGTAACATACATCCATCCAAACTTTCGCATTTATAATATTTAAAGTATTATTATAGCAGGTTTTTTATTGACTCACTTTGAGCAAAGGCATTCCTCCATTCCTGTCATTGCTCCTGGTTTTGAGCATAATCTTGCCAATTTCTAAGGAAGACACCCAAGTCGTCGCGCCATATCTATTCTTCGTTGTCTGACGCTGCCATGACTTGCGATGTCAGGACAACAATCTTGATGTTTCTATCGCGTTTAAAAAAAAAAAACCGGCCAAGTACGTGTCGGACCTTGCACATTTATGGTTACGTACCAAATCATCATTATTTTCCTGCCCTTATCCCAATTTATTTGGTTAGGTACCAAATATGGGAATTAAAAAAAAAATCGTATTTACCAATATATTGGTATTTTTTAATAAAATATACGTAATAATAAACATTATGCATTGTAATATTGCTATGGGTTAATACATGAAATTAAAAAAAAATATATCACCAATATTGAAATGGATTTGATAAAAAATTCGGGACAAAATTTTGTAACAGACGACGGACAGACGGACACGTGATAGCAATAGGGCTCCGTTTGGACCCTTCTGGTACGGAACCCTGATTAGGTAGTTTTTATGTTGTTGAGGAACGAATTAAAATCAAACAATTAATATTACATTTAAATATAATATGTGACATACCTGCAGTGTCTATCACGCAGCTTGCAGACTATTTTAAGCCATAAACTTATTAAAATTAAGTCATATTGAATTTATTAAGATGTAAATATTCTGACATGTGTATGATTATGTCAAAGGTTAAGACGTAATATGTAAAGTTATCAGTGTCTTGTTTTGTGCATATTATCTTGTAAATTCAAGTAATACGAGTACATTGTAGATATGTAATATCTTTAATTCAATATTTTAAAATAAAAAGAGTTAACTAATGTTACCTACATTATTACTATTAGTAGTCCGTACTGTCCCACTGCTGGGCAAAGACCTTCCTCCATTCCTTCCAACGGTCATGATTCTTCTTTCCAATGGTATCTACATGACGAAAGGATTTTGTTTGTTAATAAAAGTATTATTTTTACAAAAAATACAACCGACTTCCATAAAAAAAAACACTAAAAAATGCAAAATAACTTATTTAATATTTATTTTGCATTTTTTTTTAGTTATTGTACCCCGAAACCAAAACTAAATAGTAAAGTTATGCCCGAAGTTATGGCCCCAAAAATATGGAATTTGAACATAATTGGTGAACATCAGGGTGAACTGTACAAATCTGTGTACCCCTTCAGAGCGTATCAGCGTGATGTTATGTTATGAAGTGGAGTAAACAGACAAGGGATTGCAGCAATACCGGAAGGTTTGCTATATTTTATTGAAGAGTTCCGTTGTGTATCTCCGAAGTTCTCCATCAAATTGAAATGGGATCACATAGAAGCACCAGATTTAAAATAAAAAAAAGGATCATCAAAATCGGTTCACCTAGAAAAAAGTTCTGAGGACATAAAAAAATGCAATCGAATTGAGAACCTCCTCCTTTTTTGAAGTTGGTTAAAAAGTATACATGACATCAAAATATTTTATTAATCCTCCTTACTTGCGAAAGCGAATATCTAAATATAGACTCTGCAGTAACAATTTGCCTAGCCTTCTCCCAACTATCTTTTGGTCGGCTCCAGAATAACCGGATGCAGCTGAATACCAGTATTTTACATGGAGCGACTGCCTATCTGACCTCCACAACCCAGTACCTGGATAATACGATACCCCTTGTTATGACTGGTTGTCAGACTTTTGGACTTCTGACGACCCGTAACGACTTTCAAAGATCCACTATTGACATCCGAGACCAACGGCTTAACGTGCTTATAGACTCTGCAGTAACAAACGATAAAACATTACAGTGACGTATGTCATATTATTGTATTTTCTTTCCGTTTCCCCTATAATATAATAAAATTACTTAATTGATCAATAAATAACACTTACGAATGTAACGGAAAGAACAGTTTAATATGATAAAATTCATTTCCTTATCAGGAAAAGAGATCTTTGAAATCCGGTTTGTGTAAAATAAGTTAATAGAAAGGATAAGATTTCCGGATGATGCTTATAATGTTTATGCTCTTATTTATTACTGGCTTTTTTCCGCAGTTTCGGTCTCGAGGCCTTTCTCACAGAAAACGTGCTCTTTCTGGATTTAAAAATTAGCCTTAGGCACTCAGCGACAGTTTTAATTTAGTTTTTTATTTAAATCTTTGGAGATAAGTAATTTTTTGAAGTATTACTTCTTTTGGCGCGTTATGGAAAAATGATGAGAGTAAATTTTTACGATGTGCGCGCACACCGTCACAAAAAACCGACAACCTGAAGCTAGCTATAGTCTGTGGTTCATAAAGAATGATTGTTTTCCTTTAGTAAACTTTGTGACAGTTTGGTTTTTTATCGTGTTACGCCAAAGAAGTATAACTTCTTACGTGCGTACTTAAGTACACACACACTTTTTTTTTTAAATTTTTATCAATGTGGGGTACAGACAAACAAACAGCTTCACATCTTTATAATATTACTTCAGACTTAGGGGATACTAGCTTCTGCCAGCGACTTGACCCGCATGGATTTAGTACTTCCCCCATTATAAATTATAGCCAATGTGCTTTTCCAGACTATAATCTATTTCTCTGCCAAATTTCATCCAGATCCGTCCAGCCGTTCTGGCGTGATTTAGTAACAAACATCCATCTAGGATTTATACCCCTAAATCAATTATGTGAACTACCTATTATTTTGAAAATCGAATATCTCATATACTTTTGCGTTAAGGTCCAATGTCAAAGGTCAAATGTAGTATTTCATGAAATACTACATTTGACATCAATACTAACTGAAAGGGTTGTATTGATGATTTTAATGATTATAATTCTATAAATACATATTTACTACGGTTGCGAATCATATTTTGACAAAGATACTCGTACAACACTGACAGACACTGACATGCAAATTGCAAAAAACGTAAGAAAATTTGAATTTCGCGGGCTACCCTGACGCTTCCACCTTAAACACTTAAGGGTTTCCAAGTGGCGCCCTCATTGAATAAAAAATCGTAGCATAGCCTAGAAAATAAATACTAAAGAATCCAACGTCACGTTTATTACAAATAGGATAAAGTATTTTTACGTTGTTAAAACAGGTCTCAGAATGTTTTGTTTCTACAGAAGTGTCAGAAACGGCCGTTTTTGGTACTTTTGCCTACTACTTTGGATACGAAACCTTCTGAGACCTGTTTTAACAACGTAAAAATACTTTATCCTCTTTCTAACAAACGTGACGTTGGATTCTTTAATATTTATTTTCTATGCTATGCTACGATTTTTTATTCAATGAGGGCGCCACTTGGCCGGTAGTACGGCCTTAAAAGTGCAAGTGAGAGATAATCTCTCAACCGTTTCAACTTACAACATTATTCATTCACTATCACTTCACACACTACCTACTTGTGAACTCAACAGTACTTGACAAACAGATGACCCCTAAGTGCTAATGAGTCGTACTGTCGCGCACAGTAATCTGATCAAGTGGTGTTTGTTCACCGTTTAGTTTACGATCTTTGGCAGACAACGTGCTTTAGTTGAGATGCTACGTTTTAATATTCAAGGCTCAAGAGTTGTATGTTGAGGTGTAGTAACTTAATCTTGTTGCGGAAGTATTTGAAAGAGTCACCGAGGTCCTGGTACAGGCAACTGAAGGGACACGGATCTGCCAGGGTCGCAGTACTGCCAACTGCGCGACGCAAGGATGGGAAATGTATTTATTAGCCTACTCGTATGTATGTTTGTTCCTTTCTGGCACTATAGAGACCAAACACGTGGGCCGATTTTGATCATTCTTACGTCAATTGATTCGTCTTAACCTTGCGAGTGCTACTAAAGACATGACAGTAATCAAAATACAATATGGCGACAACCAGAAACCATATTGTGAAAAAGAAAAAAATGAAAGTTTACGAACTATATTAAGTGTGGTATCAAAATAAAGGGTTCGAGGAGGCGATTCCAAAAATATAACTAACTAAAATGTAGAAAATAAAAATAAAAAAATATTTAAAAAAACCCGACTGTCAAAAACAACTAAAAAGTTCCAAGCAAGTCACTTTTCAAGCAGTCTGATGCAGTTGGTGGCATGAAATCAATAATTGAACTAAAATAACTGCCTTTATTCGTTTTTTTTTGTGAATCGTTTTTCGAGATGGCATTTATATCATTATTATAATATTTTTTTAACAATAGCTGCTAATGGATACGCCTGTTATGAGTAATGATTTAGTATATTTGTTTGTTTGCTTTATTCACGGTTCTTGCTTGTTAGCTTTGTTTATTTACAGGAAGATTATGCTCAGATCAAATATAATTACGACGGTTATCTACAAAACGCTCTTAACAATGACATGATTGACGTGTAAATCGGTAAATTTAATATAATATTACTAACACACAATTAAAAAAACGTGTTTATCGAATGACCCGAGTTTCCGCTTCACAATATGAGATATTTTTTTCAACCAGATTTCTTCAAGGTTTCTATCAATGTCGGGTTAAATAATATCAATTTCTCAGTTCAATGAAATTTGCGCCGAATCATATTTCACGCGATCAAACTCGAGCGTAATATGCTAAGTCAGTGAGAAATCGCGTCTGCCATACACTCTTAACGTTGTGTCGAGGTGAAATGGGCACTTTCGCATTTCTCGAGTCGCACAGTCTTACGTAACGGAGTTGTCATCTACTAATTACTTTACATATTGTGATGAATTTTGGACGTAGTGATGTAGCAGGGGCTTGTTTTATAAAACCGACAGGCGATGGGTGACAAGGGATGGTTTGTCAAGTTTTTTCCATACATTTTCTGCTTTATTTATAGAACCTGTGGCGAATTGTGTGAATTTTGTTTTTTATCGACAAATCGGGTGTAAAAAGACAGTTTCCGAAGCCAAACCCACATTCTACCCATTATTTGGATATTTTTTTCCACTAGACCATACCTGGGAATCCACTGGTTCTGGAGATAATGAAGGTCAAAGTTGCAATTTTTTTTTTTACTTTTTTACAAAAATGAATTCCAAAGTGTTAATTATAACTTTTTTCCAAACAAACATTACCTGAATTTGCGATTTTTTTTTCGAAATTTTTAAATTACACATTTGCAGTTACAAAAACGCAATGAATATCAAACGTATCCGAGAAGTACCTACGTTACTTAGAGCGAAGGGGCTCCACTTGCCTGGGTTCGCGTTACATTGCGCGAAATGAATAATTATTTTATTTTTCATACCTAAAAATAAAAGTCGTTTCTCAGCATTAATTTTTGCGCAAAGCTACTTTGTTAGACGTACAGTATACGTAGTTAACGACTTTGTGATGTGTCTTTTTACACCCTCTATATAGGCATAGGCCCAACGAGCTACAGAACCATGGTTACTGATATAACCCGAACAATCGCCAAACTTAAGTGGCAGTGGGTAGGGCACATTGCTCGCAGAGCAGGTCGATGTAGAGATGTAGTGTAGGAAGAACGTAAAATTTAATACAGTGCCATCTTTTTTTTACTTCTCAAAGCTCAATCAACGCGACCACAGCAAAAAAATGATTTAAAGTGAACAAACCAAGCTGGCAACCGCGTTTGCCATAACGCTCAAGAGCATTGTTTTTCTGGCAAATAGGGTTGCCGGGATATCCAAATGGATAGTAGCACCAAGTCATGTGTATTTATCATAAAATGTGTCATTCAAGTAACACTCACATTATAAACACTATAGGGTTGTCACAGTCACATTTTCCCAGCTCACCTATACAATTAACCGTCAACTTTTCTCCATTTTTCTCATGGAACTACTCGTAGTAATACAGTCAAAGTATCAATCAAGATGCTTCTTATGGAGCACTTCCTACATTGTGCAATACTCGGCAAGTTTTGCGATACTTGCGCAAGTAATTAGTACCGAGTAAAGTATGTATTCCGTTTAATAAAGGAAAGAAAGTGTCGTTTGGTAGGAAGGAAACACTTAACTGCCGTTCTGGTAATATATGCACATATTTGTACACAATTGATGTGTTTGCGAACGATAATTTTATTGGTAGGTGATTAGTGTGCCAGGAAATGTGTGCTGAGATGTTTGTGTTGATTTGCGATGATGATTCTTTGTTTGATGCGGTGCTAATTTGGTTTACGACACCACTGTCGTAGACCTCGTAGACTCTTACCTCTATAAGATTCACATCTTATAGAGTTAAGTTAGTACGTTTTCTGTGTTTCCTGATAGCTGCAACCTATCTATCTGTAACCCATCGCGCCTCTAGTTAGTAGACACAATACATTTTTATTTAATTGTTTACGGCCCATGCGCTGTCCGCCAGACACACAAGACGTTAAGATACGAGTGAAAAGGTTAGTTTTAGGCAAGCGTGCTCCATCTTCGACCACATCATTGTTTACGATCAGATTAGATAGTGGTCAAGTTAAAAAAAAGGTAGGTTCACTACGAATGTCAAAAAACAAGTTAGCTATGATCCTTTTAGTAACAGAAGAAGTTTGGTTGGGGGCTTGATCATGAAGAAAGGCTGCATTGACTGTTAGAAATGAATAGACAGTCTATCTGCCTAGCCTTTTCCCAACTTTTGGGGTTGGCTTCCAGTCTAACCGGATGCAGCTGAATACCAGTATTTTACATGGAGCGACTGCCTATCTGACCTCCACAACTCAGTTACTGGGTAATACGATTCCCCTAGGTAAGACTGGTTGTCGGACTCTCGGGCTTCTGACGACCCGTAACGACTGTCAAAGATCCACGATTGACAGCCGGGGCTAATGGCTTAACGTACTTTCCGAGGCACGGAGGTGTAGGTAACATGGTCACCCATTCATGGACCAACCCCGGCAAGCGTAGCTTAACCTGATGGATCGACCCGTGCGGCTGTTATTACTTTAGCCACGAGCTCCTATAAAAATGAATAGACACTGTGAAAATAAAAGTATACTTATTAGTGACATACGTAGTACATATTTAACATCTCACACAACGTGTAAATGTATCTATGTTCACAAATAAAAATTCTGATTCTGACTATTGATACTATAGATAGGTTTTGTATAGTCTGCTATACTAATTAGTCATCATGGCTCTTGTTTCTAACTAACAAACTAAGAGTACTTGTTATAGCCGTGGGTAGAACACAACAATTAAATTAGCTAACAATGAAAAGAGATCCGTGTACCAACACTAATAGTGCAAACGTTTCGAAATTAAAAATCTTTTTAATTAGTTTTCAGAGTAGGGAGCAATATCAGTTTTTGTAGGGCTTAAGTCCATGCATCAACAAACAAAGTGTTTCAAGGAAAAGATAAGGATGTTATTATGATTTCAGTTCATTTTACCAATGGGTTTGATACGATTTTTCTATTAAGACCAAAATAATACTATTTCTTTTGTTAATTGTTTATTCAAGAAAAGTTATATAAGGGCTGATACATTAGTCTTCTGCCGAACTGTAGCACAATTCTCAGTTCTCTGGCGCAGAATAATGAAGTATTTCTCCCAGACAACCGTTTCTAAATTACTTCTCATCTCATAAGTTAATACTAACGTAATACTGTCTAAGCCTGTGCAATATTTCGCTATTGAGGGCAGCTGCGGTTAAACGTTTAATATCATATCAAGTTTTATGTTGTAAAGAAAATTATACTTGTGCAAAGAAATACCTAATTAATCAGAAACTTCAAATTCTTTACAAAATTTTTCATCGTGTAATGATTTATTGACGGATTAATGTAAGCGCTAGGTATTTAGATAATTCACATAACTTTTAGTTCCTACAATAAAATTCAAAACACGTTTTTACTGAAACATATAGGTACTGTTAACCGCACATCAGTGGTAATATTTGGCTTCGTTACAACTCATCCCTATTCCCAACTCACCCGGTCCGTATATGAACAGCTAGAAGGCGCAAAAGTACTGATGGTAAGAAAAGTGCTTGTATGGTTTGTATTTATTTTTATTCAGTCATCACAAATCACAGTTTTTACAATAATTAAACCTCTTTGCTAAAAAATCCGCTCCACCCAGAGCGATGATTTCCCATCCCAAAAAAAAAACTATTCCTTATTGATCCTTGTAGTAAGGATACCAGTCATATTCTTTAACAAATTTAAAAAAAGTTTGTATAAGCATTTATTTCCTAAAAGGTTAACCCTCCGTAAGTAAATTGGAAAAACCGGTATCTTGAAGGACAATTTAGAAGGATGACTGTACTTTTTTCGTAGATAAAATAATATGACATATCATAGACTCAAATATATCATTATTAACAGTTTTTTATTACTATAAATTATCGACATTTTGCGGTATATTAGCCCCTTGACCCATTCATATACTTTACGACTACGAGTATTTACTCCTAGTGTCAATTCTAAGTTGAAACATGTTATTAAGACGTGTTTAACTACCAATAATATTAATGTATTACTTACGATCGTATCCATAATAACTGTTCTAAATTGCAAAATAGGTAACTATGAAACAGGTGTTATTGACTTCCTAAAATAACAATAACAGTTATTCTCATTGCTTGTCTCAAAAAGTTTGATACAATAATATTAATTTATTGCTTACGACTGTACCCATAATAACTGTTCTAAATTGCAAAACAGGTAACTTCGGAACAGGTTGTTTTCCTAAAATAACAATAATAGATATTCTCATTGCGTGTCTCGAAAAAATTTGATACAGTCAACTAAATCGTTTTAAATCGCTGTATCTTCAGGGTCCTCTATAAAGGGTATAACCACTTCCTTCAAGGATGTCATAGTTAATTCCCAAAAAAAAAAGGTCTTTTCCCTACAAAGTTTACTTACAAAGTTATGTTCACCAGTACATGGTGAACATCCCATCCACACACACAAAACGTTTTGAGAGCACATTCATTGTGGGTACAGCTAGGGAGTGGAATTCCCTGCCGAAGTCTGTGTTTCCTGATAGCTATAACCTGGGAGTTTTTAAGTCAAGAGTGAATAGGTTACTTCTGAGCAAGCGTACTCCATCTTCAACCGCGTCATCGCTTACCATCAGGTGAAATAGTGGTCAAACGCGTGCCTATCAACAATAAAAAAAATGTTATCGACAGTTGATCAAAATTAGAATGAGTTGTGGTCTTATTTTTTTTTCTGAATTATCCATGACATTTTTAAAGAAAGTTGTTCATTTCCATGGGTTTTAAGCAGTATCTAAAATATAATAACATATTTCCGTCTCACGTACATAAATTAGACTAGGTTTAAAGCTGTTAATAAGGTTCTTCACTGACTTTAATACTCAATTTCTAGCCGGAAAAGTAGTTTCTGTAAGATCTGTGTCGTTCAATACATTAGTGGAAAAGGAAACCATATGTGGTTCCATCTTTGCATATCTCAATCATCTCATCAAGTTAAGTGCTAGTAGCATTCAGCACTTTACAAGTGATTCCGTCATTCATTGACGGCGCCACTTGGCGGCTATATACGCCTTAATAAAAGTCAGAAACTCAAAAAAACATATTTTTATTTTAAATATTTATGTACACACAGGGAACAATAATAGACACAATACATTAACAAATACGAGTACAAAGGAACTGCTTGTTTCTAAAGAAATTTCTTTCAGCAGACCTTCTTATCGTGCAAATTTAGTAATTAAAGATAGTGATGGACCCAGTATTCAGCAACGGAAACAGTAGCACGGCAGCAAACCTGCGAAAGGAGAAATGAAAAAGAAATGTAAACAATATTGAGCAAGAACAGGAGAAGAGTATGTGAAGTCTAAAGTATTAAATAAACCTACACATAAAATCTAATCTGCCTCTGCCTCTGCCTAGCCTTTTCCCAACCATCTTGGGGTCGGCTTCCAGTCCAACCGGATGCAGCTGAATACCAGTATTTTACATGGAGCGACTGCCTATCTGGCCTCCACAACCCAACATAAAATCTAATCTAATATACAAAAATTTCGTGTCACGGTGTTTGTGATTCACTCCTCCGAAACAACTCGACCGATTTTAATGTTTTTTTTTTTTTGTATATTTGATAGGTATGAGAATGGGTCGTAAAGTATTTTTCACCCTCGTACCCCCCACCCCCATTTTTTAATCACAGAACAACGTTTGCTGGATCAGCTAGTGTAAATATAAATTTAAAATATGTCACTATTCCTTGTTTGCATCACAAAGGGGTTAATGAGTTGTCAGAGATCAGTGAATTCACTCATTCTATAAATTTTCTTTAATTATATGTAGGTATATTAATGATAAACTTAAGAAATGTAACTTGCGCCAATAAAACTGAACTATGAAGAAAGAGCGAACTCGCACACGTCAGTATACACGAGTGTGTGTGTGTATGCGCCCGCGCCGGTGTCTGTCGTTGCGTTTTCACCTTGTTGCAAACTGGAAGTGTCGGCGATATAATAAGCGTGATTTTTCCAGGGAATTTTTTGTTTAAACGTGTTGGTTTACAAAGTTTATGTTGACTGGTTTCATAAGTAAAATAATGTTAGTCTTCTTTTAAGTCGTCCATTTTGTCTGTTTAGAAGGGTATGATTCAGACGATAAGTAGAGATATATGGGGATAGACAAACAGAATTTATAAATGTGTCAAAAATCAACACAGAAAACCATTGACTGACTCTGTTTAGAAACAGTTAAACATATTTTCGAAACGCAGAAAGCAAACAGACAGACGACAGACAATTTCTCTTCAGAATACATAGCCAGCTTATGCACAAATACTCTTAACACCGTATTAATGCTGTCTTTATCGTCAAACATCAAACAACACTAGCTTATTGCGCGGCTACGTCGTCCCGAGACATGTCCCACAGGATACATACAGTTCTACGTATTCTGTGGGGTATGGAATAAAAAGTAGTCTATGACACTCACAGGTAGAATAACTTTCTATCAGAGAATGAATTTTCATAATGGGATCGGGTCTCCCAGAGATTATCATCTATAAGCAGACAAGTTTCATCATCATCATCATCATCATCAGCCTTTTAATGTCCACTGCTGGGGCACAGTCCTTCTCTCTGTGAGAGAGTGTGGGCCGTAATCCACCACGCGGTGGTGTCACATGTCTTCGAATTTTTGGTTCTAGGACATGCCGGTTTCCTCACGATGTTTGTCTTCACCGTTTTGAGAGCAGTGGTGATGAAATAACTTACACAAAGTAAAGCGCCTGCCTGGGTTTGAACTCACGACCTACAACTTTTAAGTCGCGGCTGTTACCACTGGGCCACCACTGCTCTCTGCGGACAAGTTTACCTCTTTATAATATTAGTATAGATGATCAAACTGTGAACAATACGAAGAAACTTAAAACATTAACATCTCTACTGCTAATCCAAGGTTATGTTTTGCGGATTTTGTCATACTTCACAAGCAAACTTGCTAATAGTTTGATTTATATCAGATTGCCGATACGGTTGTGTCACTGGTTATAGCAATTATTTAAATATTTATGTTGATTTTTAATTAAATGACTAAAGTTCTAGATAAATCAAATGCATCTCGTGATCTAATACATTTTTCGGCATATAATTTTTTGATCTTGGAAAAATTTCGTAATTTTCGCCTCGATTTAAGATCATAAATCTTAATTAAATATTAGTATGAAGTGAACCAACTACTTGTGCTCCTGTAAATGCATACTCGTTTGAAGTACAAGGACTTTCTAGATGGTCGACGATGTTTGACGATGGTTCATTAGCAGAATGGGGCAGTAATGAGGTGTAGAAAGATATGGTAATGATGCTTCGAGTGAGAGTAAGAACGCTCTAATTATTCAGTAGATCTTCTAAACAAAAACCTCTGGCATGCTAGACAAGTCAATACATACATTTGATGGTAGTAATCTAAATTTCGAGTATTTCATCTTAGATAAAAAAACTTTTTTACAAAAAAATAGAACCGACTTCCAAAAAAAGTGCAAAATAACTTTAATTTCGGAAGTCGGTGTTCCTGTTTTGTGTCTTTGTTTTTTGACACCGACTTCCGAAATTAAAGTTATTTTGCACTTTTTTTGGAAGTCGGTTCTATTTTTTTGTAATTTTTTTTTTTATTTTTCACTTTTTAGTTGTGGCTCCCCATTAAACTGTGTTAACAATTCATAGACATACGATAGCAGCAATCGCGGTTGATTTGTTGTCAATTTTTGAAGAGTTCCGTTGTCTGTCTCCGAAACTCATCATCAGATCTTTTTGAAATTTAAATGGGACCATTTCGGAATAAACCCCTTTCGAACAAAAAAACAATTTTGCAAATCCGTCAATATACGACGGAGTTATGCCCGAACATACATAAAAAAAAAAAAAAAAAAAAATACAAACATCCGAATTGATAACCTCCTCCTTTTTCGAAGTCGGTTAAAAACACCTATTGTTACTGGCAGTGTGACGATGGCAGCCTAAACTATATAGAACTAAGAGACGGGTTTTGCATGGCCAGTAGTGTCGATAAATTCAAATGGAGATATCGGGCGCTTGCTTCTTTTAACCCATTAATGGATATGACAAACATAAAATATACATTCCCTTAATCATGTGTCAGCTGTAATTGTGTATTTATTACCAAATAAATATTATAATATTTATAGACATTTTAACATTCAAGAGAAAGAGATATACCCTAGGTTATAATCAGGAAACCATAGTTTTCACCAATAAATCTGTTTGTTGTCACTTCAAATTCAACATCTAATAGTTACCTGTACAGGCTGTATAAAAGTACTAACTTCATATTAACCCATACAAGATTAACCCGTCGCCTCATTGACAGGTGAACATATGGGCATTTTAATTCACATATTACGAAACATCGTCTTATGGCGATGTCACTTATCACGTCTGTCTCCGGGTAGGTTAGGTATACCACCAGTGTTTGCTGCGGGAACGTTCAGAACCACTTTCATCAGGAATTGAATATAATTTTACTTGAATATAGGCTGTGGGTGCGGTTTCAAAGCTTCCTGAATTAGGCGACATTTTTTCGTGTTTGTGGTGCACATAAATTTACACCTGCTGCGAATTTTAGTGCAGGAAGCCGGTGGCATTTTGACGGTGAATTATAGTGTAATAAAAGTGGCCTGTTGTGTACTGTCGGCAAAAAAATATTTATTTCCCTACTGAATCATATTTTCAAACTAACTAAAACTTGATTTGTAATGTACCTATTGTATTTTCTACGTGAGCAATCACGGAAATTGAGCCAATAATAGCTAAATTCGAATAAAACTTCTGAAAAGATTTCGCTGTCAAATCACTGCTAAATAACAAACATCACGCAGTAAATGTCAATAGCGTAAAATTAGTTTTCTATAGACTAATAATGATTGCGTCAATGTCAAAGTTTGCATTATTCAGTTGCTAAATGCGTCTTTATTGCAATATTATACATAAGTATCAAAATTAAAAACACGTGGCGTGGTGACGAGTCTAAAAATCTTGATCGTCACTTGTTTTATGCAGCGTTCACAAGAGTCAAGTTGGTGGGATTTTGTCGAGTGAAGTTCGGTGGCTATTTTGAAGTTTAATGGTCATTGAATAAAAAATCGTAGTATATCCTACAAAATAAATATTAAAGAATCCAACGTCACGTTTGTTACAAATAGGATAAAGTATTTTTACGTTGTTAAAACAGGTCTCAGAATGTTTCGTATCCAAAGTAGTAGGCAAAAGTGTCAGACACGGCCGTTTTTGTACCAAATATTAGTATTTGTTAGTAAATTATACGTAATAATAAACATTATCACCAAATTTCAAGTTCATAGGTCAATGCGAAGTTAAACAATTCTTCGTAACAAAATTTTGTGACCGACGACGGACGGACAGATAGACAGACGGACACGTGAGTGACAACAATAGGGCTCCGTTTGGAACCTTCGGGAACGAAACCCTAATTATGATCGAGGAAAATCGAAAACAAAAGTCGATCAACTTCCTAGTACTTAAAGCGTGTTCTCTAATAGGATTGTCATTCGATTCGAAATTCAAGTTGACTGATTTAAAAGTGTCGTTTGTAGGCAGCTTTAGTCTAAAGAAGATCACCTCGAAACGTTGAAGGTGTTCAACAATAAAACTACGTTTTATCAATGTTTCGTTTGTCTTTTGAAATAAGAGAATTGGAAATTATACTATATGTACTGTTAGGAAGAGATCCGGTTTGGTGATCGACTGATATGGCTATAAGTCATTCAGATGTTAGTAAAAATAGTAATGCTTTCTTTTTGCGTGAATAAACGCACTTATCTTATAATAACTCTTATGTTTTAAGTTATAAGATTGATTTTTGATTGATAAAGATTTTAGAAAAATATATTTTTAGAACTTTCCTCGGTGTTTGATAATGTTGGTTGAGATATTAGTGACGTCATTTTTAGGTATGGTTTTAGCCAATGTTAACCAAGCAATAAATACTGTTGTGTACACCACACCTTATAATTTATTACAGTCGTGCGCTAAAAACATTTGCGATGTTTTTCGGCTTAATAAAGCGATGATGCAATTGTTAAGAAAGCTATATTTATTTTATTTTATTAAACTTGTTTGTAATACTACTAAATATATACTATGATTCGGCTAATTGATGTGTATTGGCAAACTTGGATAGGTGTGAAATTGTAGTAATGTTTTATAAAGGAATAGTGGAGTTTGATCATATGATAGAATCAATATAATAATTGTATTTATTTGATAAATTATAAATAAAAAGTGTTAGTGTACTCGTAACTTACAAAACAGTAAAAGAGAGAGAGAGTGGAATATAGAAAAAACGGAGGGAAAATGAAGAAAGTCTGGTAAAAGTGCGAAAAGCTTGAGTTTTTAAAAATTCTTGCAAAACTAATATCGACCTGAACTAGACACACGGCAGTATTCTAGCCAAGTTAGCAAAGCAAAAGGGCGACAAGCCACGCGCCGGCAGTGTATTATATTTACCCGATGACGAAAAAATCTTGCAAAATTACAGTAACTGAGTACCTACAGAATCTCTCGTATGAGGAAACCGAAAATTTGCTTCAGATACCTAGTTAAACTATTAAAGATTCAACTACTTGTTGAATTATTAAATTGAACTAAGTAATATATAACAAATTCATGCTCCGCAATCTTACACAACCTCTCATATTCATTCACGCACACCTCCATCACACACAAAGAGAGGACTGGTTAGACACCTATAAACCTTTTTAAATATAGTAGGTAATCATTAAAATACTTAATTTGTAACTCAGGGGGATTTGGCGTTGAGGGCTGAAATACAGGTTATTCCTAGTTCGGCCCCAAATGCTAATACTTTTTTGTACTTTAAGTTTAGATTAAGCAACCTACTTGTAAAGAAAATGTACATATTTATGTGAATAAACATTACTATTACTATTAAAAAAAAAAAATTATAGTACTAATATTACACGAACTGACTCGGGCCACAATCTATTTGACACGCTTGCAATTTAGCATGTATAGTAAAACCTTATTCTTATTATCAAATCCTTAGTCTCAATTAACCATTCACGAGATAGTGACATCCGAACTTGGCATTCTTTCACAGTTATGTTTTTGGTGGGGTATAATAATAAACGTAGTTAACACACTGTTTTCAAACAAAAGGTACCTATTAATTTCAAACTTTGGGTTTTTTTTACGAAGTTTATTATTATCGCACAAAAATATCATCTGGGAATATAAAAATATAATGAAATAGGCGCTTATCTCGTTCAAATTATAAACAGTACTATAATTAACAACTCTTACAACAGTCAATTGAGAATTTCTACGACGCTCATTTGGTACCGCCCAATAGTTCTTCGTCTCGTTAAGCTCTTTTCTCTTTGAAGAATATTATTTCACTTCAGTTTTATATCATCTACAATTAAATAAAAAGTCTCATCACTATTAATGGAGAATTGGAGACAACTTACATTAAACGTCAGTTTACCAAGAAGTGGTCATCGACTCTTTTGGAAACTACCTCTATGTGAAGCCCTTCTTAATACATAGAATACACTTTATTGTACTTTATGTTTATTAAACTAAAAAATTGGTGCGTGTCGGATTTTGCACATTTAGGGTTCCGTATCAAATATTGGTATTTGTTAGTAAAATATACGGAATAATAAACGTTATCACCAAATTTGAAGTTCTTAAGTCAGAAACAAAATTTTGTGACAGACGACGGAAAGACAGACAGACGGATAGACGGACAGAAGGACAGACGTACAGACATCCAGACGGACAAACGGACACACGGCTAGACGGACACGTGAGTGACAGCAATAGGCTCCGTTTAGACCCTTCAGCTCCAACCGTTTGGCTGTAAAACCTGTGTGACAGACGACGGACAGGCGGACACGCGGACACATATGTGACAGTAATTGAGCTACGTTTAGACCCTTCGGGTACGGAACCCTAGCAAAAGCTAAAATTTTAAAATTTTACTTACTACACCCATTGGTATTTTAATTTTACTTGCCTGTTACTACTCAATCCTGTCGTGAGATTTATTCAAAATTAAAAAAAGAAATCTATAAAATAGACATAAAAAATAAAGCATATTACAAAACTGTGCTACTTACTGTATGAGATCATCAATTAGACGACGTTGCGCCTGCGCAGCGCTAACTGGCTTTGTTTCACACTCTCAAGTCTCACAGGTTGCGAATCTCTGCAATTAGTTTGTGTTTTCTTCTCACAGAATGTTTGTAACCTCTACCGCGGTGACTATGGTTGCGTTTTGACATTATGATAAGTGACAGGAAAGGACTTGGGAGGAGGGATTTGCTTAGTAATAGGTATACCAGTTTTTCCTAGGGTTACGCACCTGTGGCCTATCCCAAAGGTACTGATCATTTTTACGGGTCAAAATTAACTTATGACACAACTTCCTAGCGATCAGACTTTCCTTTTACAAAATAAACAAATAAACAATTTTTGCTGTTTATTACTTTAGGTAAAGACACCACATTTTTAATTAGAATGTAAATGTTTGCATTATTGCTTGCATTAAAAGCAGGTGTCCCTTTGCCACTTGGAGAAAACGTGCATATATTTCTAGCCACAGGTGCCGATTCTCTTGTTCAATAACTAAACTAAAATTAGAGAATCACTAAGTTTTACTAAAAGACGGTGCGAGAAAAGGATGGCTATAGCTATGAACTAAGTTAGAAATGTCAAACTAGTTTACGCCTTGCGCTTTACCGTGTTTTAGTCGACATATTTTTACGTGTACCCTTTAATTTGTATGGAAATATCAGTTCAACTAAATTTGACAGCTCTAATTTACGTCCGTCTCTTTCTTGTTTTTTTAGAGAGAAAAAGATAGCAATAGCCTAAATTAAGTTTAGTTTGTGCACAACAGAATCGGCACCACAGTCACACTTGCAAAACTAAAGTCACTGACATTACGAATTAACGATTAATACCAAACTGAAATTACAGTCTGAGAAAATGCTAGACTGAAGAAGCCTGTTGCAATTCAACAGAACAATACCACCGATCAAAATTACAGAAACAAAGCGCGATCAACATTCACATTTTAGCACCCTTGACCAAATCGTACCATTCACTCAATCCGGCCCTGAAGTCAGGTGTACAGGTGTACTCAACCGTTTCCCATAAGAAATGCGGTTGCGGGCTGCAAATTGCACGTCATTTGCGTACGGATTATGTGGAATTAAAGTGAGGTAACTTAAGCCTCTTTGTTGTTGAGCCTGACGAGTGTAGGAATCTGATTGGCTAATCCTTTTAGGACGTAAGTGGTTCAAATGGTGCTGGGATTTGTTGAACTTTGGGATTTAATTTGTTGTTATAGTGTGGGTAACTTATGTAGAAAATGTCGCTACTATGTTTGGCTTTGTCATAGACTTTTAAAGGGCTGGAAAATGTTGAAAAGTTAGTTGCGACTTTACATTTTAATATTTGTTTATAAGTCATTTATTTGCACCCTAGAAGACTTATGTAACCCCTCGGACGAAGAAATAAACGTGGCCAAACCCTGGGATAAAACAGTATTACGTACTTGTTTGGTAGTGTACTTAATACGAGTAGGATATTAGATCTTCCCTTGTAAAAACATGTATTTCTTGCAAATAAATATTATGATTTTATTTATGAATAAAAAAATGGTCCGACGAAACGAAGAGAAGAAAAAGATTATAATATTTTCTGCAATTATGATGTAACCAACAAAACGACAATTTTTTAGGGATATGACCATTTAAGGGTTAAAAGAACAGTCGCAATCACTCAAAGCTAAAGTGACAATAGTTTCTTTTTAGAAGAAGGTTTTGGTCCACGAATAGAATAATCTGTACTTTCGATTGTCTAATATATAAAAATCTCTTGTCACGGTGTTTGTGGTTGCTTTCCTCCGAAACGGCTATACCAATTTTAATGAATTTTTGAAAAAAAAAATTTATGTATTTGGTACTTTTCACCTTTCTACCCCCACCCCCATTTTTTAATCACATAACAACGTTTGCTGGGTCAGCTAGAGATTAAATCAGAAAGAAATGATAAATTGACACTTTAGCTTTGAGTGATCGTGCCAACACTTTTGACCCATAACTGTTCATGGGTACTAACATAATCTCATGGACCAACCCAAGCCACAAATCTCTTGGCAAACAGATTAGTTTATCGCAGCATGATGTCATGATTACACTTAGTTCTCACTTAAGACACCCACTACGTACTTAACTAGCTGGTTACAGAAACCACAAAACGCGTATTTCTGAGCATTGTCATACAAGTGGTCAGATTCAATTACGACAATAATCCTACTAATATTATAAATGAGAAAGTTTGGATGAATGGATGTTTGTAACAAAATCACGCCAGAACGACTGAATAGATCTGGATAAAATTTGGTACCGAGATAGATTATAATCTGGAATAGCACATAAACTACTAGTTCCATTCGGGCTAACCTTGTATTTTTCGAAGAGCTATTTAATTCTTCCATTTTCTCTGTCCATGCTTTCTTCTCTAAAACAAAAGGCTGAATATTTAATTTCAAAAGATCTTATGTGACTTATTTCACTTTCTAATAACGACCTTTTGTTTTTGTTACAGGTAAATACTTTACTGATCGTGTAGCCGTGAGAGAAAATCTTATACGAATACTAAGGTATGAATGGGAAGGAAAATTCGTACACTTTCGTACTGTCACCTTCAACAAGTAATAAGTGTTATTTACCTTGATTTTTATTTCCCAGGAGTGAAAGTTTATCGTACTTTCGGTCAGAAAGGTTTTTTCTCAGATAATTTGAAGGTCATTCAACCCTCGCAAGCCCTGTGTGGTGTAACGGCTCCCGCAGACGGGTGTCGTTAATGCGACAAATGTTTTTTTGATAGAAATTGTACTAAAATTGGTATAAAAATATATACAGAAAGAACAAATTTTATGAATAGCATTACTGCCGGGTCGTCTGTCTGTAGAGGCCTAATTATTCGCACAAACCCGGTGTTACGGAAATGCAAAAAAAAAATGGACCTAATACTAATTTGAATCAGCAGATGATAACTTTGTAATTTAATGGTGCAGATTTTCTTGTTCAATAACTAAACTAAAATAAGAGAATTGCTATATTTTACTAAAAGGCAGTGCTAAAATAGGACGGTTACAGCTATGAACTAAGTTAGAGATGTCAAAATAGTTTATGCCTTGCGCTTCACCGTGTTTTTAGTCGACATGTTTTTACGTGTACCCTTAATTTGTATGGAAATATTAGTTCAACTAAATTTGACAGCTCTAATTCAGTCTCTTTCTTGTTTTATTAGAGAAAAAAAGATAGCAATAGCCTTAATTAAGTTTAGTTTGTGCACAACACAATCGGTACTAATATCCAAATTGTTCATTTCCATGACCAGAAGCAGTATCTAAAGTATGGTCACCCATTTCTGTACACACTACTTTTTTTTTTTGTATAATCTTATATATATACTATTCTTAACCTTAAGAACGTCGTATTTTGTTACAATCAAAGTACGTACACTTTTATTTTTGTTTTTGATTTACGACGCAAGAAAAGCCTCTAGGTGATATTTAAAGTTAGTTACATAAGCGCCCTTTAAAGTCCCTTGTTGGCAACTGACTGTAGGTTTAGATGAGGTTAAAGTTCACATCACTGCTCATTGAAAACATGTTGGTAAATGTTTCTTTTGTAAACCCGTACCTATGTAGTTATCAACTTAAGGGCCTACCATTGTTTTACCACTACTTTGGATACCAAACATTTTAAGTCCTGTTTTAACAACGTAAAAGTACCTTATCCTCTTTGTAACAAACGCAACATAGAAAGAAAGAAGAAATATTTATTTTGCACAGATTACAAAACGCACATTAATTTTCAAAAGCCTAGTATCCAAGCAAAAATAAAATAAAACTAAACTAATTAACTAATTCCTAGTGATATCGTTTCTGGTGCGGTACACCACTACGCGCCATAGACAAAACGTAAGTCTATGACGCCTCGATCAATGACAATGACATTAGGAGATCACTACAGCAAACAAAACGGAACGTATATTACAAAATACAAACGTAAAGACAAGGAATATTGCATAATATAAATGAAACTGTGCGTCGTATCCGTACAAAAATGGTCATTGCTCAGCGATAATACTGTGGCTTCGGACGGACCGAAAGTCAACAGCGCTGGTATTCTGCAAAGACCAAGAGTGACATAGGATTCTTTAATCTTTATTTTCCATGCTTTGCTACGATTTTTTATTCAATGAGGGCGCCACTTGGCGGCTATATGTGCCTTAAAGGTTCTTGCCTGCCAGTGGCAACAAATCACAGGATTTTTACATACCAGGTTTCATTCTAGTCTCTTGGTCGGCAGACTGCAATTTTGTAAAGTGCAAACATGTTCATGTATGTAATAAGGGTTTTCAGGCACTTAGACAGGAACCACTGTACTTTAGCGTCGGTCGCGTTTTTATAGTAGGTATTTTTTTTTGGGTAGAGGATACCCTTTTTAGTGTAAATTTGAAAACCCCAAAGTGCAGAAAACCATAGGGGCCAAGAAAAAAATTGCCAATTTTTTTTCGAAATCGGTGAAAAATGAAGGGTAAACAAGATCACGTGACGGGTCTAAAGTCTATTTCTAAGCAATAATACGGTCAATGACATGTTCAACGTCAAGATTAAAACCCCAAATGTTGAAGTTCAAGGTCAGGTCAGGTCAGGTTAATCACATTCTTTATTAAATTATAATGAACCTTCTAACCTAACCTGTCCGAGTCGGGGTGCTCTAAGTCCCGATGTATGTATGCATGTCGATGGAGCCCAGTGTCGACGGAGCCCCGCTTGGCGGGGCTCCTATTTCTGAGTGGTTTATAAAAAAATAACCACGAAGGGGATGGCGGGGTCTGTTCGCTCGCTTCGCTCGCTCTCTTGACCCCGCCATCCCCTTCTAACCTAACCTGTCCGAGTCGGGGTGCCCTAAGTCCCGAGCTCGCTTCGCTCGCTCTTGCACCATAAATTGTCATTGCCACTAGCTCAATAGAGTCCAACACTTGCACGACACTTAGCACTTCAGGATCGGGAGGTGAGCAGCAGAACACGAAGAAAGGGACTTCGGGGACCCAGTGGTCTCAATCAATCTTAGTTACAAACAGGAGTACTATAGACGCTCTCGACTCACGACTGTTAAAACATACGACAAGTAACAACTG
The DNA here is from genome assembly GCA_951329385.1 of Polia nebulosa. Taxonomy (NCBI): domain Eukaryota; kingdom Metazoa; phylum Arthropoda; class Insecta; order Lepidoptera; family Noctuidae; genus Polia; species Polia nebulosa. The sequence goes on along the minus strand of OX589588.1, from coordinate 9,695,230 downwards.
TCAAACGTTTTTTTCGCGGTAATTATAATTACATTCGATTACGTTTCGTTACTCACGATCTCTATAGTAAATAAAAAATAGTACAACTTTTTTAAATTAAATTTTATTATATTTGCTTCATAATTGAGTTCATGACGGTAGCAGATATTTAAAAATGAAATAAAGGTTAAAACTCACAATACTTACACTAAAAACCATTAATAGGTATCCAAATGTCGATTTGTCTAAACGTAAAACGAAACAACCTAGGAATGAAATTTGTACATTATCTGTGGCAAAATGTCAATTTTATTAAAAAAATATGTAGAATTTTCTGCAACTTTCGGAATTTTTTTCTCAAAAACTAGACGTCTCCGCAGTGTAATATTTTACGAAAGTGTTTTGCTTAAATATATGTGCAAGCAGTAAAATTGTGAAGCCCCGCACGAACCGACGCTAAAGTACAGTGGAGCCCTTAGACAGGTCTTATATTTTGAAAACGTTACCTATTAATGTAAACATGACATTGACATCAATTTAACTAATGTAAAAAACACAATCGTTTTGATCGATGTCTGGACCTGACGCCTCAGTGCTGCCACATTTTGTGCCTCATTGTGTGATAAGTGCGTCTAACCATTTTATTATTTGCAAAGAATTATGCAAAAGCACGGAAGAATCCCTGGATGGATGTCGGTACAAAGACCTGAAGGCTCTTAGATGTATCAACGACACTTTTTTGTCGAAGAATGACGAGGATAACCGACATCAACCAAAGGCTCATCTCTTTAGTATTAGTAAAAGTGAGAGAATCATGCCACAAGAGTACTTTCCAACCCGATTTTTAAAAGAAAATATAAAAAATGTCTTGTAATAGACCCACATTAAACATAAATCAGAGTCTCAGGTTTGGGGTTCCGTAAGCACCCTTTAGGTGCGAACTCTAAGAAAGAATTAATTACACATAATAATTGTTGTTGTACAAGTATTTCCCACGTCATTCACATAAGTGCGGTGGTACAATGCCTTACAGACCCAGTGTTTTGAAACCAACTCGCGCGCATTTTCCCATCTTAAAGGTTAATAGTTCTTTAAGATTATCATTTAATAACACCTTATGTTATTATGTTAGTGATGCAATTAGGAAGACGTACTATTTAGTAGGTTATTTATAAATAAATTGATATTTTGTAAGTAATCGTTGCGAGATTTTAGAGAAAATTAGCGGGCTAATGTAGCGCTGTCGTCCAGTGAGGTGGCAGGCACTGCGGGCAATGGCGACATCGACATACGAAGCCGATCAAATGCCACCTCTATGCTGTGTTCGACATACTTTTTAAAATTGATCAATGATAAAGATGTTATTTTTGTAACCATTAAATAAGTGAAAAGTAAAATAGGTTAGAGGTACCCGAGTTTGACCTGTAATCAGTTTTTTTAGGGTTCCGTACCCAAAAGGTAAAACGGGACCCTATTGCTAAGACTCCGCTTTCCGTCCGTCTGTCACCAGGCTGTATCTCATGAAACGTAATAGTGAGACAGTTGAAATTTTCACAGATGATGTATTTCTGTTGCCGCTATAACAACAAGTACTAAAAACAGAACAAAATAAATATTTAAGGGGGTTCGCATACAACAAACGTGATTTTTTAGCCGTTTTTATGGATAATGGTACGGAACCCTTCGTGCGCGAGTCCGATTTGCACTTGGAAGGTTTTTTGGGTTTGTGCCTGGGCTGTAAATATTTTTTTTGCTACACTTTCATTTATTTCTCTACACTTACACGTTACTCTGATGTTACTAGTAATTCTTAAAATCATGACTAATCCTTTCATAATTTCCGAGCGTAAAACTGTATTTAACCTAATATTATATTAAAAAAATGTAAAATTGAGTGTACGTTTAAAATGCATTCGCATTTCTCCGAATAAAATTAACTTTCGATCTCAGTTTGCATGTTAATTCAGAAGGTCAGTGGCACCATGGCCATCAACAAATTATACTGGATTATCATTTTTATATAATGACTGCTGGGTAACAGGTTTGAATATCTATTGGAGTTATCTAGCACTCTTAACGTTAGTTCATCATCATCTTCCTGCCCTTAACCCATGTTACTTGGGGTCAGCGGAACACGTTATTTTCTTCCATTCTGTCCTGTCAGCCGTCACGCTATCACTAAGGCTAGCCGCTGACTTGTGATTTTTGTCACCGTGACTTTTTGTCACTGTCACCTACACGCACACTGGGCAACGAAACGCACTCATTCTTGAAATGGATTTCGTACAGATTGCTGTAGTAAGTGCTCTTGAAATAAGAAGAAGAAAAATTAAACGAAATAATGCTACTGGGTGCATCTCATTTACACCGAAAGATTGTTTCAAGGAAATTCTAAACTACTTCAGTATCCTTCAAAATTCAGTCACCTAGGAACTATTTGTCACCGTATTGTCACGTCACCATGATCAGCGCACTCCCATGTATCTTCATAGCACTCGACTGGGTAACAAAAAGTCACGGTAACAAAAATCACAAGTCAGCGGCAAGCCTAACTCCCTTTTCTTTCATATCACTCCTCACACAATCCATCCATCTTTTCTTTCGCCTCCCTCTCCCTCTCCCTCCATCCACACACACTCTTAACGTAAGTTAAGGTTTAGTTAATACTAGCTTCTGCCAGCGGCTTCGCCCGCATGGAATTAGTACTTCCCCCATTATAAATTATAGCCTATATGCTATGCCATACTATAATCTATCTCTGTGCCAAATTTCATTCGGATCCGTCCAGCCGTTCTGGCGTGTTTGAGTTACAAACACCAAATCATCCTCCCATCCATCCACATATTCACATTTATAATGTTGTATAGTTAGGATTCGTTCTTCCAAAGAATAAGCAAATGGAAATGCTGCCAGTCTTCTGGGCACGTTTCCGGCGTGCCTGATGACAGTGATTTGAATTGTACTTCGACGCCTAAGTATATTATTCTGTTTTTAGGGTTCCGTACCCGAAGGGTCCAAACGGAGCCCTATTGCTGTCACTCACTTGTCCGTCTGTCAGTCCGTCGTCTGTCACAAAATTTTGTTCCGAAGAATTTTTTAACTTCCCATTGACCTATGAACTTGGGTGATAATGTTTATTATTACTTAAACTTTACTAACAAATACCAATATTTGGTACGGAACCCTAAATGTGCGAGGTCCGATACGCACTTGGCCGGTTTTGTATATATATGTACATAGTTAGGTTATAAATTGTTTGATTACGAAAATACTTAGATCATCATTCTCCTGCCCTTATCCCAATTTATTTGGGGTCGGCGCAACATGTCTTTTTCTTCCATACTCCTCTATTAGTCGTCATCTCTGTAGTCACCCCCTTTTTACCCATATCCTCTTTCACACAGTCCAACCATCGTTTCTTTGGCCTTCCCCTACTCTTATAGCCATCCACATCCATACACAAGACTTTCCTCACGACATTTTCTTCATTCCTCCGCATCACATGCCCATACCACGACAACCGATTTCCACACAACTTTTCTACGAAAATACTTAGATAGGTTTAGTTATATTATAATTGCCTCCATTAAAAAAAAATGGGTCAGTTTCTGAATGAAGTAGGTATTTGGAGACCAAAACATGTCAAACCTACTTTAATAAGTTGACAAGTTTTCAGGCTAAAGTAGATTATTGAAGATTTGACAAATACTCAACTTAAAATATTCTTAATTCAGAATAGGGGGTTAGGAACATTTCGCAATGTTAATGGGTTACCAATATTATTCGTCTTTAAAGTGGGATAGTGTGTAGGTATGTCTAATAGACTAATCATTTTCGTTAGTTAAACAATCTCTAAATAAGTATTTTGAGTTTCTCAAACACTTTTTTTTTAAATTTATCTAAAAGCCCCATGAGCACAAGGGGTACCCACAAGAATATGCTAACTAAAGGACACAGAACATAGCCTCTATGTAATTCTAGGAACGAATTTTAAATGCGAAAATCTTACGAAACTGTGGTTATGATAATTTCATATAGGTGAATTAAATTGTCTACAGAATCCTGTAATAAAATCACAAGTATCGCTGATATTATCCGTTTGTACTTAAAATATACACAAAGTATCAGGTTTAACGTTTAGCCAGTATTTCAAAGGAAATGTTAACTGTAGGCCACTAACCTTTCTCTTATTACAACATATAGGTATTTAATATTATAAACCGAGGGCCATGATAGGTATGTTCTAATAATATAATCCTACAAAGGACAATGAGTTATAGAACCTGGGGGTTTAAACGAAAGTTACATTTGTCATAGGTACACACAATGTCAAAATGAAAGAGATTGGTACTGTGATATTTTGGTATCGCAGGCTACATTTTGCACTTTTTGACAAGTTGTTGATGATACTGGTAGAATAGACGCTGCCCAGTAGCAAATTCATGTGACGGCGGGGGTAAGAGGCGACGTTCACAGACTTCATTAACTTTGAATCGAACTATGACATACATAATATGAAAAACATACATCAGTTCAGAAAACTGCAGGTCAAAGAGCATTACTTCTCTATCTTCCCATAGTGTTATTTATTACAGGTATGTATCTTATTTATTATTATATAATAATATATCTACACATTTCTTTTATTTATTTTTAATGTATTTTTTTTATATTTGAATTAGTTAGGTTTATAGTCTTTATTTATTTATACACACCTGTGTCTACGTCTCATATCCAACTTTCTAGTCACAGGTCTGCTGGAAGAAATTTTAATTTCTTTTGAAATAAGCAGCACCTTCGTACTATTCTTTCTGTAATTGTTCTTTTTTCTCTTGTAAGTGTTTTGTGTGTACATAAATAAATAAATGACCCTTTGTGTTATACGGCGTCTTTCTTTGTACAAGAAGTTTCGGTCATAGGTACCCAAATCTCCTCAATATTTACCCTATAGAAGCCGATGTAAAGGTTATAGCATAATCAGCATTTTAATGTCCCAACTACTGGGACACAGGCCTCCTCTCTGTGAGACGGGTGTGGGCCCAATGCGGGTTGGTGGATGTCACATATCTTTGAAGTTTTTGGTTCTAGGATATGACGGTTTCCTTACAATGTTTCCTTCACCGTTTCAAGAGCAGTGGTGATGAAATATTTACACAAAGTAAAGCGCCTGTTTGTCTTTGCCCCAGGCCGCGCTCTACAAGCTTGTTAAGGCACTGTTAGCGGCCAACGACCTTGAGTGGTTAGCTTGCGTGTTCTGCGCTGAGTTCACGTAACGCGTCGTATGTCCACCGAGTAATAGGACTCGCCCATCAAGGAGCGTTGTCCGAAATTAGACGCATTATTAATTTATTACTCATAAAATAACAAGTATTAAACTAAAACACTGGGACTAAATTATAAATAATTAAATGATCTTTAAAATGGTGAAGGTTTCATAAAAATACGCTTTATAGTTTTTGCGTGATTAATTTTTTATCCGCGTTAGACATAACTTTACAAATTAATAAAAATATAATTTCAAATATTCTTATATCAAATTACGGCGAAAATTGTTTAGAGTAACACATATTTTTTTCAAAGAAATAAGACTAGTCGTTTAGACGTGATGTTTAATTAAAAACCACTAAAAGTCGAATACCTGCGCCTTAAAACTCTGTCTGCATGAGTAGGTGTTCCCGTTCGAAGCACTTAGATTGTTTGTAATCATAAATCATTTTGCAACAGATCATTGCTACTTGTGTTAAAGCCATGTTGTATGCACATGCATTACCGATGGTGTACTTAGATTAGCACTAAGTAGCAAGTCTAAAGTGACAGCGATTTTGAAGAAGCTAAAGATATTCAGCAAGTTCTATCTCAAAACAGAAAACACAAGATAGAAAATGGGGTTTATTTTCACCCGACTACCTGTAAAGGAAGGTTAAGTTTTTTTCTGAACGGCCTTGTTTTCTCCAGCTTAGTATTCAGTTAATAGGAGTTACCAATAGATAAATGAATTCAATTTCAACTGTTTCGATTAATGAGGTAAAAATATAATTGCTGACCGATTAAGGAATATTTGGATAGGCTTCTAGTAAATACATAATTATGTTAATTTTGTAAGTTGTTATTACAAGATAATTAATGCCAGTTTACATGAAATTACTTGTAAATTGAAAAACTAATATTGAAGAAGACCTTGCTCGCAGAATATGATGCATAAAACTAGATATCTCAAGCTCATATCTTGCATCGGCCTCACATTTCGTAACTAGCCTATAAGAACTGGCCAACAGCCATATATTACCGTGAATTGAGCTCAAACACATGATCACATACTAGAGAGATAGATTAGGGTGTGCGCAGACAGAGTCAAGACTATCTATTCATCTCTTTAGGCAGGCTCGTTTTATAGTCTAAATAATCCCTCAATGATTTTTAAAGACTTATTCAACGATACCCCTCCTCTCTATAGGATAGGCGATAAAAAAAACATCCCCACTTTACAGGTAGGTGTGGGAGCTGCCATAAAAAAAAGAGTGGCACTCCGGGACTGCTGACAGAAGTGAAACTTGAAAAAAAACCCCAAAAGAAGTTTTCACTTAAAACCAAATAGCGATGTCAGTGTCGGTGTCGGTGGCGAGTTCAATTGTTTTTCCCATCTCAAAAATGCCTAACTTGCCTAAAGAAGTTTTCACTTCAATCCGCTACAAGTTCAATAGTTTATTCACATCTCAAAAATGCCCAACGCGCTTAAAGAACTTTTCACTTCAAAAAACTTTTTCACAATGTTATTATTTCGTTATCCTAGCCTGCTTAATATATACCCATGGAAAATTGCAGCTTTCTAGTACTAACAGTCACTTTACTATGCCTCGGACAGACAGATGGACATACCGAAACCTTAGGGGTTCCTTGTCCATATTTGGACTACGGAAAACTAAAAAGAATGAAGTTATTATAAAACGTCAAGTTTTCCAAAGCTTTTCCTCGGTCTATGTTCTATTCCTATCTATAGTCAAAAACACTGGTGTGTGTATAGACTTATCTGATCCTATATCAAAACTGACTAATACTCGAGTGTACTTGAGAAACTTAATTAAATTTTAGTGCGTTTACGTCTAAGTTAATCACATCGTTATTTACAAATTATTGAGAAATCTGTTCGAATTAAATTTCAATGTTATTTGGCATTTGTAGGTTAATCAGTTGAATATGAATATAATAATTAATGTACCTAAACAAATTAAAAGTAGGTAAGTGAAATAGGTAATATTATTCTAATAGCTACTGTTAATTAGTTGCTTGAAAAATATGCCTATGATCAATCAGCCTAGCATTTTCCCAACTATCTTGGGGTCGGCTTCCAGTCTAACAGGATGCAGCATAAATTAGTGGTATTACCACTAATTTACATCGAGCGACTGCCTATTTGACCTCCACAACCCAAGTTACTGGGTAATATCGATACCCCTTGGTAAGACTGCATGTCAGACTTTCGGGCTTCTGACGACCCGTAACGACTGTCAAAGATCCATGATTGACAGCCGGGACCAACGGCTTAACGTGCTCCACGTGGTCATCCATGGACCAACAACGGCAAGCGTAGCTTAACCTGATGGATCGACCCATGCAGTTGTTATTACTCTCCTATAAAATAAGCCAAAGAATTTAACATAATTATATTTTTAAAACACGTAATAAAAATCTTTAAATTTTATTTAAATTTCATCAGCGATCGATACAATTTAAAAGCATTATTTTTGTTTGTTCGCATAATTTCAGTGAATATAACGAGAAATGCGTCCCAATTTAGAAAACAAATGTACAGTGACACTATCCACTGATACACTTTATTTTAAATTCAAATCACTCATCAAGGAAAAGAGATTTTTACTATGCATTGCTACATACAGTTCAATTAGGATTCAGTTCGCCATTTTGTTATTATGAAACCAGACTGATTCATACGAGCCACCCGTATTCCACACTACGTACGCGATTTAGTTTGCAAACATGTAAACATAACTGCGTCTTTGTAAAAACAACTTTAAAACTAACAAATAAAGTTCAGTTTGCACTGCAACTCCAAACATTCTTATGACTTTTTGGTAGTACTTATCATCCTGAATTCAACTTTATTGACACTGCTATAAAGTTCATATTCGTTTAAATGGGAATAACAAGGGCTTGAATAGACTACTTACAAACACACTCATTCAAGGATGCGTGTACGCATGGTTTGTAGCATTGAGAGTAGCGCAACAGTTGCGACACAGTTTAGCACGTCGTTTTGTGAGAATTGGTGTTCAGTGACATATTAACATGCATTTGATGATGTGTTTATTGTTGTGTTTGATATTGAACCTAACTTGATAACTGCGCCTGCGTGATGTTCAATTAAAAATGTGTGTGTATGTGAAGTCGTATTACTTCTAATGATTTTCACGTCTAAACGACTAGTCTTATTTCTTTGAAAAAATGTATGTTACTTTGACAATTTTCTTCGTAATTTGATGTGTGAATATTTGAAATTATATTTTTATAACATAGTATAATTAATTTGTAAAGTTATGTCTAACGCGGAGAAAAAATTGAGAATCACGCAAAAACTTTATAGTGTATTTTTATGAAACCTTCAACATTTTAAAGATAATTTAATTATTTATTTTTTAGTATACGTGATTTAGTATAATACCTATTGTTTTATGTATAATAAATTAATAATGAGTCTAATTTCGGACAGCGCTCCTTGATGGGCAAGTCCTATTACTGGGTGGACGTACGACTCGTTACGTGAGCTCAGCACAGAACACGCAAGCTAACCACTCATTGGCAGTTAACAGCGCCTTAAGATCCAGGTTTTTGTCACTTTGCTAGGGTCGCGGGATTGTTCCAATGAGTCACCACGGTCCGGGAACGCAAAGGCAACTGAGGGAACACAGGTGGTTTTTAGTGAGTAAGAGTCTGACACTCCCCTCCACTCAGAAAATCTATGGCAGCTTCCCCTAAAATGGAAAAATCCGGTTTTCTTTTACATACTTTTGATTTATTTTGTAATATTTCACTTTTCATAGAAAAACATAAAATTACTCTCACCGTTTCTCTAAACTCTTTTTCAAAAATGTTCGTAACTAACTGACTGAAGGACTTGCCAGTTTGTATGAAAAACCGTGAGGAATAAACGCTCTTAATATTATGCATGAAAAGTAGAACATTTTCCGCTGCCTTTTTCCGGACATAATAACCTTATATCATACATAATAAAACATCAATCATTAATCTCAAAACGACGTAACATCATAATCATAAATATTCACACACAAACATACACACAGTATTGTTTCTCTTCCGACAGCACTCATGACAAACACACAGACAGACATACAAAAACTCAGCATATGAGGTAACTTCCGAACTGTGAGAAAACTCGTTATCCGGTGCTTTTGAACAATGGCTAAGAACAATAGAACTTAAATAACTCATAAGTAGGTACAGGTACTTTTTAATTAATTAGTATGTGCACGGAAATTAAGTATTGTGATGAAAATTCCTTATGGTTTGAACCTTGGTGTATGATGTGGCTAAAAATAGACACCACAGAAACTAAGGATTTGACCTAAAAGCCTTAGTAGCCAATTCATTAAATTCTCAAAAAGAAAAACATACTAGAGAATCGTTTAAAGGTTTTATTTTTGAATTGACTTATCGTTAGGTATCCGTCAAGCAATCAACTAAAACCTTTTCTTAACAATTTACGAACTTGGTAAATTGGCAAGCAGAGGTTTTAGTTTCATATGTATTCACGACTATTACATCATTCTGTTATTCAATAAACGAATGAACAAAATAAAACAATCATTTCTGCTTAGAGGCAAAACAACTTGCAGTTGGGTTTTTTGAAAACGGCGTTTTTAAAATGATATTATTTACCAACATCCAGTTGAATTTTTTAAAGACCATTTAAAATAGACGTGAGATATCGAACTCTTAACAAGCAAAACACGGCAAATTCCCTCAGATAATGGTTGAGGAAATCAACCGTTCCGGATGCCAAACATGCCACACTGTCACTGGGATTAAGTTAATTCGATATAAATAGCTACAAACACATCACTAGAAGCCACTGCAGCGTGACCATTTGTCCATCCATCCATATTCATCAATGTCTAATATGAAGATATAGTAGAAAGAAAATTTATATGGACAGTTAACATGAACATGTAAACGTAAACAAAATTGTTTACGTTCTGTTGACGCCAAAAATTGCGTAGTTCGGTTTAAAAGGCTGTTTCAATTTGGAAGAGTGTCTTTTGTTTTCAAATTTGGAATAGAATTTTGATAATAATTTGTCTTTTTGGTCAAAAAGTAGATGCGATGAAAACTACCTATCTTTTGTTTTTATTTGAAAGTCTGTGTTTATATTCTAGAGCTGGCTTTAACGTGACTAGTAATCTTGAGTACCAGTAGTCGTAGTGATATAATGTCAATGTCATGTTTAACATTCTATCACTGATAACGCTTGTCATAAAGTTCAAAATAATGCATGTAATTGACAAGCGCTACTGATATGACCGTGGTCAGTCCCTCCAATTTTGTCATACATATATTAAACCACCCTTGTTCCTTCAGTTGCCTGTGCCAAAGGCCGCGGTAACTCTCTTGTAAATTTATCCGCGACCCCAGGCAGGTGGTCTAGGGCCCTAGAATTTTATTTTGTTTATTTATCTATTCTTAATATTCACGGATTTACCAAAAAAATTACAGCGTCCTATTCGTCTTATTTAGGTAAGTGGTCAAAAAATTTTATTTCTTGTAAAACTTACTCAATCTGCCTAGCCTTTGCCCAACTATCTTCAGGTCGGCTCCCAATCTAACCGGATTCAGCTGAATACCAGTATTTTACATAAAGTTACTACCTATCTGTCCTCCACAACCCAGTTACTGGGTAATACGATGCCCCTTGGTAAGACTGGTTGTCAAACTTTCGGGCTTCTAACGACCCGTAACGACTGTCAAAGATCCATGATTGACAGTCGGGACCAATGGCATAACGTGATTTCCGAGGCAAGGAGGAGTCTCACCAACCCATGCGTAGCTTTAACCTTATGGATCGACCCGTGCAGCTGTTATTACTTTAGCCACGAGCTCTTCAGCTCTTGTAAAACTTACTACGGAAAGATAATACTCGTGTAATAGAACAAAATCTGTGTAATACTAACATTCATATTCAACAAGGAAATGTAAATCTAAATATTTTTACATCTTAAATTCTTCAATAAAATCGCACATGTTTAAAATATTGACAATTAAACATCATAATTACAATCACAGATTTATAACTTCATAAAAAAATAAATTTAGATGATATTCGTGACTGTATCAATATTAAATGGTAATTATTGGAATATCATCAATAAATCAATTAGTAGTGATGATGTAAGATTTACTATAAGTAAAAGAGTTCGCTTTTCAAACAATAAAAAGAAAAAGAAATAGTGACGTTATCGTTTATAATTCAGATTGGTTCTTGGATGAGCCAGAGTAGGTACCAAAGACTACAATAATATATAGGGTAGTAGGTACTCTATAGTAAAAAACAAACCCTGAGTGGCCTTAGATAATCTCATCACAATACTTACTAGTCTATCGAAGGTCAGAGCTTTTCTAATTAAAACCTAATTCGAGTGAATAACATCTAAAGTTGGCAATGAAGACGCTATAATGTAGAACATTGTTTTCAAACTCAACCTCCTTATCACATTATTGCCAGCGACAAAAAAAAACGTAAATACCAAAGCGTATGGTGAAAAACGCTAACCTCATTTCACTAAACTCGAACAAAAAACTATAATTGCACACTTATTCACTTGACTAACTATCCAGTTAACGCCTAAACCGTGTTTGTCAATTAACTAAGCCATTTATGTAATGTTTTACAAAATACTGTTTTGCAAAAGCTAACGCATGTAGAAGTTTGCTTAATGAGACATTTATCACGTTGAGACACCGACTATTAGCGATATGTAATAGAGATGCACCGAATTATAGCCGAGTAGTCGGGTTAGCCAACTATCAGGCCCCAGTTTTGGTTGGTGACTATAATTATTGCGAATGGTCGATACAGGAAATCGGGAAATACTACACATTTTATACTTTTAAGAATTAAGGCCGTACTACCGGCCAAGTGGCGCCCTCATTGAATAAAAAATCGTAGCATAGCCTAGATAATAAATATTAAAGAATCCAACGTCACGTTTGTTACAATTTTGTATGCTACGATTTTTTATTGAATGAGGGCGCCACTTGGCCGGTAGTAGACCCTTTTATTTTTATTACATCTTTCTTATAAGAACCCTTAACCACCTACTTACCACCTAAGAACCTACTTTGTAATTTATTCAGTAAAATTCAATAAAATAACGGTTTTACAGCTTTTGTATTGAAAATATGTCAAACAGTCTTGTAACTGACTGTTGAAAAATCAGCCCTTGAAAGTAAAAACAAAAGTACTTTATAGAGATGGGCCGCATTTACCATCAGCGACTAACCGACTACTCGATTCGGCTATTTGAGCGCCTACTATTCGTCTGGTTGGCCGAATCCATAGTCGGCACACCTCTAGTAAATAATTATGGACAGCCACCCACATGAGTGTCAAACAGGCCTCGAAAATACGCTTTAATAATAATGCTGGCCGAGATTGTTATTTACTGCATAATAGTATCCTTAACTTTGTGTGGACCCTGGGAATTTGAAGTAGGCACTCGTAAATTGAGGCGGTTCCGGCGCCTACTTAGTTAAGCGGTGACTCAATTGCTCTTAGATTGTTGCTGTCGTTTACTTGCGAAATGTTGTAGATTAACTTTTTCCCGCGGTTTCGTGAGCTATCCAAAAGGAATTGTGAATTTCCAGGATGAGTATATAGCTTATCGCACTCGTCGATAATGTAGCTTTTAATAATTTTCGTATTTGAATCAGAATTTCCTGAGATTACACTTTACAAACATTTAAAAAACATACATTTTTCCATCTTTAATATTAGTTTAGATTTGGAAGAAAATTAGTGTCTTCAATGAAGATGAAACACCAGTACAATAGGTACAATTTTGGCAAACCTAAAGAGTTACCTGTTAGCGTCTCTTCTTTTATTCATCAGTGAAATCTACATTATAATTTACATATTTTTCACACCACCTGTTCGACAATGTCCAATTACACATCATGCAATCTCAACGTAAAGTAAAGCATTACCTCCCAAGGGAGGTAAAGTTGTATGAAACTACCTAGGGAGTAAAGTGATTTGAATTTGGAACGTCAAATTCGTGGAAAACTCAAAGTAAAGAAAATCGAACTGGCCAACATAACCAGAACTCAAAAAAGAAAAGAAAAGGCCGCGATTTCAAATAATGAGAAACAAAAGACTGTGATTTTCAGTGAGCCCTTGCTTTTTATTGTCTCGCAGAAGGTGTGAAAAGTAGAGTATGCTCCTCTGGAATAAAGCTTGTCTTCGTCTTGGGCAGCTTGAACCCCTCGCTTTGCTCAGGACTCTGCATAACCCCCTCGTTACGCTCAGGATTCAATATACCGCACGTGACGTTAAGACATTGCTTTACCCCCTTTGGTACACAATTTACTATTAATTTATCATCACCGATGTCCTTTACAGTGTTGCAAGCATCAGCAGTTTTGGTCACACCCGTTTTCATTAAGAATGCAATAATAGTCGAAAAGTAATTTGTACTTTAATTATTTCTAATGCTATCCGCAGAATTGAAGTTTGCATTACCATTAGTATGCACAGTTACTAAAACTAATTTAAATTCAATACAAATAATGATGGGTCGACCGTTCATTATGTTAAGTCTAATTTAATTATTAGTTTCTAAGAGAATTGAGCGTCTCTGACTAAATAAAGGCTTAAAGGTCAACCGGGTCGCAAATACCACAATTCAAGCAAGCATCGGTCATCGCCTTATAAACGCTCGACTAACTATAGCCCGCGGCTACGCCTGGTTCAAATTAAGTAACAGCTTACTATAGAATGTAGGTTTCCTCGAAAACGGTCAATATAACAAGTAAGGTGGATTTGAATAGAACCGGTAGGTCTACTCTTGTTTTCTAACCCGATTTTAGGTTGAACTACATTTTTGTTATGTAAGAAGAGGCAGGAAGGGGTGTCTGTATTTTAACCATATTGCCTAGTCTTTCGTAGTCATCAGTAGTGTATTTTTTTATTAGAATGCAGATGTAACACATTCTAATGTTTTTTGGTGTATTTGGCAACAAATGTGTCGAGTCAGCCTTCTCGGCAAACTTCGCTAAGGTAGGTAATACTACAATAAACTTCTCAGTTCCATTTTACCGAGATCGCGCCTGTTTCAATGATTCCACTTGTTGTCCAGTTGCGTAGACACTTAAGACACAAAACTACACCAATTTTACATCACAATAACCACTAGGAATCAATAAACAAATAATTAAAACAGCCACTGAACTTCACTCGAGAAAATCCCGCCAAAAACTCCTCCTTCAGTTGCCTGTGCCAAAAAAAGGGTTGCGTTGACTCTATTTTAAATTTATCCGCATTCTTGGCAGAAGCTTTCTTACCATACGTAAATAATTCATATTTAGTTAGATTTCTGTTTGGACATTTTGACTAAAGGCTATCACAGATAGATGCGGTGGAATTATCAACAACGGTGCTACAAGTACATGTACCTAGATCATTTCTTTGAAACTGCGAGCCTTCATTATTTTTTTGTTTTTAGTTTTTTAATAAATACGATGAGCCTACAAGTTTAAATAAAGCTATTAAAATTTAACGATCATAACATAGACTTTAATAATAATATTTCGAAACATCCTTTACGACAATATTGACCATGTCAAGGATTCAATTTATATATAACTAGCGACCCGCCCCAGCTTCGCTCGGGTACAAATTATATAAACCTTCCTCTTCAATCACTCTATCTATTGAAAAAAAACCGCATCAAAATCCGTTGCGTAGTTTTAAAGATTTAAGCATACATTGGGATATAGGGACAGAGAAAGCGACTTTGTTTTATACTATGTAGTGATACACAGGTGTAAACAAGACTTAACTTATTATTAAATCAGAAATAAATAATATTCACCTCAAAAGTACCTACTTCTTCTGCTCCTCGATGGAAGTGGCTGATCCTGAGATCTTTCCGCGGAGTTACTCTTACGACTTGGATCGTTTCAAAGAAAGATTGAAGAGAGTCGTCTATCAAAAGCAACGCGGTCATGTCGGATGTATGAGAGTGATGAAAGAGGTAGTGCATCTGTGTTTACGCACACACTAGTGCATAAAATATATAATATCACGAACCGATATGCCACCATGTCCGAAATCGGTCAGGGAGAACAATATTGGACATGTCCTAAGGCAGCGGTCGCCACATACCTTCAGGTGAGTAGCCTGCTTATTTGCAACTCTATGGCATAAACAAACCTAACTCAAGAACAAATTTACAAGTATTCTATTATACATTATATATTGTTATTTTCTAGATTTATTCTTTAGCTCTGCCCTCTATGACTAACTCTGTCACCGTGACCCCTGCTATTTCGTTGAACAATTTTATTGAATTCGTGAATCGGACGCGCCTTGCCAAACGCCTTACTATTTCCACTGACATTACATTACAATGCCTTAGGCACGCTACAGACCGGACACGCACATTATTTTGGTCCACAGATGTTGCTTAATTTCATAAAACGTGGGTGTGAGTTTGGTCTTCTTTAATTTTTTGGTAGAATAACTGATACTCTGTCTCTTATTTCCAAAGTGTGCCAATTGGCATCTTCAGTTCTTACTTTTTTGTATATTTAGGAGTTACTTCACAGCTACCCATCTCTATAACTCCTCATCTTCTGCATTGAGCTTGCTATTTTTCGTTTTTCTAATCTCTGATCCAGAGATGGCCGGATGGGCTGGACTCGTTCTCAAAAGACTAAAGAATTGCTGAAAAGCGGAGAAAGGGGGAAGTGTACAGGCTCATAATAATATGGTTTTGGATGACTTGGATTTTTCTGTACACGATATTCTTTCCCTCTGATTGAGATATCAAATCCTGATGGTTTATACGAAACATCTACTCAACAGTTCGTAACTGTGTATTATGCCTTACAAAACGTTACTATAGTTTACGGTAAACCTGTGTTGCAAAACAAATTACCGGTAACAACGGTGAAGTGCCGTGAAACGTGAAAATCACTAAAATGTCGCGTCTTAAGGTCACGTAGATAGTTTAGTTTGCACTTTGAGAGGAGAATATTGATTTATAGTAGATATTTTATTCCATCAATTTGCAGGACAGCTCAGCTGGTGACGGGAACTTTGTTCAATGTTGTTTGTAGATTAGATGGAATGGCCATTAAATCTAAGTTGACTGTAGTAAAGACAATCACCACAGATGGTGGTTCATGGGCAGTATATGCGTAGTCTCTCACAAAACAAGCAATGGACCACCTTCCATCTTGCGCCGTAGAATCGAAACGCTAAAAGTTTTAGTAAGTATATTTTTACAAGATTTTTGTAGTGCAGTTTGAGAGATGGCATAGTTGTGGACTGCAATTGGTCCATTTGATATTAATTAAGAGTTTACTAGTCAACTGTGGGTTAGGTTTCATCCATGGATTTACTGTCATAATTTCATGTATCTGTTTGCCATGGTTATTATGTTAACAGCTTTTTCTCCATAACTGACTGCAAACCTGCAAGGCAGCTCAATGTCTTTGAAAATAGTTGGAAAATGATTTTATTTCTGTAATTGCTTAAGGTTTTAGTGTTAAGGTTAAACCACTAATTGTTCGGTTATGTTTACTTTGTCGTGTATTAGGCAAATATATTATGGTAAACGATGCTTGAGGCTTGTTTTTCATAATACTTGAGTTATTTACAATTTATTTCCATATTAAGTAACCTGTAGTTACTATAAAAGCTTCCGTAACATATTACACTATTTTTTTATATTTATCAAATCCTTCCAGCACGCGTAGCATGACCCCCATTGATTCTATATTCTAACAGCAATCGGTGAATATATAATAACAAGATGGCATTTTTTATATTTATTTCGACTGCAATTTAATACACTGAACAGGTTTCCATAATTAAAAACTAAAACATAATAATGAATTTCTATTAATAAGCATGTTACAATCGTTTAGAAGATGACATCAAGTAGGTATTAGTCATTATTTTATACATTAAGGATTTAGCCTTATGAACTTTAAACGATCTTAAAATCCTTACATCATTCCGTACATTACGAAATTGTTTAGCAAAATGGCAAGTCCTGTTTGGGTCATTGCCTTTGTCAAAAAAGTCAAGTTTTGTTGGTTTTTGCAAATTATCAAATTAAAAAAAAAACAAGCCTGGTGCATGTCGGATTTCGCACATTTAGGGTTCCGTACCAAATATTAGTATTTGTTAGTAAAATATCATCATTATCATCATTTCAGCCGAAAGACGTCCACTGCTGGACATAGGGCTCCCCCAAGTGTCGCCACAATGATCGGTCCTGTGCGTCTCGCATCCATCGGCTACCCGCGACCTTCACCAGGTCATCGGTCCACCTTGTGGGAGGCCTTCCAACGCTGCGTCTTCCGGTACGCGGTCGCCACTCCAGAACTTTTCGGCCCCATGGACCAGCTGTTCTGCGAGCAATGTGGCCCTGCCCACTGCCACTTCAGTTTGGCGATTCTTCGGGCTATACCGGTAACCTTAGTTCTCGCGAATATCATCATTTCTGATTCTATCACGCAAGGAAACTCCGAGCATTGCCCTCTCCATTGCCCTTTGGGTGACTGTAAGCCTTCTGATGAGGCCCATTGTGAGCGACCATGTTTCGGTTCCATAAGTCATCACTGGCAACGCGCACTGGTCATAGACTTTCGTCTTGAGACACTGTGGTATGTGTAGTAAAATATACGTAATAATAAACATTCTTACCAAATTTCTAGTAGGTACATAGGTCAATGGAAAGTTAAAAATTCAAACAAAATTTTATGACAGACGACGGACAGACGGATACGTGAGTCTCTGTTTAGGCCCTTCGGGTACGGAATCCTAAAAATTGGGTATGAAATGCTATTTAGAATCAAGCTTGTTTGCGACTTTTGGAAAAGATAAAATTAGAAGTATACTTGAGTTTAGAAATTATTGAGGTGACCCTTTATTTTAAAAGGAATTCATGCAGTTTGTCCACTTGGATGTCCAGTTTCGTTATCTGATTCACACGATACCTTACATTTAAGGTAGTATTCAAAATACAGTAAATTACAATATTATAGAATTAATGTAGGTCTTGTCCCAACTACAAAAAAAAATATGCATAATTTTGTTGTAAGAAAAAAAGTAAAAATAATAAAAAAGTATGGATTTTGAGAATTCCCAAGGAAAGGTAATGCCTAAAATATTGACGTTATTCAGAATTCATTTTACATGTACCTAATCGATGAGATTTATTGAAGATATTTAAGGTACCTACCAGATTTAGGGTCTGATACACTAATCTTGCTTCGAAAGGCTGGCGGTCAATAGCCTTAGGTCTACCTGAGATCTCAAAATTATGGCAATGAATTTTAAGAATGCAAAAACTAAATGGAATTATAATAAGCTGGTCATCGGCTAAAAATAGAGTCGTCCTCTGAAAACGTAGGTGTAAAGGAGTCTATAATAATAATAATAAAAAAAAAAAACATATTTTACTAAAAGGCAGCGCGAGAAAAGGACGGCTATAGCTATGAACTCAGTTAGAGATGTCAAACTAGTTTTCACTTTGCGGTTTATCGTGTTTTTAGTTGACATGTTTTTACGTGTACTTAATTTGTATGGAAATATTAGTTCAACTTAATTTGACAGCTCTTATTTACGCTCGTCTCTTTTTTGTTTTATTAGAGAGAAAAAGATAGCAATAACCTAAATTATGTTTAGATTGTGCTCAAAAGAATCGGCACCAATGGAGGGTTAGCTAACTGACGTCATTCTAAATCTAATATGGTACACAAGTAATTTTTTATGCATTCCTATGATATGGGTACCAAATTAAAGGGTTTTAAGAAGAATACCTACGAAATATGAAGTGACTTCACAGTATTCGTGTTTTCTAGTTTTTTTTTTTAACTGTAGTATTATTATTATATTTTTTACATAAAGAATAGCCAAAATTTTTCGTTAAGTCTCTTCAAGGTTGTTGAAGAGCCATATAGAAGAATCATGCTTTATAATGGTCATTATGCAGGCTTATAAGATTATGTATAGAGATTAATTAACATTTATAATGGAGTTGCAGCCTACTCATATAACTTCAATGGTAAAAGAATCGGATTCATTTGACATTTGAGTCTTCCGAAAGGTCAAATGTAACAGACTTGGATTTATGTTTGAAAAACAGAAGCGAAAGGTGGTAAAATGTAGCTGATTTGCCATTGAAATGGAACTAGGACTGATGGATACAGATCCAAAACTTATAAAGAAAACTAGAAAAAAAAAATATGTAAAAACCATTTTTATAGAGAACAATTTTCGCTTTGTAGAAAATTATATTTTCGCGTTGCAAAGTTTGCACGTGTCTTGAGACCAAACAATAAGGTTGGCCGATACCAAAATTAGAGGTCCAACTTGTTACTACCAAATTCGCAAACTATTTTCGTATCGATACCAAAATTAGAGGTCCAACTTGTCACTATCCAATTCACAAACTATTTTCGCACCGATACGAAAAATTAAAGGTCCAACTTGTCACTACCCAATTCGCAAACTATTTTCGCACCGATACCCAAATTAGAGGTCCAACTTGTCACTACCCAATTCGCAAACTATTTTCGCACCGATACCAAAATTAGAGGTCCAACTTGCCACTACCCAATCGCAAAATATTTTCGCGCCGATACTAAAACTAGAGGTCCAACTTGTCACTACTCAATTCGCAAACCATTTTCGCACGAAACTAAACTATGTAAATTTCACTCACCATGGAAATCTAATACCACATACTTTATTTGGAACAAACAAATTCAGGTTAATACCGTCTCCTCAGGGCAATTTCACAGCACATAAAAAATATATGCTAATAATTTAATCAATAGTCGGAAATTCTTCGCTATGTCGCAAAAACCATTGTTACATAACAAACTTCCGTAGAAACTGTAATAAAAACAAAAGAAAAACGACTCGTCTGTGGTGTAAATGAACTCATAATGGTGTCTAGTTTTTGGTGAACTCGTTTTATAGAAAAAAAAAATCTTTATTGTGGCAGCCGCTAGGTGAATCGGTTCGCTACTATTTTTAGATGACCAGCTGATTTTGATGTTACCTGTTTTTGTAATCTATTTTGTTTTGTTATTGTTAGGCTGTGGTTTTCTGTTTGAATGATTTTGTGTTTCATCATCATCATTTTAGCCAAAAGATAAGAACTGTTGGACATAGGCCTCTCCCATGTATCGCCACAACGACCGGTCCTGTGTGTCTCGCATTCATCGAATGCCCGCGACTCTCACCTGGTCATCGGTCCCCCTTGCCTTCCAACGGTGCGTCTTCCGGTACGCGGTCACTCCAGAACTTTTCGGCCCCATCGTTCATCTCTTCTGCGAGAAATTTTGTGTTAACCTCCATTCTGCATTTTTCCGCATTGAAAACTGTCTACGACCCCCAATGGTGGTGCATTTTTCCATGTGAAAATATTTTTGAGTTTTTTTTTAAATTAGAGATGGGTTTGCTCTTGACTCTAGTCTAGGTCAGAGATGACAGAGATAAAGTCGACGATCGAGCGAGCTTACCCAGAAGAAACCGGTTCACTCTAACTTTGAAGAGATTAGGTTTGTATGCGTTCGGAAACACAAACTCAGGCAGAGAGTTCCACTTCTTTGCTGTGCGCATTATGAAAGTCGTTTGGAAACGCTTAGTGCGAATTTGTGGAATAGCTATAAGGTAAGGATGGTACCTTGCTGTGCGTCTAGAAGTCCAATGGTAGAAGGGTCGGCGGGATGAGGTCATGGAATTCTTGGGCACACTCACCGAAGTACATTCTGTAGAGATGTTTGTAATTGGATCAGAAACCAGAATTGCCAGAGATCTCTTTTACAGACATATTTATGTCTGGGACCTTGTTTGAAGATCTTTTTCTTGTAGATTCTTAACAGTACCTACAGATTGATGTCGATACTGAGAGCCTGACCTATTTATTATGAATATGCAATTATTCTAATTAAACGTCCTTATATTTTGTCTAGTGGGTGCACATGTAGGATGCACTTCTATTTCAAGGTGATTGCTTTATGATGCATGGTTAGATCATTGTAATAATTCCCTTGACTAACAATCTAGATAATATGCAGATAGTGTGCTAAATGTTCAATGTTCTGTATTATTTCAGTGCACAATTAAGATAAAACTTACACATACGGCATCATTAAAATGTGGATAAAACTTTAATTCATCGAAATAGTCCCACCCCAAAATAGCGAGCATAAGTGGTAGAATAAAAAATGTCTTCGGTGAAAAATATGCCGCCATAAATACCGAACGTACGTCAAAACTACAACCCCATTAAACGTACGTAGGTCAAAACGATGTCCCCATTTAAAGACTCCTACACCAGTGACGCCAGCACTGCCGCATCCGGCAGCTTATAAGCTCGCTTTGCCGCACAAAAGAGCCGCCAATATGGCCACCTGTGCCGCCACGTGTCGCGTGCTTTGGGGAAATTTTCTGCGGCCAAGTGCCTACCGCCGGCCGCACAGATGCCCGGAAAAGCCGGCGGCACGTGCCGGTCGGCAAAAGCCGGTGGTACGAGCCGGCGGCACTGTGTGTAGGAGGGCCTTTACTTACGGAGGCCAACAACATGTCCTTATTTAACGTACGTAGGTCAAAAATAAGCCTTTCCTTAGATTGTCCATTATTAATCTTTTCTCATCTTCGTAAAATCCTCGGCACAGATTTGATTGAGATTTAATCAAACTTAACAACTAAAACTAAACGCATGCTGACCACCCATACAAAAGAGAAAAGGCAGGATGCGTCCGAGGTTAAAATAATTGTTAAATAAACATTTAATTAGGTAAGACTGTGTATTAACCTTCTCGTGTTGTTAAAGGCGTATATGAACGTTTTAATTTCCTTTGTAACCATGACACGAGTTGCATGAACCACGACGGTGGTATTGGTAGTATAGTAATCGTGCTCTCTGTAGACTATTTAAATTATTTTGTAGAGATAAGGTGTGAAGAATAGATGGAGATTTAGTGAGCTACGGTCTGTGGGTTCTGAATGTTTTTTTTTTTAATGGTTAAGAACTAAAGTTGTCGAATCGTTTTTTATACTATAATGATTGTATGTTCGGGTCAAATACTGCTGGATTTGACCAGTCTTATCCTACGGAGTTGATTTTTTACATGTTGGTTCAGTATGGTAAGCATGACTTTAATCGACATCCAGGGTTAGCTCCAGCACGAGTAGCATGGCCACCATAGAAACGGGTTTTGTCGACGGAAGAATAGACAGAACGACAGATTGTAGAAATATTTCTACCGTTCTAAGCATGGCAATGTTAAAACTGAAGAGAAGAAATGTTTCTATTGTTCAGCCGACAAAAGTCTATAATGTAAAACATGCTCGGACACAAAAGATGTCAAGTTAGATAAAAAGAACTTTGTCTATTCTTGGTAGAATAGAGATAGAAGTGGTCATGCTACGTCTGCTGATAGAGGAACTCTTCAATGATTAGTAGCTCAGACACGAAATGATGTGTATGAATTTTTAAAAACTTTTTTATTACTATTAACTTATTTTATTAGTTGCTTTTATTGATTGTCATGATACATATTCTTTTTCCTTATTTTCTTACTTTGTATTGAAATAATTCCTTTAGGCTATGTCAACTTACATACTCAGGATTTTAATTTAGTCAGGCATATCGTAGTTTAGTATTGCACATTCGTCTTTGTATTATTATATTCGTCTGCTGATCAGTATCTGAAAGCGTTAGTAGTTTGTATGACCGTTTTAAATATAGTTTAATATCAATTCTTTAATCTGATTATGCAAATAATATAATCAACATCTTAGCTCATATAACGTGGGACGCAAACAGTCACAAAAAGATCTTACTTTTCATCTCATTTGGCTTATAAAATTTCTTAATACTTAAGATGACAGACTAAAATTCTTAAACTGGATTTCGTATTTTCACTTCCACTTTCAGTGTTAAGCTTTTATAACGTTGTTATGAAGATATTATTAAACTTTTACTTGTAAGTTTCACATTTGTATTTTTAGGCGTTAAAACTGTCAAGGTCAGATTTCGGGGAACTTTTGAAGACGCCATTTTTTTGGGAATCGCGGGATCAAGTCGGATCAACGCATTGCTTCACAAAAAAGTTAATACAATTTTTGTTTGTTTATTTAATCATGTTTTTTGTATTAAAGTGACAAAATTTTGTTATATAAATAAGCTCCTACCGAAGGGGCTGGCCTACAACAGCGGAAAACAGAAATTTGTGGAAATGGGATAAGGAGGCCAGTTAGACTAGATTAATTAGTTTGTAGGTTTATGTATGTAGATAAGTCATAATCACAGAATAAGAATTCCTCATTATTAAAAGACACAATGAAATATTATGAACTCTCATCCTTCTTTGTGCCATAATGATTGTTAATTCAATTTTTGTTTGTTTATTTAATCATGTTTTTTGTATTAAAGTGACAAAATTTTGTTATATAAATAAGCTCCTACCGAAGGGGCTGGCCTACAACAGCGGAAAACAGAAATTTGTGGAAATGGGATAAGGAGGCGAGTTAGACTAGATTAATTAGTTTGTAGGTTTATGTATGTAGATAAGTCATAATCACAGAATAAGAATTCCTCATTATTAAAAGACACAATGAAATATTATGAACTCTCATCCTTCTTTGTGCCATAATGATTGTTCATACACACTAATTATGGCTACAGGAAACGCTAGACCCTTGACGGTGGGAACCACGTATGCAAAGCTTCAGTTGTCAAGACCCAGCAAACCCCTGATCACAATTCAATTGTGCATTTTAGGTACTCCACATAGAAAGTGTCTTCACATCCGTTCATGTAACAACCAAGAGCTTGATTAATCACCTTATTATTAGTGTATTCTTTCCGCGGCCGCCATTGAACAATAGCCGACAAGACAAGTCTTAATGTTGTCATGCGTACGCGGGGAATACTCTTGCGCAACTGATTATGATCTGCTACACTGAAAACGACTTTGGGAGAGAATTTCGACTATTTTCTCTCTGCTGTTTGTTTTACTCTTATAGCTGTAGCAATAAAGGTGGTTTTGCAGTGGAAGAAAAAGTTTGTAATTGTGATGTTTTAATGCTGACATTGACATGACTAGGCTTAGATGTGAAGTTGAATGATCTTGAATTGGTGATTTGTAGATCTTATTTGCATTAGTGTCTGATTTATCTTTTAAGAGTTTAAATGTACAAAAAGGGATTTAAATAAGTGTTTTCTAGTTACTAAATTGCTCTATGGGTGTGTTGTTGTTGGTTAACAAGAAAACACAATATCAAGGTAGTCAAGTTCTTTAGATGATGTTCAAGGATTATAAGACAATTTCTGTTTCATTTAGGGTAAAACCAGGATAGTTGTCCCAAGGGTATAGTTGCCCCGATTGTAATTACTCTAGTTTCGCGGATGAATCGCATGCTATTTTATTAATCAATCGAAAGACTCTCCAACTACCACTAAATTGACCGGGTCGCATGTCTCTGTGCGATTGCATGGGAATGCGGGATAGATATCGTTTCTCGGCGGGGCATCTATCCTAAGCAAAATTTTTTTTATTATATTATTTAACAAAAATAAATAAATATTTTTTAAATTTTTATGTTTTTTTTTTTACTCTGGAAACATTAAAGATACCATGTTTTATTTTTCATAAAGTAGATAAAAATCCAGAGTACCGGCCATTTTTGCAAATTTATAATGTATTTTGTTTTTTATAGTGAGAGTTATAGAGTGATTTCAAGAAGTGTGGCAACTATCCCGGTATTTCCTTTCATCTCTACATAGTAGGTATAAGTCAAAGTCACTTTCCGTGTCTGTCTGTTTCTTAGGTAACTAACGCAACTGATTTTAATTCGGTTAAGTTCTGAGTGTATAATTTGTATCCGTGCTGAGTCGGGGCATGTTGCTAGTTTACATATCACACCTCCGATAAAATAGAGTTATTAGTTATATTATTAGTTCCAACTCGAAAAAGTTGGATTTTCAAAATTCGACTATTTCGGGATAAAAAAAGAAAGAAAGAAAAATATTTATTTTCAGATGACAACCGCACATTAATTTACAAAAGCCTAGTATCCAAGCAAAAATAAAATAAAACTAAACTAATTGCCTAGTGGTCTCATTTCTGGCCACACCAAAGACAACCATAGACAATATATGTCTAGGGTCTGGTGCACCACTACACGCCATAGACGAAACATAGGTCTATGACGCCTCGATCAATGACATAAGGAGATCACGACTCACAGCAAACAAAACGTAACGTATATTACCTAATACAAACGTAAAGACGAAGAGATGTAAAATAAGTTGAATTTTGAAAATACAACTTTTTTGAGTTGTTACTCTATTGTA
The DNA here is from genome assembly GCA_951329385.1 of Polia nebulosa. Lineage (NCBI taxonomy): Eukaryota > Metazoa > Arthropoda > Insecta > Lepidoptera > Noctuidae > Polia > Polia nebulosa. The sequence continues at coordinate 9,669,614 of OX589588.1, read as the reverse complement.
TCGGAGGTGCGATAGACTGTGATTTTAGACCAAAATTATGGCTCTTCCTACAGTATGTTTCAAATAAAGGCCTCACCGTCTAAGTTTAATATGTTTTGATAAAACACTAGAGAGCCGTTGTTGCTGAACAGTGTTTAAAGTTTGCATAAGAGATAGTACTATTTTAGTGTTGCCTATAGAATTTTATTGATACGAGTATGTCTACTTTCTCGAGTTTTTATAACATTATAATGTTTTTCTTATGCAATTATATTATGATGTGTAGACCCACAGTCATGTTTGACTTTGATTAAATATCTATCTAGTTCTGTTTGATTTTTTGCCTTGTTTGATATCTCTACATCAATCAATGTCAAGTTTAAATAAATAATTCGTGTTATTTAAGTGTTGATTTTATGTTCTTTTAACCTTTTGATGAGAGTAGTTCTGAGACCAGTGTCCGGTGACCAAAAGAATCTAATATTGCAAGAATTGAATGAAACCGAATGAAGGGAAATTGAAACAAAGGCAAACTTTTTAACCGACTTTCGAAAAAGGAGGAGGTTCTATGTTCGACTGTATGTTTTTTTTTTATGTATCTCCGCCGATTTCTCCGTCAGTTGTGGACCGATTTTGAAAATTCTTTTTTTTGTAACCGCTCTTTATCCGTGACATAGAAACTATACCTACTTGTATAACCAAAACCACCCTTTTTTATAACACCACTGAACCACACCTTATTTAACTATTTTGCAAGTGCTACCACCTACTATAGAAAAATACACTTAACTGTTTTGGAATAGAGTTTAATTTTCATTGATTAATGTATGGATTGGAAAGTAAATATACTATCAATTAACTTAAAGGAACTACTAAGGTGACAAGTTAAGTGGTGTGATTAACGTTGTCATTATCTTCTAATAATTATCGACTATTTGCAGTGTTATGACAAATAATTATTGTTAGAAAACTGAGCAATCGGCACAGGTTTTAAATCAAATTGTTTATTTTATTTATTTATTAAACTTAATACACAAGTAAGAATTACTGTACAATGGCGGACTTAATGCCTTAGGCATTTTCTACCAGTCGACCTTAGGGTTGGTCAGAGATGGAACGTGAAAGGTGCAAGTTAAGGGAAAGAATCAACGGGAAAAAAAATTAAATAAACACATACATACAACAAAATTAAAAATGTAATTGAGAAAAACGTAAATAACGAATCAGCGTTGTGACGATTTTTCCAACTTCTTGCGAATGTGTTCACGCGCTTTCAACTTAAAAGAGAACCGACTGGTTGCCGTCCTGATGTTCCGAGGGAGCGCATTCCTTAAGGAGACCGCCTGGACATGGATGGATATTATGATATTTATTGAAAACACACTTTGATTTTACAAGTCTTTTTGTTTTCAGGGTTCCGTACCCGATGGGTCCAAACGAAGCCCTATTGCTGTCACTCACGTATCCGTCTGTCCGTCGTCTGTCACACAGATTTTACAGCCAAACGGTTGGAGCTAGTCTTCAAATTTTCACAGTAAAAGCATCTTATTGACCCAAATCCATACAAATAGTCAATAATACATTTGGTACGGAACCCTAAACGTGCGATGTCCGATACGCACTTGGCCGGTTTTATGTCTATTTTAACTGGATAATTCTGGTGTTTTCTAGCGGACTACTCAGAAAAAACACCGAAACAAACTCAGTCAAAGTCTCTTTTAAAGTTCATACAATTATAGTTTTTGTACACCAAGTAACCAATAATTATTCAATTAAAACATTATACGGATTTGGCACGCGTGGGTCGCCAATTAATTTACATTCAATTGATATTTAACGAGGAACTAAGCGTGATCGTTAAAACATCAAAGTTTTTAGAGTTTGTATAGTCATGATTTGTGATCTACTGGCAGTAAGTTGGGCCATTCGGCGAAATGAGTCTAGGACCTTTGTTTTATTTTTAGGGTGGGAGGGTGGGAAATATAACTTCTCTCGCTCTGGGAGGGCCTGTCAGAATCTTACTGACTACAACCCATCCATTGGGACCTAGGATATATGTTTTTTTATTAAAATTGGTTTATTGACTTATGCGTGAAAATGTAACAAACAAACGGACAGACAGTTACTTTCGCAATTATGTTATTAGTATGGATGTGAATACTGATTTATCTTCTATATGTATATATATAAAATTCAAAGTTCTGACTGACTGACTGATATATCAACGCACAGCCTAAACCGCTGGTCCTAGAGACATGAAATTTAAGCGTGTGTTCTTTGTGAAGAGTAGGTATTCACTAAGAAAGGCTGTTTCGAAATTCAACCCTTGAGGCGGTGAAAAAGGGGTTAAAAGCTTATAACGGGGGAAGAATTAATTCCAAGCGGGCGAAGCCGCTGGCAGAAGCTAGTATCTAATATATTAGGTACTATTGACTTATTAATAACTAATCTAACGGATGAGTTAGTCTTACAAGAGATTAAAAGTAGTTATGCGTGTAAAGGTCTAAGGCAATTCGTCAGATTAATATTTACTGAGATACTTATAAATATTAAAGTTTAATGTATGTAAATGTACAACGACATAATGACATCATTTTTAGTCATCAAGAGATTTTGGTTTTCCTAAAACACAGTGTAATGTTGACAAGCTTGTTGAAACTATTATGTCAGATGAGATTTCTGTGAATCAACCACTTTTACAAACTCACGAAGACAAAGTAAGCCAAGGAGCTTTACAATATCACAGTTCTCCTTTCGAATGAGTTTTAAAACTCCATCTGCCGATACTGATAGCAAACGCCAAACTAAGAACCTTTTTCCAACTAGAAATTTTTGACACAGCTGATCACAGATTCGAAATTCATAATGTACTACCCATCACCGCGTGTATTCTGAAGGAGACATCGTACTTGTGATTTCTAGTGATATCCTTATCGCACGTTTTCCATTCTAAAATAATAGAGACACAGGACTAGGGATGCCCCTGGCTATGGCTGTCATCAATATTCCAAAAAATATAAAACCTACTTACGATGCGCAAGATAAATCACAGTGTAAAGTTTGGATGAATCGTAGTATCCAATAGCATTTAGACCGCCCACTGTTTTGGATAAATTACTAAACATATAATAATATTATGTACTCCATCGTAATGATAAACAAATTAGGCTTACGTAATGGAGGTCGTGAACTTACAAATCTGGCGTGGGACGCTAAACTAGAAAGAGCTGGTATAAGCTGAAAAACTGGATAGAAGGCAGTCCTTGGTGTCATAGCACAGTGTTTGAAAGACTAATGTTCAGGATTTGTATTTAGGGTGTTTTTAATGAGGGAGACAGCAGAACAGATGGTCCATGGGGGCGAAAAGCTCTGGAGTGGCGACCGCGTACCGGAAGACGTAGCGTTGGAAGGCCTTCCTCAAGGTGAACCAATGACCTGATAAGGGTCGCGGGTAGCCGATGGATGCGATACATACAGGACCGGTCACTGTGGAGACATTTAGGAGAGCATACGTCAAGCAGTGGACGTCTTTCGGTTGAAATGATGTATGAGAGGGATTCACATTTTGAATTTACATGCCTGTCTGCCTGGTGTAGTCATCACATACACCATGACAATGCATATCGATGTCTGAAACATCCAGCCACTTAATCAAGATTTGATAAATTATGGAGTAACTTAAATCCCACTTAAATTTATAACACTAATAAAAACATAATAGAGCTAGGTACACGAAGTGAACACTACATAAAAATAAGTTACTCAAGCTCAAGTATATATTTTGCATATGGAGCATCGACACGAAAAGAAGAAGTATAAATCAAACTTGGACTTAATACATAATAAAGGTAACATTATAACTTAAATAGAAAGAAAGAAAAAGTATTACCACCACCACCACGGATAAATACCACTTAAATTTATAACACTATTAAAAACATAATGTAGTGATGCAGACCGATTTGTCATACATTAAATAATGAGAAGTTAGTCAAGCTCAAGTTTATATTTTGCATGTACAAATTATAAAGTAGCTGTCAGACAGTGTCGAGCCTTTCTCTCGTCAATTACTTGCAAGCCTTTAAATGCCTATTATTACTTGGTATTTAAGACCTAGATAATTTGAGCCATTCATCAATGTCATGACTTAAAACAAAAGACAAACACAGCTGGTATTCTGACACATTTGATTACATTCTGAAGTTGAGTGTATTGTCTGTATTACAAAATTAACGTCCTATTGGAGGTTCCTTGACCTGAATTGTATTGTCTAGGATGATCTAAGATACGGATTTTATAGTAAAGTAATCTTTTTTTTTGCAAGGTATAAGTCCGGGAAGTGTGGGATTTTTAACTTACTAACACCTAGTGATAACCATCAGTATAAGGAAGGGGTTTCCTCTTAAAACACCACCCCGGAACCCCCTATGAGCAACTAGTCTCAGGGATGTGCCCTTATAGGTGATTACGATAGGGCACAACTTTTACAATTAGGTAACTTAAGGCGCAGTTATTAGACTTCTAATTATTTTTGAAGTAAAACTTCTAAGAGAGTAAGCTGCTGAATGCGTGACGAGAGCGTTACGAAAAGTGTGATCGGGTTAGGCGAACGGAAGAATTTATCAATGAAAACCTATAATAAATTTAAATATTTGTAGAAAATTAATATATGTATAGGTATACATGTATATATTATACAAACAAACATATATATACATACATATAGATGGAGCTAAAGAATGTTTACTTCAATCGTGTGGTCTAAAGCACACTCATTTTTTAATTAAACATCACGTCTAAACGACTAGTCTTATTTCTTTGAAAAAAAGTATATATTAAGTACTCTAGACAATTTTCTTCGTAATTTGATAGGTGAATTTTTGAAATTATATTTTTATAACATAGTGTAATTATAAATGTAATTATTATTATTACATGGTGAGCTTAGCACAGAACACGCAAGCTAACCACTCAAGTTAATAGCGCCTTAACGTCCCTGAATAAAGTTAGGTTACCTAATTAAATATAGATCCACAAGTGCTACTGTTACCGCTAGATATGTAGGTACCTACTTATAAAGTGGAGGGATCTATACCAAATATTTAACAATTCCAATTTTAAACTTTAAAAGCTTTCTTAATTGTTTCTTTATTCTAATAAACTGTTTTTAGTTGTAATTAAAGCAAACGTAATTAAATGAATTAAAAAATATTACAAACACATTCTTAGGACGCCCCTAATTGAAATAGCAAAAGACAGTCGCAATAATAATTAATGAATGCTAAACAAACACTCAATTAACGAGCTTGTTATCGATTAATTAATCGATTAGCGAAATCGGGGACTTCTATTATAGAGTCGCATCAAAAATATGATCGAAAACTGGTGCAAAGAGTTATGTAAGTAAATTAGTGAAGGCCGTTTATCGATACTTTTGCATCGAGAAACCATGGTAATACGGGCGGAACAAATCGATAGTTATGTCAATTATGGGAATGATTGATGGTGAATTGGGGTTAGTTAACCTATAGTGGTTCATGTTTGTATTGAAAATCGTTTTCATGGTTTTTGTCAAGTCTCGTTTACAAAAGAAGTTCTGTATACACTACTGTCCATTCATTGTTTACTGGCAAATTATGAAAATTATTTGTAAGAAAATAAATTAAGCACGCAATTTGAAACTAAAATTCTTTCTAGTAGGTAATTTGTAAAAAAATATTCTGCTACATGCTTTTTAAACGGAAAAACTAACAATATTTGTTTATTTTTGTTCCAGGTAATCATTATCAATATTACTCCTGACAGATATTCTTTAACTTGTAAGTTAAATAATTAAGACCTGAGTAAGTTAGTCTACCTAGATTAGTGATCTGTGACATTGAGTAATGACAGTCTGGCTGCTGTATGAGAACAAAAACAGACGTGTTACATCTAGATAATTGTTGGCTCACAAAAAATAAGGCTGACACTTCAATAAAAAAGTTTACAAGACCAAAAACAACTTGGTACTTACAACTTTTTTGACGTCAGAAGAAAATGTTACCTTCATTTTTAACTAATGATAGATTGCTTCTGAGATATATAAATGTATCTAACTAGACTAGATACAATGTATTAGCCATTACAAATTGTAAAATATCGTGGCCATCTCTCATTCAAAACAACTGACAGGGCGCACGCGAAACAATTACGCAACAGTCAAAATCCAAAACATCTGTTACATTTCGTAAACGGAAAACAACAGTTGCTATTGATAGTAATGTGTCAGATACAGTTTCTTTTATTCTAGATAATAAATCAATCTAATATGGAGCTTAAGAAGTTAGAGTAACGACTCTTTCAGTACTGACAACCATTATTAATTAGAACCTCTTCAAACGCGTTACGTAATTCAGCAAGTAGGTTAGGATTTAGATTATCTGTGGAATTATTTTTTAAATCTGTATTATACAAATTGAATTTTGAACAATGGAACGTGTGGGGATTATTTTAGTGCCAGGTTGAAAAAGTGATGCACTCAGCTTAACAAATATATCGACGAAACCTTGATGGAATAATGGTGGACTTGTTATTCACGAAAAACTATATTATAGTGTTCTTTTGACAGTTTCAAAATATCTCCGTGCAGTTTGAACAGCAAAAAGGGTTTAGATTACGTTAGATTTTGTTTTATTCATGTACTGTCAAGCAAAAGTAGGTACCAATTAGACTTAAGGCCCAGCATGTCCTACGGCTCGATCTTATTGATAATGGCCGTTATCACGACTCCAAGGTCCACGGGCGACCGTTAGGCATTTATTATAAACTAATACTTGGCCCACTTTGCTATAAAGGACACGAGACAATATATAATAATTTGTTGTGCGGCTAACAGCTTGTGAACATAAAGTGGTGTAAATAAATATTGGTATTCTTTATAGGATAAATTATATTCAATAATACATTATTCTCTCTTAACTTATTAATTATCGTGATACGTATCTATGCAAGATGTAACGAATATTTAGCTGCGGTTTGTTATATGACACTATTGATTGTATGATAATTAAATGACACCAATTAGCTTATCGAATATAACAAGTAATAGTTGATATTTCTTAGTGGAAGATAGGTAGCTTATCTTCTCAATTTCCTCGTTTAGCTTTTTGCGATAAGCAACGGCAAAGTTCCACTTTCATAAAAGTTACGCATAAAATGGCAAAAAGATACAGTTACATTAGACACAGTTACGTTAGTCTATCGATAAACACATCTCATAAGGCATAAACGTAAGCGCAACCCTATTATTAGTATCACAGCACTAACTTCCCAAAATAGCTATACTAAATTACAAGTCCCAGCTTTGGACACGAATTGCCACATACGGTAACAGGTACATATTGTCACTTAATCCGCACCGTACCGTACTAGAAAGACCTGTTCCGTTCCGAATAAATAACGTAGGTACATTATAACGTCACTAAGGCCAGTCAGTTTCAGCAAGACATTACATAAAATGCACTTGTTCCAATTAACGAATCGAATCAGGTTGTCACCCGACTCGATTCAGAAACGTTTGCGAAATATCGATAATGTTATTATCGGTAATCTGTTGTGAGGTGATTGTGTTTTGTTTCAATTTGCGGTTCCGTTATGAAGTTTAGTTGTTGAAATAAGAAATTGAGTGTTACGTTTTGTTATGGTGATTTGTGTTTGTAATAGAAAACATTACTTAATATTATGGAATGGACGTAAATTTCTGCAATTCTTTTAAACAGAATGCGGTTTTCTCACTTATTTTCACTAAATACCTTTTCTATACAAGCCTATGTTGATGAGTGTCTGTTGTTGTCATAAACATTTCCGTGTTCAAAACATATGCGTATACGCATAATCTGAGCAAAACGAACACAATATGCACATTAATTCAAATAAGGCATGCCGACAGACATGTAGACTCCTGCATAATTAATGAATTTTTCAATTTCTGTGATGAAAATCATTCCACATCTCAATACTACTTTTACGTAAGGAAAATATAGATAATTCCGCAAGAGATCTCAGCGAGATATCGACAATAGGTTACGAAACGTGTCCCGTTTCTACAGCCTTTCCTGGTAAGTTACATTTAAATCGATATTTATCTTTCGCCATCACTAAAGGTCCGAAGTAGGGCACATTTTGTTCGGCAGTACAAACGTGTAACCTGCAGCGGTTTACGTTAAATAACACAGTAGTTTACTGGACCTTAGTTATGAGTCAACGGTTTCTAATACTAAACTGAACTTTAAATGCTTCCTAGAATATTAAACCTGAGTAAATGTTTGAATTTTCCGAATCATTAAAATCTGTTTTACTGCAATCCTGGCAAATTAACAATGATCTGGTGATCTATTTTAAAAGATCGGATTTTAAAAATCAAAAATTCCCTATAAATTCTACTTTAATGAAAGCACTGATCAGTCTATTATCAAAAAAATTTTTTACAAAAAAAAAACCAACATCCAAAAAAAAAATGTACTAAAAATTAAAAAATAACTTTAATTTCGGTAGTCGGTGTTTGTATTTTATTTCTTCGTAATTTGACACCGACTTCGGAAATTAAAGTTATTTTTTAATTTGTAGTGTATTCTTTTTGGAAGTCGGTTGTTTTTTTTTTGTAAAAAAGTTTTTTTATTTTTCACTTTTTAGTTTTTATAACCCAGAACTAAAAACCCCAATAACATGGAACGTGCAATTTAAACATAGTCGTAATTGGAGAACACCAAAACGTCATCCAGGTATACGTATTTTTCGTTTTGGTTCAGTTGTTCAAAAAGCGCTAAAGCAATTTCGATAGAATTTATATGGGACCACTTCGGGAGTATATTCTTTCGGATAAAAAAAGAGTTTTGAAAATCGGTTCTCAATTGACAGAGAAATCGGTGGACATACATAAAAAAAAAACATACATACAGTCGAACATAGAACCTCCTCCTTCTTCAAAGTCGATTAATAAAACCTAAAGCAGCCAATGGAATTTAAAGCATAGGAAGTATAGAAAGAGTAATCCAAGGATATCTTCTTAACATTCGGATATAAATTATACTTGTTCCGATTTCCGTTGAGTATTTGTTCGGTTCTCAGCAGGCCACGCGTTTGTCATGTTTCTATGTTGTCGACAGAAGGTCGTTTTTGAACGCATTGAGTGCGTGTTGACCGTGTGTGAACTTTGTTATTGTTAAAAGTTTTTAGTAATGTCAATGTTAAATAAAAAAAGCTTTTTTTTGTGGTACCTTTTAACTAAAACTATTTAACAAACATTTATGAAACTACTACCTTCCACCAGCGGATTTGCCCGCGTGAGACTAGTACTTCCACTTATTATAAAATATAGAATTTATGTTATTCTGATGTATAAGCTATGTCACTGTAATGTTTCATTAAAATCCGTTCAGTAATTTTTGCGTCGAAGACATAGCTTATAAAGATATAGCTATAAGAGATAGCTATAATCATTAAAAAAACTTGTTGTATGTTGTTTCTCGTTGCTCTGGAGATTGTTTTATTCAGCGTGATATTGATTTATACCTCATACAAAATCTTCTCTATTTTCTTCGATTTCATCAGTATCTTAAGACATATTATTCCATTCTCTCATGCCAGTTGCAACATTCAACATTTCTTGTACCCCATTCCCTATTACTATGAAAATTGACCTAAACCGACCTACAATGTCCGCTCTAACGAGAAACTTGTCCAATAAGGTTGTTTATGTAACTTTGGAAACTGGAGCAATTGCAGCATGAACTTACACCACCTGACTGCTAAGGACTTGGTGTAAAGATAATGTACACACCAGAGGCACAGCAGCTTTTTTTTTACATTTTTAGTCTCGCGCTTGACCACTGTCTCACCTGATCTCACTCTCTCTTTTTCGGAAAAAACCAGTTTTGTCTTGCGATTGATGTAAAAAATACTTATTGAATTTTTTTTTCCGTATCAAATGTTGATATTTGTTAGATAGTAAAATATACCTACGTAAAATACAACTAACTAACTAAACTAAATAACTTAATAGATATAAATACAATTTGATAATAATACCTAATATGTACAAATGCGTATGAAAACAAATCATTGAACATAAAAAAAATCATCCACATCGCTGTCAATGGAAAGAGTACCAGCATGCTACTAAGCTAGCAGCATTGCCACGTTGAAAAGCAATGCTGATTCGTTGGCCAAAGAAAAGCCCAGCCCTCTGGTCACGTGAAGAGTCGACAAACAGCTTGCTGATATGCCGAAAGACTCGATGAGCACTCGGACCCCATGGCCTAGGTAGGGCCATGTTTGTGTGGTGCTGTTTGAATATTTTGATTGTTTAACTTACCTTATTTACATATTAACTTACAATGTAATCGGAACAAATCTTATTTTTTTGTCAATATATGCTATATCATTTTTATTTATAATTAGTGATAGTGGGTTTAAAACGGCTGATGAATAAATTTTGAAACATTTCAGCACTTTTTTTTTTGAGTTTGGGAAATCTTCAGATGACCTCTCCCGTTCTGGGTGGAGAGAGTCTGTCAGACTGTTACTGACCAAGACCCACCTGTGTTCCGGTGACTTCTTCGAACGATCCCGTAACCCCACTTGCTTGAAGACTATTGAAGTCGAGATGGCAAAATCCAACGCCATTTTTTCTTGAACAAATCTTGTGTCTAGCGGCACACATGTGCGCCACCGAGGAAATTCCGTTTGCCTTGCCAAAAAAAATGCCAAAACCCGATTCACGCGTTTTAAACCGCCATTATTACTATTATCCATCTCTTTAGACCTGTGACAAGGTTTATACACCCGGAACATGACAAAGTCTGTAGTTACACGATGGCCGACTGTCAGCGGTGACATTTGACGCGCGCAGGGCCTGAGGGGTAGTAACTGTGCAAATTTCTTTCACATTGTTAGTGCCTCTCTGGAACTTTGTTTGACTCTAGGGAAGGCACATTTGGGTAGTCAGTTTTTACTCACGTTTGCGCACAGCCTTAGGTTGGTTAGATAAAACAGTTGTTATCTTTATTGTCATATTACAGTACATTATTCGTATCAGGTGTATCATGATCTGGATCGTATTCTTTTGGAATAATAATGCAATTGCATTTTTTGGAGCGTTTCGAGTTTTGTGAAGGTTTGTGGCTCAGATTTTGGGTGTATTTGACAATTGATATTGTGAAATATTTACACAAAATTATTTAACTTTGCTTAATGTCTAGTTTAAATGTTTTAATTTTGTCATCATAGTTTTTAATTAGGTAGTTTAGAAAACATTATGGGTATTAATTGAAATATGTGCAGTTAAAATTATTATTACCTAATAGAAATTGTTTCTCATCGTTTGTGCCAAAGTTTTCCATTAAATCTTTTTTTTACCAAGTGATTTCGATGATGTAATTTTATTTATTGATTTTCTTCCGTCCATATCTCAATGCGATCGCCAATTTATTGAGAAATTTAAAGAAAGACTTGGAACGATTCGTTCGCGAAGAGAAATGTACAGTTTAGATATAGATCGATTACTTTTATGACTTTTATCGTTTTTGCGTCTATGTAATTACAAATGTTGGTATTACACAAGCTTAATTGAACTTTTAGTTTATAAATAAACTATTTAAAGTGATTACGGATTTTAATTATTTTACCAAGAGTAATTGAAATAGTTATTTGTAATATGCAAACGTTTATAATTGAATTTGATAGTCGTAAAATAATAAAATAAATTTAAATTATTGTAACGGGTTTAATAAAGATTAAAATAATGAATACCTTTCATTATAAATACTACAAATATATTAAGAAGTCGTAGGAAAATAAAGGATTCCTCTGGTTCCGGTACCAAAGCAAATCAATACCCAAATTAATTCTATGAGTAGTAAGCGATCAAAGAGTTTAAGACACTAAATACTCATTTTTACGTTAACTAAATATTAAAACACAACTCCACATATACGAAAACTTGACAAACCATGACAAACTAACAGAGAAAAAGAAAACATATGTTATAGCAAAAAAATATGTTTTCAAACATTTATGCAACAGAACATGTCTTGTATGAAGGACGAAGACCATATGCGTACGAATTCTTTAAGAATTTCATAATGCTGAATTATATGGGACATCAAGAAGACGCTACGCCTCATTTCTCGCGATTCAAGTTGTATGATTCACTTTATTTTTAATCGGTATTGAGTAAGTGTGGTGGCATCAAACTTTCAAAGCTAAATCTCACTGAAACCGTGAAGGGAAAAACCGAAGAGAAGATTCTTCAAAAACGACCAACTTCCTCAATAAACAATATAAATATTTCTGTTAGAAAGGATTAGAACAGGTTGACGTGAAGCAACAAATATTTCCAGGTTAGTCCAAGTTTTATACAAACTAAGATTTGGGTCAGGAGTTAATCCTCAAATAAAGAGCTGGAAGTAGCTGCATCGACAAGAGCTTAACTCTCATTAAGATAGAAGATTTGTTAGATCTTAAAGGAAGAAAAAACAAGACATGGAAGGCAGACTTGAAAGTATCGTATTCCAAGATGCTATTTTTTTCTAATAGATAAATGTGAATGCAACCATTATATTGTCGTAGTTGTAGATATTCATAAAGTAATGTTCACAACCCGAGAAGAGGTTGTCGACCCAATGTATACAAATAAGACCATAACGAATTGCGCACTCAAGTCTATGAAATATGTATATACATATGTATGTACAAGGGAAGATGTGTAAACAAACGAGGTAAACAATAAAAATATCAAAACAGTAATTCATGAATATGGTTTACATACGATATTTAACTTTACTCTTTATTATTGCAAGACGTCTTTGAGGATCTTTAAAAGGACTGTGTATCATTTATTTGATTGAATTTCTTCATCGATATATTGAGTTGATGGATCATTATCATTCAATTTTCTTGTGTCATGGTATGCAATGAAATGTCTTCCAACACATTATGATGCATGCAGGACTTTTGAGAATCTGATTAATTGAAACCCTTTTCAGCTTAAAATAATTAATTCAATTGTATTGGTAGGTATTTTGAGAAGATGAATGTAGGCAATTCAATTCATGTTTCTACTTAATGTGTAATACAGTTTTGATGTACGATGCATTTAATATCATGTCCTTTATTTAGGTTTTGAATAGTTTCAACAAGATTGCATAAACTTTTGTCACGGATTAACAGGCAGGGCGTGATATCTTGCGGTTAAACCTACTTCGCTCCTTTGTCTACCGTTTTGTGGGTACCTATTTACCTAAGAATAATTCAGTGTGTTACAAGGAAGGCATGATAGTTTTTATCCTTTGTCAAATCTAGGATTTATATACATATATGCAAGTTATATTAAACTTAGTTTTATCCTGTGTTTGTCTCTATCTTATCAAAGATATGGTATGTATGTATGTATGTCGGCCTGGTTTCCGCAACTCCATGGTCAAGGCACGTATTTAAAAGATGTGATATTGATCAGACAGAATATCCTTCTGAATTAGTCACTCTATGTATATGCTCAATCATTCTTACCCAACCCGCGATCACATTTATTATATAAGGCTGTGTATATATGATTTTACCATCTGTCAAGTTATCTTTCAAAGCATATTCAATTCTTAGTGCCCTTTCTCACGAAACACAATTACCGTACATTACTCCAACAAAATTATTCAAATGGCCATGAGTTAATATAAATAGGTACTTGGCATATACGACTTACTTCAGAGTTCAGAATAAAACTGTCACATTATGTGGGGCAAATTTAGTACCCACGTTTGTCCATAACGATAGGTTTTGTCACGAATTCCACCCATGTACGAGTATTATATGATATAATAAGCGTCGTGATCGCTACTTTTAGTCGACTAGAGCCTTAAAGTATTTTCGTAATGCTAGTTCTGAGCATGCTAATTCTAAAACACGACCGGTGTGATCTGTTGAAATTTCCGCTAAGCTGCAAATATGGATGGTATTTTTATTTAGTACTTAAGAATGTCAAATTAGGCGTATGTGTAGAAGTACCTATACTATATATAAAGTGGTTGTAACAGACTTGTCAGACCGTCAATCAATCTACCTAGCCTTTTCCCAAATATCTTTGGGTCGGCTTCCAGTCTAACCGGATGCAGCTGAATACCAGTATTTTACATGGAGCGACTGCCTATCTAACCTCCACAACCCAGTTACTGGATAATACGATACCCCTTGGTAAAACTGGTTGTCAGACTTTCGGGCTTCTGACGACTCGGAACGACTGTCAAAGATCCCCGATTTATAGCCGGGACTTGCCGAAGCACGGAGGAGTCACGGTATGTAAAGATGGCCACCCTTCCACGGAACAGCCCCGGCAAGCGTAGCTTAACCTGATGGATGGACCCGTGCAGCTATTATTACTTAGTCACGAGTTCGCTAAGAATTTACAATTTTTAAATAACCAATAATTTTATCTGCACCGATAGCATCTCAGAATTCTGCTAAAGTTACTTCGGTCGGAAATTTGTAAATTATGCATTGATCTCGAGAGACTCCTGGTCAGTACTTACGTAGAAAATCCGATATTTAATTGAAAATATGTTAAGACTCGAGGGGCACACCAATGCCTTAGGAAACTTGTGCTTTCAAAAGAAAATATTGTTGAAAACTCTGAATAGAAAAAACAAGTGGAGGTGCCCACGCAGCTATGCGGCGCGTGTCACAATTACGCGGAAAAAATGTAAAGTAATAACAACTTTCGTCAGTTGTAATAAGTCTTAATTTTCTAAGAACAACAAATAAGGTTTTCGTCAAAATTGAAATTATTGTTCATAAAAAATTAAGACTTACTACAAGTGACGAAGGTAGCTATTATGTTACATATTTTGCGGCATAATTGTGAAATACCTGTTATAGCTGCGTGGGCACTTCCACTTGTTTTATCTATTCCTTGGTTGAAATAAAAAGGCGCGATGTACCATCTTTCAGATATTTTTAACGAGCTGTACCTACCAATTGATCAACAACTAATAGTTTCGAAAACTACAAACCACAAATTCGCCAAGGATAATGTTTGTTTATTATAACAATAAGAACTTGCAGGTATTCCAACATATATTTACTTAAGAATGTATCGAGATAAATATACAGTTGTTTTATAGTAGTTAATTGAAGGGTTTCTGACGGATGCGTGAGTGTACAGTATCGTATTTATTTTCTCATTCAAATTCGTCTTGTTTGCGAAGATTTCTTCGATGACTTTTATTTTTTTAATGAGTTCTGAGAAATAATTATGTATATTGTGATTTGTGGTTCCGTTAGCCATAATAAAAAAGTAATGATAAGTTTCTTTCAGGAAGCTTCACTTTTAAAATTCTTAAGTGTGTTGTAGACCGAGAGACTAGACAATAAGTTATTTTAAGCATGGCTTACAAAACTGAGGAAAATTCACACTTGTATGCAGACTTGTATACCTACTGTGTAAGGAAAAAGCAATCAGATAGATAGAATTTATACTTTCTTTTACACCAAAATAGTAAAACACCGACTTTAAACTGGATGAAAAATATTATTATCTTACTAGCGCTCGGGTACAAATTATGATGATTAACCTTCCTCATGAATCACTCTGTCTGTTGGTGAAAACTACATCAAAATCCGTTCAGTACTTTTTGAGTTTATCGCGTACAATCGCGGCGGGGGACTTTGTGTTATAAATATGTAGTGATAGTGATACGTAATGATAGGGATTCAGGCCATCAAAAAAAAAAAAATTAAACCGACTTCCAAAAAAAGTGCAAATAACTTTAATTTCGGAAGTCGGTGTCAAAAAACGAAGACATAAACCCAGAAACACCGACTCCATTTCCATTTTTTTTGTAAAAAAGTTTTTTATTTTTCACTTTTTAGTTGTGGTTCTCCATTAAATTGTGTTAACAATTCATAGACATACGATCGCAGCAATCGCGGTTGATTTGCTGTCAATTTTTGAAGAGTTTCGTTGTCTGTCTCCGAAACCGATATATGAAATTGAAATGGGACCATTTCGGAACAAACCCCTTTCGAAAAAAAAATAATTTTGCAAATCCGTCAATACATGACGAAGTTGAACATACATTAAAAAAAAATACAACCATCCGATCAATCCGATAACCTCCTCGGCTTGGAAGTCGGTTAAAAACTTTTCATTCAACATTTATATACTTGAGCTGCGCGTGATTCTCGTCCAAAACAATTACAAAGAAAATGTTTTATTTAAAGTTGTTTGTTTCTATTTCATTGAGATTACTGTTCCGCATCTGCTTATCACGCATGCATAGAGTTATCTTTACGTTTAATGGTAGTGTAAGGAAAACGATTCTGAGATACAGCTTTACTGGATATGATAGTGACTGAATGATAGGAGTTAGAGAGATTGCGCACTACGTCCGATACTTATCCGTCAAAATACAGATCTATAGAAAACTCGGACCGAACTCGGATTGGTAGTTTGTAACCTACCATACAAATTGTTCTACGACCACGCCGGACTGTATTTTCACGGATAAGTATCGGACGTAGTGCGCAACCGCTCTTAGTCTCTTTCATATATGAGTATGATGCATATTCAGCCTTTTTAATGTACCCACTGCTGGGACACAAGCCTCCTCTCTGTGAGAGGGTGTGGGCCTTAATCCACCATCCGGGCCCAATGCGGGCTGGTGGATGTCATGTCTTCGTAGTTTTGGTTTTAAGACATGCCGGTTTCCTCACGATGTTGTGTTCCTTGTGTTTGAACAAATCAATATTGATCAAATGCATAGTGTCACTAGTTAGTCTTTCATAGCATTGGTCAGTGCAAAAATATTATTTGGAAGGAAAACTTAAACATATTCTTTATATACCTATACATATGCTTCCGGCACTGTCTCATACATACTAAATGAGTTTTTTCAAAAGCTCTGCTTCTGGTTTATTAATTATTATTTAATCAATAGGGGGCAGTTTTTTACCAATAGTTTAGGTACTCCACCATTAGTTAAAAATTGTATCTAATCCGCCATATTGCTAACTCTCCAACTTTGAGTGGTTATTTTTTTTAATAATAGTTATCTATTTGACCATTGATCAAGCTAATAATTGAAAATGTATTTCACCGACATTAAACAATAGGGATGATTCTAGGGTAAAAAAAAATATATTTCTTTTTAGTACATGAGTTAGATAATCAAAAAATATTGGACAAATATTTTTTGCTCTATCAAATGAATGAAAAATGACAGAGATAAATGTATCAAAGTACAGGAGTGGCTTGTTACGTCACGGGAGTGGCTTGTTACTACGGGTGCCGCAGGAGACGATCTCCGGCCACCATAGACCCGGGCCTGCGGACGGCGAGCAGTGGGTAGCTCGCCGTCCGATCAGCACCAAGCCCGTGAGTCGACGGCGCGTAGGGTTCCACGCGCGCCTCAAAGAGATGAGTGTCAGCCACCACTGACGGGGCCTATCGTGGCCGGTGCCTGCATGCCTAGGGGTAGCGGATAAATGCTGAAAATGAGTTACCGCACCCCTTGGCACTCATTCTGGGAAGGAACAGGGGTGGGTTTAAGTCAGTAAGAGTGTGACACGCTCTCCAGCCAGAGCGGGAGAAGTCATCGGATGATTTCCCACCCCATCATCACCACCATCATCATCATCATCATCATCATCACCATCATCGTCATCATCATCATCATCATCATCAATATCAACAACACAATATCATCAAAAGTCAAAAGTTCTGCTATTCATCGATAGATGGCAAAACTAAAAAGTATCACCGCTGTGCCGGTCGGAGTGGGAGATGTTAGGTTATTTTCGTTACGGAATTTTTTTCTTTACGGAATTTCTGGATTCGGTCTCCACACTCAAGGCGCTCAAGGTCCGCGATAGAAGCTATGCAATAGCTTAAAAGAGAAAAAGTTGCGACTTCATGAGAAATTTAAACCCACTGTAACGTCTTCTGCATTTTTTGTTTACGTGACAAAAGAAAACATTCGTGGCCAATATTTTTTGATAATTAATCTGACGGACTGATGAATTTTCTTTAGCCATCAACCCAATTAATATTTAATTATTAGTTAATTATTGGTTAAAAAATGGCCCTAAACAGATACACTTTCCACAAGCCCCCCTGTCACATCCAGTACACATGTACATTGACTAATCGTCGTTCCCCGGTCCGTCGCATCTCTCCGCTTTCCGCATCGCCCCAGCTAGGAATGCATTTTCACTGGCTCGTATCTCGATATCACTCTTCCGTAGTAAGATCTTAACGGTGGTTAACTCGTGTGGTCGAGCTGTTACTCGTATTCGTGGTAGGAAGTTAGTCTAACCGCGGGTGCGCGACAATCCGGGGATTCATGATTTAATCTGAAGTTTCCTTTAGGTGTGCGTGTCATTGGCTTGTCCACACAGTTCAACTGACTGCAAAAAGTAAGAGGTTCTATTTTGTAAATACATATTTTTTAAATATAATCCTTTTTAAAACTAAATCAATTTGTCGTCGCATTTAGAAGGGGTATGAAAAGAAAATAACAACATGTTTTTCTCCAGAAGAGACAGCTATTAATACTTCAGAATGATCTAAGCTCTATCTAAAGAAATGGAAGAAATTAAAATATGCTCCATGATTATGTTATGTATATATCTTGTTTAACTTTTAGTACCAAACCTTATGATACGAGTATATGTTCCAGCTAAGACGAATTTTAATCTTTTTGCCCTAAGCTGTGTCTGGTCTAGATTCGTTTGGATTATCTAGCAGGTGAATAATTTTAATACCACAGCTCTACTAGGTAATTATATTGTCAAATTCGTCAAGTGGATTATGTAAAAGTTTTATTGTAAGACTGATTGCATTGCATTGTTTTACATTAGGATTAGCGAGCAATTAGAAAAGACATATATACTTTTCTTTATTGAACTAACGAAAGTTTCTTAATGCAACTTCAATTTTAAATGAAAATTAAGTGCCTCAGATAGCCACAGCAATCATATTTAAAAACACAATTTCCAATCTAAAGAAAATTGTAACCAATTACAAACGTTCATTTCGAGCATCGCTATGACCAGCATAATGCTGTTTTAATTAAAACTAAACATGTACCGACGCCTGCGCACACGACTATTACGAAAGCGCCTTCGGGCATTCTCGGGTACTCTCGGGTTACCTCGGCTCGAGTTACCGGAGCCTGGGAGGCTGAATTATTGCATACAATTTATAAAACATGAAATCCCTGATGTGTTCACGCGATAATGTTTAACTTGACACCCCTGTATTGCATGCAATTGCATTAAGGCTTTGATGTAACTCTCATGCAATTAAATTGATCATATTAAGTATTACGGTTCGCGCAATGGAATAAAGTTGTGCTATAATTTTGGTGTAAGATACAGAAATACGGAGAAAATATTTATAGCTCCTGTCAGCCTGGTATTCGGTATCGCGGCAAACTAAGTGTAAGCATAGAATTGAATTAGTTGTTTCAACATTAAGCTACTTAGTCAAATTAATTTCAGAGCAATATAAAATGTAACATATAAATTAAATTACTATCGAATCATTTGTTTACTTCACTTTAGAATTACTTCACGGTGATTTAGAAAATACCAGTTATGCAAAACGCTGGCTTTGGCTACTTTGACAGCAATTCTATAAAGAATTGCTGTCAAAGTGTATACTTAACCGTTATATGTGTGAAGCCCTTTTTTTTGGGTGTGGGAAATCATCCAATGACATCTCCCGCTCTGGGTGGAGCGTGTCAGACTCTTACTGACTAAAACCCACCCCTGTTCCTTCCTTGCCTGAGTGCCCAGGGGAGCGGTAACTCTTTTACGAATTTATCCGCTACCCCTGGGCAGTGTATGAAAGCCCTAAGGATCAAATTCCTCAACCATATATATATAGGTCTGTGTTCAATTAAATTAAATTCCAATCATGCGTCAGTCGACCGGTAAATTAGCATAGGTACTTAGATTTAGCATTAAGCTAGGTATGTGGTCAATTAGAATATTGTATGGCTTTATAATTAATTAAATCACAGAAAAACGTGTAAATATTCCGATTAAAATAGAAAATCGATTTTATCCAAACCAAATCGGTTTTCAATTCAGAAACAGGATAAATAAATCTTAATCAATCCAACATATATGTAAATAACAAGTAATCCAAAGAGATTATTTTACCCATGTCAAGTACCCGGAAGACTAAACAAGTACCTGACAGACAAAAAACAACCGGATCTCATTACAATTGTCGTTACAATGTAAGTTTGTGGCAAAGGTACAAAAACTGTGGAGCCCACCAAAATATTTCGCAACACGGTTATGAGCATTGCGTATAAAGAATATAAAGAATACACTCATTAGCTGCAATTAAAACGATTCCATAACTGTGTACTCTCGGTTTTATTGCTTCCTATGTGAACGTAGCCGAAAGCACAATACGAGGTCAAACACCCATGTATTATGGTCAATTGACTGTCAAGATTTTCAAGATTTTGTTCCGCCGGAAGCTAGGGCGGACGCACTAACCTTGCAACGTCGTCTTTGTTTATTTATTCTTAAACCAACACTTCTCTTTTCATAAGAGTTGACAGATCTCGAACGCCTACTTCTGCGATACAAGGTCGTTTCGACCGGTTTGAAAAGTAGAGCTTTTATAAGATATCGTATTATGCAAAGATTTGGATTACGTTATAGATTTGCTATTAATATTTTGTAGAGACGTGCGCTGTCAGTAAAACATGTGTTTATGTGTTAAGTTCGCAACCCCATCATTATGAAGTTGAGTACGACTTTATTACCTGCACTGCAATCATTTAGCTTGTCTGTAATTATGTTTAAACTTTGACGTTTAATGCTCACATTCAGGAACGATTCAGTTTAGCAACAGAAGGTATTAAATGTTCTTTCGGTATAAACAAAAGTATTCGTAAACTTTTCCTAGAATGAACATTCTACAATAATTTGTTCTCAAGGCTTTGGTCAGCCGCCGAGTGTCATGTAATGAAAGACCTCGACGTGGATGTCGTGATTACGGCTCTGACATGTGTCACCTCACATCTACGATCTCATTTCAATCGGTTCTAATTAATTGGATATTTATGAAGGCACACCTCATCTGGGCAATCGTGTGTTCTGTCACTTTAATTTAATTAGGGACCGAAAGCCTCGTGATTATTGCATCTTATAATCGCTGAGAAATTATACCTCTTGTCTTATGTATGATTTGATATAGATATCATTTCTATTTCTGGTACTGAGGTATTCAATCCCGGTTTTACCCATAATCACATAACAGAGCTTTAGTACTTTAGTTCACTAAAACTTTCTAAAGTTGCAAAACCGCAGGCCTTAAAATTCAATTAACTCAAACTAAATTAGATTTGTTTATATCATACAAATTCGTATGCAAGCGGTCGCGGCGACAACGTTACGTCGTAAGGCTGACAGCGGGCTGTCGTAAGGGCGTGCTCATAGAATATGAGAGTAGGTACCCGCCGCCACACGTTCTACTTACTGAAATGTCAACATCTTTGTTAAGTGTCAATGAAATGTTAATCAATTTGTTCTCTGTTACAGGTAATTACAGCCATCGATTAATGAAGACAAAACATGCATTCAATGCGAGCTTAATCGAGGTCGCGGTAAGTCAACACTCATTAGTCGAAATGCATTTCGAATGCGATCGAGTGAGCGTTAAATAAATATTTTATGTAATTATATGGCGAAGAAGTAAACAAATTATCCGGAACGAAATTAAGATTCCGAACATATACTTCTTGCAAGAAAAAAAAAACGATTTCTTAAGGCAATTTCTTGAAATGTAAATTTTATAGGTCCTATATAATTTAGTGGTGTTGATCCAGCAATTTAAAAGCGTGTCGTTGCATGTTGGTATGCGGAAGTTCAGTTGCTAATGAGGTCTTGGAGCAGCCTTGGACATGCGAAGGTCGAGAACTGGTTCCATCCCCAGCCTTTCACTAGGCGGGCAGATACTTGGTCGATTAATGCAATTTAGCAGGATTTATATATACATTTATCTGGCCTGTACTGTCCCACTGCTGGGCAAAGACCTCCTTCCATTCCTTTCACTGTTCTTAGTTCTGTGTTACCTCTTTCCAGTCCTCAAGGAAGACATCCAACCCGGGCCTGCGGACGGCGAGTAGTGGGTAGCTCGCCGTCCGATCAGCACCAGGCCCGAGAGTCGACGGCGCGTAGTATTCCACGTGCGCCTCAAAGAGATGTCAGCAAACCATGACTGAGCCCGTCATGACCGATGCCTGCCCAGGGGTTGTGGATAAATTCGAAACAGAGTTACCGCGCCCCTTGGCACTAAGGGCAGGAAAGGAACAAGAGTGGGTTTTAGTCAGTAAGAGTCTGACACGCCCTCCCGCTCCATCCAGAGCGGGCGATGTCATTGGATGATTTCACACCCCAAAAAAAAACCCCATCTCCTTCGTGGTCAGGATGCAGGATTTACAGATCCACTTTATTTCTAGGGCAGGTGGACTACTGTGCGTACCTAAGTTATTTTTATTGGCGGTAAAATTGAGTTCATTAATTGGATTAATTGAATTTTGTCCTGGCAATTAAGTCATTGGTTAACTATTATATTTATGTAAGACGGACATGATACTCACATGAACAATTTGTAGTAGGTACGTACTGTGCTCATTTGATAAGATGAAAATGGTCCTGTTATAAAACTACGAAATGGACACCATGATGATGGCAGACGAATTACACGGGAGTGCAAAAAACTCTTATAAATAACGAAAATATTTGTATGGTCTTAATTGGGACAAAAGCCCGCTACACTATTTCCAAACCACTGTAACTTCTGTAAGCCAGAATCAAGAGTGGCGACCACCAGAAAAACGCCGAGGCAATGAAGCTCGACGGGTGCCGCAATGAAATTATTCAGAAAAAAACAGAGGAGTAAGAAAAACATAATTTCCACTTCCCTCCTTGCTCTTTCAAATTAAGAAACGAGGGAAAAATCAATAACAAGAGTTGACTATTTGTCGACACGGTTGGCGCAGTGGTTGAGCGTTCGGCTGCTGCGCTGCGTGTCGCGGGTTCGATTCCCGCACGGAACAAATATTTGTATGACCTACAGATAATTGTTCCGGGTCTGGGTGTCTTGTGTATGTGAGTTTACATGTTTGTGAGCGCACCCACGATACAGTAGTAATTCCTAGTGTGGGGCAACGTTTTTTTTAAAAAAAAAAAAAAAACTATTTTTGGTCGAATAACCTAAAAATGCGAATTTCATACGACAGACATTTCAATTCATCAGGTATTAGGTAAAGTACCACCACATAGGTAAACTTGATTCAAGCTACAGGCATTTACATCAAGGTAAGGCAGTCTTACTTAGTTCCTTGCATAATCAAACGACTGTACCTACCTAGTGTACCAACCTACCTATGTGAATTTGTGTCAATAAGACTGTGTCAGACAGAAGATTGTAATTTACCTTAAATGTTTATTTGAGACTTAAACAATTCCTTTAAGGCGTTTTTAACTGCCAATGACCTTGAGTGGTTAGCTTGCGTGTTCTGTGCTGAGCTCACGTAACGCGTCGTACGTCCACCCAGTAATAGGACTCGCCTATCAAGGAGCGCTGTCCGAAATTAGACGCATTGTTAATTTATTATACATAAAACAACAGATATAGAATAACAGCTTGGCAAAAAAGAGTCTGACGTGGTGTCAGTTGAAACTAAAAATGAAACTGGACATTGAAGCCTTCCATGATGTTTGCGTAGCGTCCGAGGGACTGAACCACCCACTTGGGATTGGAATCATATCCCCAAAAATAACAATTATCAAAAACTGTCGAGTCGTAGTATTCCGGGTTGCCACAGGTGCGATACTGGCGACCTCATTTATTCCACACAATTTTTTGCCAAGCTGTACTAAAATAGAAATAAGTAAAAATGATCTTTAAAATGGTGAAAGTTTCAAAATACGCTTTATAGTTTTTGCGTGATTCTCAATTTTTTATCCGAGTTAGACATAACTTTACAAATTAATTACACTATGTTATAAAAATATAATTTCAAATATTTATATATCAAATTACGACGAAAATTGTCTAGAGTCACACAATACGAGTATGTTTCATTAAAAACCATTAGAAGTCGTATAACTGCGCCTTATGTGATTTCTTAACTCTTTATTTACCTACTTATGTATAGACAAAGTGACTAGTTATTAGATAATAGTTACTCATGAAATAAATAAAGCCTAAGGCCACATGACCATACCTATCAGTCCTTTAAAAACCCGAAACTAAATTTTAATGGCAAATAATAGAAATCTGATAATATAAATCGACAATCTGCCCCCTTAGCCAAATAACTTTTATAATAGCGCTAACGCTAACGTTTCGTGCAAAATGTATGGCAAGGACATTACCTGCGGAGAGTACTGTCACGTGACTCACGCCCTGTAATGTTATTGCCATATTTTTTGCACGAAGCGTAAGCGTTAACAGAAATGTATTTTGTCTAAAGGCTCTGGGGGGTTACATAAAATACTTTTCTGTTAACTTTAACGCTAACGCTTCGTGCAAAATGTATGGCTACGCCTTTTTGCACGAAGCGTTAGACAGAGAACTGTCACGTGACTCACGCCCAGTAATGTATTTGCCATACATTTTACACGAAGCGTCAGCGTTAGCGTTAACAGAAAAGAATTTTGTCTAACCCCCCTGGTCAGAAACTGATTTAATCGTTGAATATCACCACTTTAACATTTTGAACAGTTTTGAATTTAGTTAGAGATCCTGATTTATTGTTGCTACTGTTAAATTGTAAATATTTAAATTTAATAATTAAATTTTCCGCAGATTCCTTCAGGAAAATTAAGATCACAAAACATACTTTTGCTCAATGATTCTCGTCATCCTCGGAATCAGCCAATTTTGAACTATGTGTAGGGAACTACAGCGTATTTCATTAGTCCTTTAAGTCAGGCAGTCTTATATACTTGCAACAATAAACGAAGCCAACAAACTGCTCCAGAGTCCAGTGTCATTAACTTTTGAGCCATATTCTTGCGTTAAAAGTGAAGGAATTTTGCGGTCATACAGTTTCCCAGGCGGCTTGGTTTCCGCGTGGCAACCAGCCCTTACAAGGCGTGGCTCGAGGTCGCCTAGTCCGCTCACTTGCGACTAGCCCAGTTTTAATGATACAGACTATACTGACGTATGAAACACGTCGTTTGGAAAATTTCTTGTATTATGTACCTACTTGTATTACTCGTGTATATGTACAAAGATACAGTCGCGAGCATAAACATGTGACAGTTGTGCAAAATTTGACTTGATGAGGGTCGGGGGTAGCCGGTGGATGCGAGACGCTCTAAACCGGTTTTTGTGGCGACATTAAGGGAGGCCTATGTCCAGCAGTGGACGTCTTTCGGCTGAAATGATAATGACGATGACGCAAATTTTTTAAAGGGTAGGCAATGCATCTGTAGTACCCCTGGTGTTGAAGTTTTCCATTGGCGGCGGTGACCACTCACCATCAGGTGGCCTGGTAGTGTTGAGGATTGTTTGGTACTCCATGGCATAAAAAAATGATTTCCTCCTAAGGTATAGATACCAATTCTATGCTGTTAGGAACTAGCATTTCCTATATCAAACTATTCTGCCATAGGTTTTTTCCCAAAATAAAGTAGTAATTTGTCAAGAAAACATTGCTTTTGAATTTTGCGTAAGTTTAAGGTGTTTATGCTGGTGATTGTACCTACCTATGTACGTAAGGACCTCGACTAAGTATATTTGTTGGTCTTTATTGGTACCTAGTAAGCAACAATGGGACATACATGTGTTGATGTGGATTCCGTTATCTGCACGTGTATTTTAATAGGATGTTCAATAAAGGGAAACCAGCCCATTACAAGATGCAAATGTTTAGGATTAACATATCATAAACACGTGCTAAATGTGTTTTATGTAATTATCACACCTATGTGTTTATTACAAATCGCATAGCCATAATATTGGTAGGTCAGGTACTTGCTGATGGATTTCTTGCACTACAACTTATTATTATTTATGTTAAAAACTTAGTATCCATCTAATTTGAACCAGTAGGTAAGGCAACTTGAATTTGACAAAAAATCAAAATTGGTTGACTAGCTTGTGCCAGTGGCTTCGCCCGCGTGAAATTAGTACTGCCCCCATTTTAAATTATAACCTATGTGTTATTCCAGACTATAATCTATCTCTGTGCCAAATATCATCCAGATCCCTTCAGCCGTTCTGGCCTGATTGAGTTACAAACATTCATCCATCCAATCTTTCGCATTTATAATATTTTATTATATATACAGGGTGTAACGGAAAGGTGTGGTCATATTTTAAGAAGTGCATCTGCCCATCGTTACGAACAACTTATTCAAGAAGAACTGCAGAAATTCTCAAAAACTAATTTTACCCCCATTCAAATATTGATCAGCTGATAGTAACTTCGTACGGAAAGTCCATTTCTTTTTTTGGGAATTTTCTAGACTTTCTTAGAGAAGGTTGTTCATTTCCATGGGCAGAACCGGTTCTTAAAATATGACTACCTTTCCGTTACACCTTGTATTCTTTTTTTTAAGTTTAAAAAGTGGTAGGGTTGTTGTGTGCCCATGTCATAAAAAAATATATAACAGTAAACCTCTGTGTAGATATTAATCTACACAGAGGTTACTGTTATATTTTTTCGAAAAAAGTCGTGAATTAGGCTGGAATTGTAATCAATTCCAGCCTAATTCACCCTAATTCAGCCTAAGTCGTGAATTAGGATGGAATTGTAATCAATTCCAGCCTAATTCACGACTTTTCGTCGTGGCAGGGCGCTTTACTTTTTGCAAATTGTTTCATCACCACAGCTCTCATAACGGTGAAGGAAAGCATCGTGAGGGAACCGGCGCTGTCCGACCGTCCTAGAACTTTGTATATTTGCTTGCTACTAAAATCTATTGTCGGCCATTGTGGTGAATGTTATAGCTAACTTAATAGGTCATGTGTCTTGTTTATCGTGATTGCAAAGGCCGCGGTACAGATCTGATAGATCTAAGGGCATTGTCCACGTTTGCCATTTATAATTAGCCTTCAAAGCTGCCGATCATGCGGGACGGTAATGTCAACAATTATTGCACTCCTCTCGATTCGGTCCACCACCACTATATCAGGCTTATTAGCCATAATAGTCCTTTTTTTGGGACAAGCCCGCCACATTTGCCATTCACATCTGGAGTGAGGCCATCGAGAAACAAGGGACCTTCGACAGGATCTGGCACTACAGCCTAATTGGGAAGCTTCCTTCCTTCGGTCTGCCCGCTGGTTTGTGTGATTGGATTGTAAATTTCCTGAGGAATCGGTCTATCCGAGAAGTCATAGATGGCTGCTCGTCCGGACTGCTGACTATTAATGTCGGTGTTCCTCAGGGATCGGTGCTCTCGGCAACATTATTTTTGCTGCATATTAACGATCTGCTAAAACCCGATACCTTTGGGTATGCAGACGAGAGCACTGTTGCCGAAAGATACCTGCCCGACGCACAAGCTAGTGGGTCTCAGGTCCGGTCTCTCTCTGCTAAGACCCAGGCGTGTCTTTTTTCCGCTAAGAGGAGCCAATTTTATCCGGCTCCATCTTTCCGAGGGGTAACCGTGCCGATAACCGACCAACTTGATCTTTTTGGTGTTACTTTAACATCTACCCTCAATTTTGGTCCCTTCATAGTGGCAAAGGCTCTAGTGGCTGCCAAAAAGTTGGGGATCCTCGCAAAGGTGAGACGATACTTGACGCCGGAACAGCTGCTCCAACTCTATCAAGCGCAAGTTCGATCATGTAAGGAGTACTGCTCTCATCTTTGG
Source organism: Polia nebulosa (assembly GCA_951329385.1). Taxonomy (NCBI): domain Eukaryota; kingdom Metazoa; phylum Arthropoda; class Insecta; order Lepidoptera; family Noctuidae; genus Polia; species Polia nebulosa. The sequence goes on along the minus strand of OX589588.1, from coordinate 9,641,747 downwards.
GACGGATCTGCCAGATACCAGCTTGATGCCCTTGAGTCAATTGAGAAACGAGCCCAGAGGATCATCGGCAATGATTGGCTCGTTGAGTCGAAGCTCCAAATTCATGAGCATAGACGCCGAGTTGCTAGCCTGTCGGTTTTCTATCGATTACATTATGGGGAGTGTGCGACCGAATTGCATTATTTGATTCCGCCAAGCCCCTTTCATCAACGGACCACAAGACGTACGGCAAAGTGCCACCGGTTCATGGTGGACATCCCATCCATACGCACAAAGCGTTTTGAGAACACATTCAATATGCGTACAGCTAGGGAGTGGAATTCCCTACCGGAGTCTGTGTTTCCTGATAGCTACAACCTAGGAGTCTTTAAGTCAAGAGTGAATAGGTTACTTCTAGGCAAGCGTGCTCCATCTTCGACCACATCATCGCTTACCATCAGGTGAGATAGTGGTCAAACGCGTGCCTATAAACAATAAAAAAAAAACATTATTCCCAAACTACTGTAACTTCTGTAAGCCCGAATCAACAGTGGAGACCACCAGAAAATATGCCAAGGCAATGAAGCTCGATGAGTTCCAGAAAAACGATTAAACTGTCTTGGTTCCCGCAACGAAATGAATCAGAAAAGAACAGAGGAGTAAGCAAAACATAATTTCCACTTCCCATAATAGTCCTGTCAGCGATGACGGACCGTTCCCAGTACAATGTGATATGACCATTATCGAGAACTGGGTCGGGCACATACCTGTAGTCGGCATTTCTGATTCTACAAGAGAGTATTACAGAGCAAGTTGCTGATGGATAATCCAGGTTGTTCGAGTTAATGTTAATTGACGCAGCTGAATTTTCTCCTGGCTTCAGAAAAATACATATTTATTTATATACTAGCTGTGCCCGCGACTTCGTTCGCGTGGTTGTCGAGAACAAAACAACGTCGTTTAGATAAGAGTATATCACCTTTTTGATGATTTAGATAAGAGTCCTGACTTTGGTATAGTTGATTACGTTAATGCTTCTCTATATACTATGTTAGCGGTGGAATTACCCGGAGCATATACAAAAAGGTTGTTTGGGTTGCTAACACGTGATAGAGAAACATAGAGTTGGCCGTGTGAAAAACAATCAAAAGTAAGGTCTACACCCGCAACGGATAACGTCTGGCCTTGGGCTTTATTAATAGTCATAGCGTAACAGAGGCTTACAGGAAATTGCACACGTTTGAAAGTAAACGGAAAATTATTGGGGATAATGGGTATCCTGGGAATGAAAACAACATCACCGGAGCCGCAACCTGTTAAGATTTCGGCTTCGATGACATTTCGTTGGAGATTTGTTACTCTCAACCGAGTTCCATTGCATAGTTTTGGTGGGCTTAAATTTCTGAGTAGAATGATTGGTACTCCGACTTTTAAATAAATTTTGTGTGCTGGAAGACCTGGTGTATTTAGAGAGTCTAAAAACTCTACTGGATAGTGGGTGGCATCTCCTTCTTCTAAAACCGTGTTAATAGATAAATATTCCCTACTTTCTCCAGAAACATGTACCAATATTTGAGAATTTATTGCTGCTGCTTGGTCGTTGCGAGGTGCCAAAATAGCTCGTTGGCATAGCCAAGCAGCGTCATGGTTCGAGATCTCTGATGGATCTCCGTATACAGAGGAAATGAGTTCCTGCTGTGAGGCAACAGAAGAACACAGGCTTTCGACTAAAGTTACTTTACCTCCTTCTTGAGTCGGGTATGTGCCGTTACCAATTTGAAGTAGTAAATTTGAGAAAACCTGCGCGTTTGCGTCACCTCCCAAATATGCTCGCATATTAAAGCTCACATTAGTTAATATGACACTACGCCATAAAATAGAGCTCTTTAAACAGGCACCTATTTCATCGGCCCTCGTTCCTCTGGGTATTATAGGGAGTGTCTGCCTGAAGTCTCCACAGAATAGCACCGTTAAGCCTCCCATCGGTCGGTCATTTTGTCTTATATCTCGCAACGTTCTATCTACAGCTTCCACAGCTTTACGATTTGCCATCGTACACTCGTCCCAAACGATAAGGGCGCAATCGCGTAAAACCCTTGCTTTATCACTATTGCGAGACACGTTGCAAACAGGGTTTTCTGTGCGGTCCAAGTCGATTGGTATTTTAAATGTTGTATGTGCAGTTTTTCCTCCTGGTAATAAAGTGGCAGCTATTCCTGAGGAAGCGACGGCAAGGGCAATTTTGTTTTGGCTCCTTATTTGAGCCAAGATAACTTTAGTGAGGAAAGTTTTACCTGTTCCACCAGGTGCATCTAAAAACAGCATTTCTCCTAATGAATGTTCTACACTACAGCATACTCTATCAAAGATTTGACGTTGTTCTGTCGTCAAATTTGAACAGCCATTTCGCAATATTTCTGCTAACTCTTCGGGGTTGTAATTTATTTCAGATGTATACTCCCTATTAATTCGTTCCCCACCAACTGTCGGTGTCGGCAAGCCGTATTGACTGAGGGGGTTCCCTCCTATACTTGTAACTATATCTTGTATAGCCAGCAAAGCCCTATTATGGCAGCTTTCACGTACTTGGTCAGAAGTTTCACTATTTATATTTTGCTGTCTCAAAAAATCTTCGGCAAACGCGTCTTTATATTTTTGCCACAACTGCCCAGCGTCCGATAGGCCACAAAATGTCAACAAAATGGCAAATAAATGGCGCAAACGATGTGGACTATCACTGACGCATGCTTCGGCTAAAGCATCATCCCAATGCTGATCGCCATCTAATAAATGCCGTGCGCGGCAAGCAGCTTGAAATGTGGGATATTCTATATCGTCCACTTTGCGGAGCTCAGCAAAAGAAGTAGGTCCTCGCACTGTGTGAAGAAGAAGGCGTAAATAATAACACTCTGCATTATTTGGGTGCACCGTGTATACTCTTCCAATCACGTGTTCTTTAAAAATGCCGGACTCGCCTTCTACAGCAGTTCCACGTCTCCTGCGATTAAAAACACCTTGCTGCTTGTTATAAGTATAATAATGTGGCACTTCATTGTACAACAGAGACTTAGCGAAATTGTCTCTTTCGCAAAGGCGAAAGAATGCGAGCAAGGTGGTTTGTCTTGGGTTGTTCATTCTTTCTGCCACATTTTCTGGCTGAAAGTAAACTCGCTGCCCGCCTTCCAGGTGCACGTCAAGATGGATGACTGGCGGATACCTTTCATGAATAGGGAAACTCAAAATGCGCCAAACTGCCTCCGAAGAGCTTATGTATCGGCCAGATTGATACCTTGTCACTTCATCAAATTGGTTGTTATTTCTTAGTGCTATCATGGCTTGATCACTACCTTTATTAACATATTTACATATATATTTTATAGATTCGACGCTATTACAAATTTCAACATTAATGTGTGCTTGAAAAGCGTTTGACAAAACTGGAGAATACGGTACCACCCAACTATTATTTAGAATTATTTCTTGTCCACGGAATCTGACAGTAGCTGTGAAACCACCTTGTGACGGTGATCTTCGCCGGTATTGCGGATACCCATTTTCCCCAGCCATAGTTAGTTCTTTCAGTGCTCTGGGGTATTTTTTTGAGCATTGACCATCTTTCATGCACGGTGATTCCCTGTTTAAGAGGCCACATGGCCCGTGAACCATATGTGTTTTTACTATGTCATGCAAAATCGGATCTGCATTATAGTCCGGAAATTCTGCACTTATGACACTGTCTATAGCATCGGGACGAATTTTTTCTTCCAGCCACAGAAGAATGTGCGCGTGGGGTAAACCACGCTTTTGCCACTCGACGCTATACATAAAACAAAGAGTTGAACCGAAAACTTTCTCCTTTGTAAGTAGATTAATCAAGACTTTGAGTTTTAAATGAAAAATCCTAGCAATAATGTCATGTCTGTCGTATGACGCCTGTCCTGTGAGAAGTGCCTGGCAAATCTCCGTCCACTTTAGATTTGTTGTAAATGTTATAAAAAGGTCCGGCCGGCCGTATTTACGGACGTAACAAAAAGCATCTTGCGTTCGTTCGTGCATATACCGCGGACCGCCTGTGAAACTGGATGGCAAAATAACCAATCGACCCAAGTTTTCGACGTTATTATCTGATTGCATGGCGTCCCGCAAGTGCACGTATTCTTCAGCGCGTAACCGTCGCTGGTTAGTGCGAATATACACTAAACGTTCAGTTTCTATTTTTGCGTACATGTCCACAATAAATTGGCTGAACAAACCACGAAATCGTTGCAAATATACGAAACTGTTTTGCCTTATTTGTAAAAGGTAGGAATAGTATTGTTGAGCAGATATTTTTTTTTGATAATTAGTGACTCTCGTAGTAGGGTTCACTTGGTACAGCCCAAAATTGTACCCATCTTCACCATGACAATAAATTAGTGGATATTGCAGGGCGTCGTAAGCTCGGTGGGTTTCCAAAATGCGTTGAAGGCGATCGTCGCGTGTACGCAACACGATATCACGTCTCTCACACTCCTGGTCGACTAAAACAACTGCAACTTCATCTGCGACGGGTGCATTGTGTCTTCCACGGTGTTCACCCACAGGACGTCTATCGGCACTTATAACAATTTTGAAATCATTGCTGCCTTGTGGAATTGACTCCAATGCAGCTTTGAATTCACGAACGTACTGGTTAACGTGATGCAGCAATTCTTGAAGTTGACCCAAAAGCTCAGCATTGAGCTGGGGAAAATTGTGATTTCTAACATTGAGCTGTTGCGTGTAATCGGATACAAAATAAATTTGGAGAAATTTGGGTTCATTTTCTGGCAGCAAAGATCCAATAAGGTGATAAACTTGACCTTGTACTTTGAAGGTTGGCATGAACGGTCCTTCCGTTATTTGTTTTGCCCCAAAGGAAGTCATTTGGAAAGCACTGTTATATAAACGAATATTATCCAAAAAACGGTTCGACTGGGGATGATCGCCATTCAGGAGACTTTTAAGTAAGTGTGGTGGATCTTGGAAATTTGGAAGAACAATTTTTCCATTTGAGCAGCACATTCCATCTGTCTCTTTCCTCCATTTCAAAGCATGACAAAAATTACAAATTTCTCTCATGTCACCCACGAAAGTAAAGCCAGCATAATTAATTCTAGACGAATATGTGAACCCTGATTTTTCCCTATTGTCCCAAGGTAATAAAATATTTGCATCGTCATTTTCCATGGACTCATCAGCTCCGCTATTTGTTTCTCTATTCATATGGTATCGAGCTCGTTCTATTTCTAGGCGAGATTGACGTTGTTCTGCTGTTTCTGCTCGTCTTAGTTCATCTATTCTTTCCCTTTCAGATGCAAGATAACTTTCATTGTTTCTTTGTACACCTACATAGTTATGTCTAGCTATTTGTAATCGTTCTTCTCTTTGGGAGAGAGATTCAGACTCGCGCGAGAGAGCGTGTCGCTCTCGGTCAGATGACAGACGTGCTTGGCGTTCCTCGATACTCTCTTGAGAACGCAAAGTCGCGGTCCGAGTTCTTTGCGAACTTAAGCGCGACTCCCTTTCTGTGAAAGTCTCTGACTCGCGTGAGAGAGACTGGCGCTCCCGATCAGCAGACAGCCGAACTTCGCGTTCCTGGATATTCTCTTGAGAACGCAAAGTCGCGGTCCGAGTTCTTTGCGAACTTAAGCGCGACTCCCTTTCTGTGAAAGTCTCTGACTCGCGTGAGAGAGACTGGCGCTCCCGATCAGCAGACAGCCGAACTTCGCGTTCCTGGATATTCTCTTGAGAACGCAAAGTCGCGGTCCGAGTTCTTTGCGAACTTAAGCGCGACTCCCTTTCTGTGAATGTCTCTGACTCACGTGAGAGAGAGTGGCGCTCCCGATCAGCAGACAGCCGGTCTTCGCGTTCCTGGATACTCTCTTGAGACCGCAAAGTCGCGGTCCGTGTTCTTTGTGAACTTAAACGTGACTCCCTTTCGGTGAACGTTTCCGATTCACGTGAAAGAGCGATGTGCTCTCGGTTAGCAGATAACCGTGCTTCACGATCTTCTTCCGATTCCTGAGACCTACAAAGTCTCATCCTTTTCGCATTTCGGCTACGCAGCGAAAGGTTAGTTTTTTTTCTGTGAGGCATTTTCAAGGAAAATTAAAGCAATAAACAAAACTAACAACACTTATGACTGAATAGCCTACAAACTTAAAAGATCGGTGCGTCGAACAGTCTAGTGTGACAACGTATCGTCTGTTCGTGGTCGTGACTCAACGAATTGGCAACACTAACTTACTGTATAACGATTGGCACTATTGGATTCAAACTACGAAGTAAATCAAATACAATCTTTACTTCGTACTTCAAACCAATGACCAAAGTTGACCAAACGAAACCAATAAGATAAGCAAATACTTTTTTTTCGACCAATTTAGAAAATCGATAAACCAAGCAACCAAAGAACTTTTACGACACACGCAAGAACTTTTAAGACACCTAACGAAACCCAATTTGCCTAGTAAACACGGTGGACGTCATCCTCGCGCGGAAAATCTTAACACCGCGATTCAGAAAATGACGTCATTTGCACAACGCCATCTATCGGATTTAGATTTCAACTATCAACATTAGTTCTATTTTTAGTCTTAAGATGTCGTTGCAAGTACTATACTTAATTGCGTAACGTAATATTTTACTTCTTGAACTCACTAAATTAATCATATCTTTTGATAGAGTGAACCGATTTCGATGAAACAAAAACTAAGTTAATCCTCAAGTTGCGTATAATTTTTGTATATAAACATTGTCAGCATTGAATTCGTAGATTTTACGTGATGTGCGCACAAACAAACAGACAAACAGACAAACAGACAAAAATTTCAAAAATGATGGAAATGGGTTCTGTTACTTATCTTTTCACACGCTGGCTATTTTTTGTTTCAATTTCTTCAATGTACAAAAATGACTTTTCTACAGATTTATTATATGTATAGATTTGCGAGGGTCATTTTTAAACTACGATTTCCTTTAAGGCCGATAGAATGATACGGTTCGATAGAAAAATTTCTATGAAAACGCGTTGTCGCATCTATGTCGAATTGTTGTATCGCGCGCCTGTCTGCAGAAGCCTAAAAAGCCTTATTCACTCTTACTGACTTTCAGGCTCCCAGGTGTTGACCTGCAGCCAAACTTCACGAGTCGCGTCAGCTTTTACGCCAACTACAAATGAAAACCGGCAGTTAACCGTTATCGGGTACATGAGAAATTGTTAAAATACTTTTTTACAACGAATTGTCCAAAACTCAGTAAAAATTACTTGCATAATAAATGGCGTCCTATGACACTTCCGACAAACGGTAACTGTTAAACTTTATGTAAGTAGGTGATGCGTGTGCGCATGATATAACTCGATTACCTAATGTTCACTACAATATGTTATATTGTTAGAGATCTGATGGACAGCCGCAATCTTAGCTTTGTTATTATTTTCTGCACTTCGTTATATGCTTGTTATCATGATTTACTGGATGATAAATTGGTCTTGAATCTGGTTAGTAGGAAGATGAATGTTTTGAGAGAGTATATATTAACATAACATACCGTCACGCATTTTTTTTTTGTGGTGACTTGTATGTGTAAGTTCCACGTAATAGGGCTGAGCCTATTGCTGACTCATCATCATTATCATTTTAGCCGAGAGACTGCTGGACATAGGCCTCCCCAAAGATTTGTCACAACGACCGATCCTGAGCGCGAAGACCTGTTTGTCACCAGGTTATCTGTTCACGTTGTGGGAGCCCTTAAAACGTTGCGTTTTCCGCGGTGCCACTCCAGAACCGTTCTGCCCCATCGACCATCTGTTCTGGGAGCAATGAGTCCTGCCCACTGCCACTTTAGTATTTCTGATTGCTACTGAGCAGTTCCAGAAGGAAAACCCAGTAACACTGCCCGACATTCGATTCCCCGAACTCGTACCACAAGCTCAGTAGTATCGCTTTCGACTACTAGACCAACGAGGTTGTGAAAAAAACAAACAAGACTGTTAAGTCCTTTGGGTTTTTTGTCATGTTATTAGTGATTAGAGATAGGTAAACATTGTTGTGTCCTTCCAACATTTTTACTGCAAAAAAATGTCACAAAATTTACAACAAAAAATATGAAACAAATATTACAACATCACATTGTTACATTCAGTCATTTAAAATTGAATCCACGACCTTGTCAAATCATACTATAGCGAAAACAAGCTCATTTTGTTAATGACAGACCAAACTAACAAGTGCAACGCTTCGAAATATGTTTGCAATGCTAAATTATCCTTAATAACACTAGAACTAACTGTATTTCCAAACATGGTGAGGATGGAGGACTCTCCAAGTATAAGATGTCTTCTAAAAACTCTCAAGAAGTAAGCTAAGGCTTCCCCTGATTTCCAAAAGCCTAGTGAAATACACATACATAAATCCGACCCTTTTACCCTGTTATGCAGAGCTACATAGCATGACTTGCTACGATCCTTACAGACATCTTTTGCTTATTGTGATAAAATGTCGTCAATAAAAAAGCCAGTTTTGCTTCCTTGTTTCCTCTGTCTATAAATCGAAGTTCCAAAGTCTTGCGCATCAACGCCGAATTGCTAGCCTGTCAGTTTTCTATCGGTTACATTTCAGGGAGTGTGCGTCGTAATTGCAAAGTCTAATTGTGCCAAGCCCGATTCATCGTCGGACTACTAGACGGCGATGCGCCACCGGTACATGGTGGACATCCCATTCAAATACAAAACGTTTTAGGAACATATACATTGTACATAGGAGTGGAATTCCCTGCCGGAGTCTGTGTTTCCTGTTAGCTACGACCTGGGGGTCTTTAAGTCAAGTCAAGAGTGAATAGGTTACTTCTAGGTAAGCATGCTCCATCATCGCTTACCAAAAAACAATCTGCCTAGCCTTTTCCCAACTATCTTGGGGTCGGCTGCCAGTCTAATCGGATGCAGCTGAATACCAGTATTTTACATGGAGAGACTGCCTATCTGACCTCCACAACCCAGTTACTGGGTAATACGATACCCCTTGGTAAGCCACCAGGTTGGTTGGCTTGCCATCAGGTGAAATAGTGGTCAAGCAAGCCTATAAACGATACAAAAAAAATCTTTTAACTGCACTATATATTCTAATATACACTTTTAGTTCAACTTGATGATAAAGATTAAAATGCAATAATTAAATTAGCCAATTAATGCCCATTTCAGGCACTAATGAAAGTTCCCAAATAAATGTATCACCAAGACAGCAGACTCCAATACGGCACTCCGACCCCGTGTTTCCTCGTTAGCTCATAATAAGTGAAATCAAGTTTAAAATGTTTGAATGTATAATTATAAATACGAAAGGGCCTTAAGATTAATCACACAGATATTTCGATTATCATGCCGATATTAATTACAGTCAGAGAAATGGAAAGTAGGTAATATCGTTTTAATGTAGCGTTTATTAATGTGACTTTCTTACTAGAAATTATTTTCATTCCTATAAAAAAGCCCACCGCCTATATTAATAACGTATCCAGCACAGGGATGCAATGAGCTATCTGGAAATAAGAATAATGGTAAACTTATAAAAATAGCAGATATTGACCTAACATAACGCCAATAAAATTATTAATATTTTGTGGTTATTATACTAGTCGCTTCTTTTCAAAACACGAAATATAAATTGCAGAGCAGATCAAAGGCCTACAGTTCGCGACTTCTCTCATAAAAAAAATCAATAAACTTTCTACCACCGCAACCTATTGGCAAATGTAACACAAAGTTCATGATCAGAAGTCACATAAAGCGGCAAAATCATAAAGCACTTGATTGCCTCAGACGGACCATCTGCTCGGATGTTACAACATTGGTCGGGTTACCTCGATGACGTAGCCAACTTTCACCTTCTGCGAGACGTTTGCCCAGCGGCATTGAACTTGGTGCAATATTGTATAATGTTTGAGTTATGACGTCAGACCGATGTTCAATAAGTGGAAGCATGGTGGAAGCTATAAATAGATGTCAATAAAGTTGGGCAGGTTTAAAAATGGAGGAAATGGTTTGGATAATGTATGCGGCAAATTTTCTTCTGTCTAGGCTTATTCAAGACCATTTCGTGAATGGCATGCAACGTATCCTACTGCCTACTAATATTAAAAATGCGAAATTTGTGATGAATGGATGTTTGTGCCTAATCACAGCTGAACCATTTGAATGAAATTTGGTACATAGGTGGATTATAGTCTAGAATAGCACATACACATAGTTAGCGTATTTATAATCGGGGAAATGATAATTCCATACGAGCGAAACCGCTGGTAGAAGCTAGTAGGTAATAAAGAAAAACGACAAATCTATTTAAAATGCAAAGCAACAAGAAAAAATTGATGTAAGATGCAAAGGCGACAAGGAAAAATTGATTTAAGATGCAAAGGCAACAAAGAAAAATTGATTTAAGATGCAAAGGCAACAAGGAAAAATTGATTTAAGATGCAAAGGCAACAAGGAAAAACTTTTAGACAGTAACCAAAGGCAGATCACACAACACTTACACTTCACAAACAAACATAGTACTGTTTTAGATACATAATTTTTAGTCAATTACACAATCTAACCAAGACACAAATTATTTATTTCATTTATATATAACACCAAATATGACACTTTCTATTTATGGTTTTTGACAGCCGAATGCCGAATTGCCGATCGACCATGCACAGATTACTATTTACTAATATGCGACCATAGAATATAAAACGTTTAGCTGCGCGTTGCACCAATGCATCTTAATTATAAATACCACAGAGTAGATTTATCTGATGTTAATTAAATTTTGTTTTATAATTTTTATTTTGCGTGTCTGCAAAAATGCACTCCTTTGGTTTTTTGTGTTATGGCTTATTTTCATTTGTTATTTATTCATATTTGTTATTGTTTTAGTAATTTTGTACCGTGTCCCGTGAGTATGTCTGTGGGAACGGGCCCTAACAGAATACCAGCGCTGCGTTATTTATTGCATAATTATCGCAGCATAACGCTGAGTTAGGAGCCTTTTTGGCCTCGCACAGTTTTTATTTTTTTTTTGTTTGATTTTAGAGTTACCATGTTCTTGTTGTGAGGTTCAAATAAATATTATTTCTTTCTTTCTTTCTTTTTCTTTTAGATCTACAGCGATTTATTTGTGGTCAAAATTGAAGAAAAGTTGAGGTGTACACAAAATGACTGCCCTCTCCTAAAAGCCATGGTTCCCAGCGCAATCAAACAAGTAGTCAAATAAACTCCATTAAAAACTTGAATGAATTTAATTTGGTAACTTGTAAACCCATGTATGGAACAGTTAATTCAAGTAACCCAAAACTAGGCGATATAAAAACAAATCATGCGTGTCCCAACGATGTCGGTACTTCGGTAGTTAAGGAATGTCGTACCGAACGCTACCGTATAAATGGCGAAGTTTCTTTTACGTGAATTACTTTGTATAAATAACACTAAAAGTAATCAAGTCAAAACACTAAAAGTATTTAAATCAAGTCAAATTTTATATATTGCAACTACCATTTTTGTCTCTGTATCACCCAAAGGTTGACATGGTAAAAACGCCTTTTATTTTTGGAAGAAGAAGTAAATCATCCAATGACTTCTCCCGCTCTAGATGGAGCGGGAGGGCGTGTCAGACTTTTACTTTTACTTAACTCAAACCCACCCTTGTACCTTCAGTTGCCTGTGTGTCAAGGGCCGCGGTAACTCTATTTCAAATTTTAGGCAAGCAACGGCCCTAACGGGACCCCGTCAGGTACTGCTGACATCCCTTTGAGGCGCGCGTGGAAAACTATGCGCCGTCGACTCTCGGGCCTGGTCCTTATCGGATGGCGAGCTACCCACTACTCGCTGTCCACAAGCCTGCGCCTACGGTGGCCGGAGATTGACCCCCGACGCCCAAGGCATCTCCAGCGGCGGCTGCTGGGGGCGTGAGGGTCTCTGAGTCTCCCTCACGCATCCCGCCTCCTCCTTCACGAGCTCGCAGCACGAGCTTTGCAGAAGGAGGCGACTGCTTCCCATTCCCTCTCGCTACGCTGGACGCCGTGGCGTGCCCATGGTAGAAAATGCCTGAGGCATTAAGTCCGCCTCTGTACTTGTATGTGCATGTGCATAAAGAGTTAAATAAATAAAGGTATTGTCGATTTTTTTACTTGCCCTAATCAAAAGATTTGGCTTGTGTTGATAATGAGTAACGTGTTACTATGTGACCGGGTTGTGGACGTCAGATAGGCTGTCACTCCATATAAAATACTGGTGCTTAACTGTATCCGGTTAGACTGGAAACCGACCCTAAGATAGTTGAAGAGGCTTGGCAGATTATGATGCTGATTAGAAATGAAGTAGTGTAGATAAACAACTTTTATTCTATGCTATATCCTCGCCAAACTGAAGTGGCAGTGGGCAGAGCGCATTGCTTGTAGAATTAATGGCCGAAGGGGCCGAAAAGTTCTGGAGTGGCGACCGTGTACTGGAAGACACAGAGTTGGAAGGCTTCCCATAAGGTGGACTGATGATGGATAGCCGATGGATGCGAGACGCACAAGACCAGTCGTTGTGGTGACACTTGGAGGAGGAGGAGTGGACGTCCTTCGGCTGAAATGATGATAATATTCTCTTGACTATTTCATTTGTTTAAAGGAAGACTAAATACAAAATCTTCAGAGGTATACTGTAAGGACTTCACCTCAATATCATTCGTAAAAGTCCGTAAACGTTCTGCCCAATACTTTTACAAAAAGTGGCGTCGAAAGTATTTCTCTCATCATTAAATTCTTATTACTTTTATTCACTTTTGTTTTCCAGGCTGAGGATTTTGAATGATCTAATTACAATAATTTGGCGGTTAAAACGTTGGCATTCATATAAATAAAATGCTAATTATTCGCCTAATAAATTCTCACGGGCCATAAACTTCTCACGCTACTGTTGCGAAATTGTCTGTCAAAAACTTAATGATGACCGTTTTGTGAATATTAAAAAAAAACGGCCAAGTGTGTGTCGGTACCAAATGCATTTTTGACTATTTGTATGGCTTTGGGTGAACACGATACTTAATACTGTGAAAATTTGAAAAATAAGTAAAACTAAAATAGTAAAACCTTTGTGACAGACGACGGACTGACAGACGGACAGACGGGCACGTGAGTGACAGCAATAGGGCTCCGCTTGGACCCTTCGGGTACGGAACCCTAAAAAACAGATGTTTTTTTTTAAGTATTCATTGAATTTTGTTTTTCTCAAAGGAGGAAAAATTGTTTTCAGTCTTATAGAAATCAGTCTTCTAAAAGGTTATTTCTATTTAACTAGCCAGTTATATTATAAAATACCTACATTGTAAGAAACCAATGACAATGGTGAAGTTGCGCACAAAAATAATAAGCCCAATTTAAATGCGAACCAGCTGTATGAAAAAACAGGTCATTTTGAATTTCGGATGTTGCAACATTTCACATTCTGTCTGAAATCTGAAGCAATACATAAGGTCTCAATTAACATAAATATACATAAAATACACGTATCGTAACATTTATCATTGCATGTAATCGGAGTACTATCCTTCAGAAAAACGACTTGCCAAATTACGTGACTTACAAAATAACAGTGGAATATTTTTTGTAATAGGACCTTCACTAAACTGCTCTATATATACCAGGTTTCACTCCGTCAGAGTTCCAATATCAGTTTCATAGTAATGCAATTTGGCATGCACGTCAAATTCATATTTTTCTAGACTAGACTTGAAAGTAAACGCTAAGGTCAGAATACTAGATCAAAAATATGAATAGCTTACCTTGACAAATATTAGAATATTGTTACTGTTAGAGCTGTCAGAATGAATGTCATATTTCAGTATAGTTTATTGGAGCGCAGATAAATATTGCACCTAGTTGATTTTGTAGCTTTGGACTATCAAACTTATTATATTTTGTTAATTAATTTTGGCTTCGCATGGTTTGTGCATTTAGCCAGTGTCAAGATAGGTATAATTTACAAAAAAATATGAACAAAACAACAACAACAACAAGTTAAGATAGTATTTAGTTTTAGATATAGAATACTGTCTTTTATTTCATTAGAATGCAGATGTAACACATTCTAAAGTTTTTGCAGTATTTGGCAGCCAATGTGTCGAGTCAGCCTTCACAGCAAGCTTCGCTGAGGTAGTCAATACTACGAAAAAATGCTCAGCTTTATTTTACTGAGATCGCACCTGTTTCAATGATTCCGCATATTGTCCAGTTGCGTACACACTTGAGACACAAAACTACACCAATTTAACATCACAATATCCACTAGTAAGCAATTAGGGAATAATTAAAATAGCCACTGAACTTCGCTCGAAAAAATCTCGCCAAAAATTCCGACTAACAGCCTTATTTATAGCTAACCTTAGTTTTAGTTTAAAGCGTATTGTTGGTGCTGTTGGACTGTCTGCTTAGGCTTTCAAGAGAGTTGGAATGTTCAACTCTATTTACTTCTTGAGTGAAGTCTCTCAACTATATTACCAGTTAGTGTTTTTAAATACCGATTATCGAATTCTAAATTCAAGATAGCATCTATCATATTCCGCTCTTTATAGGATAAAACCTCCTTTAAATTATTAGTTTGTACTATTATATATCACCATCAATCCTTTTTCCAGGCAGAAAATTTTGAATTAAGAACCTTTAAGCAAATCAAATGTTTTTTTTTTGTCTACATGAGGCCGTAAAAGTTTCTCCAAAAAAAACACCTTTACTTTTTCTATCGATTTGCAAAAAAGAAGGAATTAATTAATTTACTTCATCTTATAAATTGAGAGCAGCAAGCAAACAATTTAAATGGAAATAAAAGTTGGACAGTTGACTATTATCTAATGCTAAGCCGTTGGCGTTGGTGTGTTAAATTGCAAAGTAAATTACATTTTCTTTCATTTAGCAACACAACCAGGAGACAAACTTAACAGTTCAGCACCTGTATTATACAACCGACACCTTTTAACGATCCATTGTCTTACAAGAGCGGAAATTATTATTTAGTTCCGCTTCCAACACTACTGGATCTTACAACATCAATTAAGCCTCATCTTTGGTTCATTTTGGGTTCACTATTGTATGTAAAGCGTCGATAGGGTTGGCTCCATTCATTGCTATTCACCCGTCCAAGGTTTAGACGCATGGCCTCAGCTTCCTCCGTTATTCTTCAAGCGGACAGTACAATGCGTTTACGTGAACCATTGTTGGCGTCGTCTCTGCTGCGAACAATTGCGAGATCTATCTCAATGACATCTGACTTTAGCGATTCGTCTAGCATGTCGCCTGTAGGCTGTACCACCGTGTGTTATACACAACATACATTGAAGTGACCGCCTTGAGCTCGGATCAAGTTAATCCCTTTGCATTTGTATTGATTCGCTTTCATGTTTCGAAAGGGATTCACAATTGTATGTAACCTTGTTTATTTGCTGTCCTTATTTCTTTCTCTTTAAACCTTGAATACTGATCGTTTCCAATAAAATCTATTTTATTTTCGTTGCCGGTTTTGAGAGCTGTCACCAATAAAACATTCATCATTGTCATCACAATATTGACAGCACTTAGTCGTGGCAATTTACTGGTTTTCGATATAAATCAAACGGTTTGCCTTGAAACTGATCCATTAATTGCATCCGGAATATTAATACCTATAAGTAATATATCCTGTATTATCGATCGTTGTAAATAATCCTAAAACAGTATCTTGTTCCGAATCTTGCGAAGCTGTCATGTGTGCGTTGAATAATTCGTTGTAGCCTACATTTGGTATTTTGTTGTACTTTTTGTTTCTTAAATATCACCGTTAAGGAATGCGCATACTTGAGGTATTGTAGCGGTAACAATACGTGAATGTATGAAGCCTTGAATATCGCCTCCAAACATAGTTTCGCAGTGATTCGGAAGAGAATTTGCATTTGAAATGTCCTTGTCTAGCTTTAGCTTCGTCATCCTTTTTGGTTTGTTTAAACGGTTCTAACTTAGGAAATCTATTGGTTTCGGCGTTTTTGACTAGATTATTCAGCAATTACTATAAATAGAATCATGATCGCAAATTGCTTGTATCCGCTTTCTGAGATTTGTAACCTTCAGGTAATCGCCAATGTATCATTTTGTTCGGATTTCTTTGTGGTTACTGTAAATACTTAACTGTACAATAATGTTTTCCTGCTCTCGACTTGACACCACACCCGGCTCCAATCCCGTTAGAGACTTAAAAATGTCCTTCTGTATTCAAGCCACGAATTCGACCTTTTCAAACAATGACGTATGACAACTGTGATTAAGGCAAATAAATCCTTTAGCTGCGGTTAGATAAAACTAGCCGATAGTGGTTTACCGCCTACCCTTTGCCAAGCTAACTGTAGTTGGCAGATTGTGTCAACGACTTTTGATTTATAACTCTAAACTCATTAGCAATTGCCCGATGAACGTGTGATCTATGATTGCTTTAATGTAACATGCGTAGATTAAGGGCACGTTGCTTCAAAGCTTCATCATCTGTCTAGATATTACCCAACTTTGGTCGGGTCAACTTTCAGTCTTCAAGTCGACAAATATACTGCAATTCTTGTCTTGCCACATTCAGCATCGTTTGCAGTTAGTGACAATGATATGAATGCGAACATACGAAGCCCCGCTAGAGATTATAACAAGTAGTGATCCAGTGATGTAAAGTAAAAGAGACTACACTCAGACAAGACAAGTGTTTAGTGATGTTAAATAAAGGTGACAGGAGTGACGATATATTGAATACAGGGCTTCATGTTTTAAAGGACATTATCACGCACATAAACTTCTTGGTCAATGTTAAATTCAGCAACCGAATGTATCCAATGTTAAGGCAAACAATCCAATTAATAAAGATCGTCAAAAGTCAGCTACTGTCATTTATGTCTCGCCACCACATTACAATGAAGTTTAATTTCATGATTGTCGTATTTTATATACTCGTTTACTGATAAATGTTCTTGGGGCTCTGTATGATTCTTTTTTGCTTCAATTTAAGTATTATTACGACATTTTTGAGTGAATTTATTACTGAGTGACACGTTTTCATAATAATAAGACCTGACGGTTGAAGCTTTTGGGGGTTCGGGTCAATTATTTTGCGTAAACTTGTTAATTTATTGATGAAGGGTTTTTTACTTTTAAAGCCTGCTAATGAGGTGAAGAATGCTGGTTGATAAAGGCTTTTGTATTTTTGAAGGACTTCTAGAATTATAAATCAATGTTTTATGATGATATCGTTAGTTGCTGGAAACACTTGACATAAGAAAGGTTCTGGGCTTAAATGGAGATGATAATTCTTATGAGAGATTATCATAATCTTTCCTTTGATTATTTCTGTTTCTACTATTCATTTACTTTGTTCCAGGTAAATATCCCTAATACTTGCAAGCAGCGTGAATTAAATCATTACATCAATACCATAGGTCTATTAAGTAAGTAAGAACGTGTTTCATGCGCCGGCGCAAGCCGCTAGGCAAATAACTACCTTGATCACCTAGAACTATGTACTGAACATTATACATTCTGCATTGCCTAAGACATACCTATACTTTTAGGGAGGCAATTATTACGAAAAATATAGGTACCTCCAAAGCGCATAATAGAGTCTATTTAAATTTGGAGCCCAGAGCCATTCGAAAGAAGATAGAGATAATTATGTATGATCATAAGGATTAAATAGGTCTACTAAATTATGTACAATAAATGTAAGAAAATTCAAAAAAGATGGCGAGACGAGTTTGACAAAATTAACAATCAATTTGCCACACTAGCCTGGGACCAAAACAGTTAAGTCATAAACAGACGATATGCCTTTGCCAACTAATGGAACGATGCAGACAGAAAGTAACCAGTAAAGGTCAAAACAATTCACAATGCCATAAACAACACAGCTGCAGCGGACCGCAGCAAACTGTACCACGCAATGAAACGCTGCGAACATCTCATGATTGAATCGTAATAGCATAACAATACTTACAATCGATAAAAAGTGCAACAAGTGATCATTACATCAGACCACCTAATAACTCGATTGCAGTAATCGTTCACTTTCACTCGATCGATGATTCGATGCATCGGCGCCGGCGCAATCAAAGGTCGACCGACCGAGACCATTTCTTTAAAGATTCGACCGATAGTTTCGATATGTTGAGCAATTCGATCGATGGATGCCCATGTCAAGATGGAGGATAAAATGTTAACTGGTTTACTAACCAATTACATTATGCATTACTTCCTTAACAGTGTTTGGGTAGATAATTTGAAAGACAATTTGTGGAACTTTTAAGTTATTTGTCAAAATGATAATGACGCATAATATCGAATAGATGAAATTAATATCAAAAATATAAAGTCACATGACGCATGTTGGAATTACATAGCAGGAGTAAGAAAACTATGCTTCCAATTGTACCTAGTGATGTTACACAATCAATAATATCTCTAACATCAAACCATATTCGTCACCACAAGAGAACGAAACGATACAAACGAACGAAAGCGAAATTAAAAGAAGCAAGAACACAATCAATCCGCGACTCAGTCATAGAAAATAGAAAGCTGTATAGCTTCGAAGAGGTCGCTAATGCACGCAACCTCAGCGCGCGCGCAGCCTCGACCTTGTCGGGCATTAGAGTTGCGACATCGGGTACTGTAAGTGCAACCCTATTACCTAATGTCGATGTCGCTGGAATCGATTACGTGGAATCTTCGACCTGAGAGTGCAAGGTTGCGAGGTTTATAGGTTTTCTAGATAAGAAAGTCAAGGTATTAGTTGTATGCCGTCGCTGTGTCTATATTTTTCTTTTGTTGAATTGGGAACTTGAATTTTGAACTACTACTCTACTCCTAAGTACATAAAGTCGTTCTCTTGATTTTAACATTTTTGAAAGGCCTTAAATTTCTTAAATCTTTCTTGAATAGTCGAATAAAAAAGTAGATAATCACAATCTAATTTGAATAATCACTTTGACTCTTAATCAGATAATTAATGAAACTGGAAATACACATTAAATAGGTAGATCGGATTGGATTAATTAGAAGCATTGTCGGTACAAATTGCTATCGATCCACTAACAATGTAATTTTCCATCAAGCATCGTTAGTCACATTGACACAAAGTGTTGCAACGCGACCTTGCTTGTAAAACTCGCTGTAAATGGTAAACGAGACCTCAGCGGTTGATCGATTGATATATCTATTATTATAAATAAAAAAAATCCAATGCTTTTGCAATATATAACAATGTGTCAATAATTAGTTTTTTTTATGTAGTACAACCTCTAATCTCGGAACAGTCGAGTGACCAATCAGTATCGATTAAATCCCATCAGTTTCGTTTAATTGATTACTTGGTTGGTAGCTGACACAGATGCAATAAATTATGCTACAGTAATCGGAGTGCTTAAGTTTTGATTAATTTTCAAAATCAACGGTTTCCTGCTCAGGTTTGATACCTATCCTAGAACAGGTTACTCATGATATAATAGTAACTGAAGTTACAACATGGACTCCATTAAATCCCGTTGTTATTACAAAATACTCATCAAACGTTCGATAGACGTAAAAATCTATACTAAGAATTAAAGTTTCATGCATGCTATTAGCATCACTATTTAAATCTAGTTTAAGTGCATATTCCTATGAATATATTATTGAAATATTTGGAGCACAACCAAATGTTCTCAATATAAGTGTAACACTATCTGATAGATTAACATCGATTATTATTTCTTTTTCTTCTTTTGTTAGTTCACTTCACTAAAACAATATGGGCTCAATATCGTTATGAGTAGTTACTCCACCATATGTTGTGTTGAAATCTGAAAGTACTTTAAAGCTGCAATGTGTGTGTGTGTTGGGCTGTGTTAATACACGAGTGTCAATCTCTGATGGGGAATTGGACATGCAATCTTGATTGTATTAACGGAGGGTACTTCGTGTTGATATTAAACGACATAAAAATACTGAAACTCTTTAGTTCATTTAGACAAAAATATCTTGTCATCTTGCTTGTCTTGTTAACCTACCATATCTTTTATTAGTTGTAGTCGATCGATAAAAGCAAAAGTGATCACATTTTGCCTGCCCTCCAATCTTCCCTTTAGTCTTTACATCTCTCAAGCTTCATAACTTAGTGCAATGTCGCAACGCACCGACCGCGAAACATTTATTAAAGTCCGTCGACCCAATCGATGTTTATGATCGATTATATCCCAGTCTGACGAATCCATTCCTTGTGTCACTAGTTAACGATTATATGATTGGCTCGTTCGTTATGTTGTTTGTTTTTGTGCATCATTTGTACTATAACATCCTTAGCTTTGTTGTTATTGATGATGTGGTTTAAAGTTCATGGTTTTAATGGGTTTTTGTGGTTGGTTATTACATTGTTGCAACGAGTGGGAACCTTGTTACACGTTTCTTGTTTCTAATCATGTGTAATGACGTCTGTTTTCTGATTTGCTGCCCTTTTCTAGGATTCTAAGCTCATTTGAGATTTGCACGGCAGCAAGAAAACAAAATGTACTAACCACAATAATATCCTTTTTCATGTATCCTTTCATTACTTTAGTTATGGATGCAGCATCTCATTTCTCAAATGAGTCGATTGCATACGTGCATCCGTGCGCAACACGCATCAACGGAGATGCATCAAAATGATCCGTCGATCATCCGGTCTTGGTTCGTTGCCCTCAATAAAATGCATTTGCGGTTGCATCAACCGCGCCAGGCAATCAGATGACCGTGTGTACTGACCCTTATCGCGTGGTGCAAGCAGAGAAAAGAAGCGATGAAGATTATTACGGAAGACTGATTTTTATTTCCTATTTATTTAATTATTATGTAAGGAGTGTTTTTGTACTTGTTAAATGATGATTGGTACCGTCAATATCTATTTAGGTGTTTCGATTTTGTATTTGCTCCGTCATATTGTAATTGCTCGATAGATCTGGAAGTTAGTTCAACAACACGAAACAACAAACCAAAACATCCAAAACAGTTGTCTTTACAATCTTTTGCATCCTTGTCTTCATTGACAAAGGCTTTCCGGTATAGGTAGCCCATTACCCATTTACCAACCCATATTACCGATTTTTGTCATTTCGTCTTTATCAATTTATTCCCAACCCTTCTTGATGTTGAATTTCACGCACGCACACTCAATTTTCACATCGCTTTCCGTTCTTCTCTTAACCCACACAAGATGAGGCAACCCTTAAGTACAATCATAAAGAATAATGGCGTAAGTAAATCACAAATATACCAGCTAATGTGTTCCGTGGGAAGTGAGGTGTGAGAACTGCATCTAAACGTAACGCGTAGTTCCTAATTGTCCAGTATACTTTTAAATTACAAATGTTCCATGTATGGCATAGTAATTTTGTTTTTCCTTTTCCTTTATTTGTTTACGCGTGACTATTTCCTTGTCTTTTTGTTTGTTTCTCGAATTAGTGATGGGTACGGTTACGGATTTACAGAAACATGAGAATTAGATGTTTAAACATAGATTTAGTTTATGGGCATCTTCTGTGTAGTGTGTAAGTTCTGTGTTGAATGATGTTTTATTAGTTTGTGGACACCTGGTGATTGCAGTAGGTTTGGTGTTATTTACTTTGTGGCTGGGCTTTTTGTTGTGTTCGTAATTGTAAGGACAAGGTTTGTGTGAAGCGACCTCTCGCGCCCGGCCCTGGTTCAGGCCATGGTACGGAGCGAGAGGGATTGGGAGGCAGTCTCCGCCTTCTGCGAAGCAGTAATGCTCGTGAAGGCGGAGGCGGGACGCGTGAGGGAAGCTCAACGGAGTGGCCCTCGCGGCCCCGGCCACTACCACCGCAGGAGAGGTACTGGGCGTACCAGGCGTAAGACATCGCGAGACGAGACCCGGGTCTACGGTGGCCGGAAATCGCCGTCCACAGGCCCCGGAATCGGAATCGGGAATCGCCGTCCGCGAGCAGTGGGTAGCTCGCCGACCGATCAGCACCAGGCCCGTGAGTCGACGGCGCGTAGTGTTCCACGCGCGCCTCAAAGAGATGTAGTCAGCCACCACTGACGGGGCCCGTCGTGGCCGGTGCCTGCATGCCTAGGGGTAGCGGATAAATTCTGAAAATGAGTTACCGCACCCCTGGGCACTCAGGCAGGGAAGGAACATGGGTGGGTTTTAGTCAGTAAGAGTCTGACACGCCCTCCCGCTCCACCCAGAGCGGGAGAAGTCATTGCATGATTTCCCACCCCACAAAAAAAAAGGTTTGTATGAAATATTATTTTTTGTAAATCGAAAAAATATAAGTATATCGTACCCGTGCGAAGAAGGGCGGGTCGCTAGTCACTCGTATCAGTAATCTAGATAAGATGTTATCAAGCGTTGAACCAGTTAAGAACCATACAGCTCAATTTCGTTTACCGTAAACCTCGGTTTCTTTTTAATTACTCTGTATTTTTACGTCAGAATTAATTAGTGGCTCACGATATACTTTGAGCAACAGCCGTCAAAGTCGTTTCAAAGAAAGGAGGTGCGGTATACCGGGGTTACGAAGAACGTTGCAAGAAATGTTTGAAGTGCATGCATGAATAATATTATCAGGAACGTACGTAGCTTGATATTCGGAAAATACTAACTTTCAATTAATGTTCACAACTTACTTTATATACGATGAAGATGTCTTCTCCCGCTCTGGGTGGAGCGGTAGGGCGTGTCAGACTCTTACTGACTAAAACCCACCCCTGTTCCTTCCCTGCCCTGAGTGCCCAGGGGCGAGGTAACTCTGTTTCGAATTTATCCTCAACCCCTAGGCAGGCATCGGCCATGACGGGCCCCGTCTTTATTGCTGACAACTGGCGCGCGTGGAACACTACGCGCCGTCGACTCTCGGGTCTGGTGGTGATCGGACGGCGAGATATCCATTACTCGTCGTCCGCATACCCGAGTCGAAGAAGACGTAGGATTAGAAATGAGAAGCGTAATTTCAGGCCAGAGTGTTCTTTCTCTCATCAAAGCTGGATTAGGAAATACATACTCATTAAGTTTTATTTTATAACTAGCTTCTGTCAGCGGCTTCTCCTGCGTGGAATTTGTATTATAAATTACCTATGTGTTATTCCAGACTATAATCCATCTTCATCGTTCTTGCGTGATTGATTAAGTAACATCCATCCATCTACGGAAACTTTCGCATTTATAATATATTTACTCCTTATAGAGTCAGCTACCTGCCAGTAAAGACTTATCAGAATCGAGCCAGCCGTTTCGAAGATTACCCGGAACACACAGACAGACAGGCAAAAATTTTAAAAACTGATTTTTAGGCATAGGTATCGTGCAAATAACTGTATGAGCTAAAAATAGATAGAATAAACTATTATTTTGACATTACAAACAGACAATTCAATTTCATTTATTTGTATTGATGTCATCATCATCATCATATCAGCTGAAAGACGTCCACTGCTGGACATAGGCCTCCCCCAAGTGTCGCCACAATGATCGGTCCTGTGCGTCTCGCATTCATTGGCTACCCGCGTCTCTCACCAGGTTTCAACGCTGTATCTTCGGGTACGGGGTCGGCACTCTAGAACTTTTCGGCCCCATCGACCGTCTCTTCTGCGAGCATTGATGTAGGTATTGATAAAGTAGAATGAAAAAATCCTCTGAAAATTTCTTGTCTTACTCTCCTGTAAAGAAGACTTTGGCAGTTGGCACATTTCCTATATTGACAAGCTTAGAATTAACAGGGAAGAAACAGGTACCTACTATTTTGTACCACTCTTAGCAATGGTGTAACATTATGCAAATAAAAAAGCGAAGGTGCAAAACAAAATGTAGAACAAACAATTTACGGTACATAACAATTTGTTGCCGTAGGGCTGGCGTTAATTTGATATACTATGTTACATTAATATCAACAGTCTCTCATTTCGCATTCTTTCTTGCGACATGGCGATGCCAATCATGCGTGAAGTTTGCCAACCCTAGTATCCGTTATTATTTGCATTTGTATTTCATGAAATTAATTACTTTAATGAAGTAAAGTAAAGCAAAAAGGTAAAGCATTCGTAATTGATTTTTAAATACTAGTTGTGGTATGAAATTGAACTGGGTAAATTTTAATTTTGCCATAGGTAATTCCATCGACTTTGTTCACATTCTTTTCTTTTACGTGATGTGTGGTTCTGTACCTAACAATTATTGCGTTCTAAATCTATTTTATACGCTTTCGTTATTTCAATATGAATATGATAGTGCAATAATTTCAATCAACACCTAGCGGGTATGTCCCAAGAAATATGAGTAGTTACAGTTCAAATTGAAAATAGTATCAACGGTATTTGCAACTCAATTGGCGCAGTTAAAAACTGTTATTAAGGCCGTACTAACGGCCAACTGGCGCCCTCATTGAATAAAAAATCGTAGCGTAGCATAGAAAATAAATATTAATTGCCGTTTTTGGTACTTTTGCCTACTACTTTGGATATGAAACATTCTGAGACCTGTTTTAACAACGAAAAAATACTTTATCCTCTTTGTAACAAACGTGACGTTGGATACTTTAATATTTACTTTCTGTGCTATGCTACGATTTTTTATTCAATGAGGGCGCCACTTGGCCGGTAGTAGACCCTTAAGTAAATTGTGCAATATTTATTATTCCTTTCGTCAACGAGGTAATTGTGGGCTTAGAAAGCGACAGTGGCCATGCATTTCCACCTCCGGGGCTTAACGAAGGTGAAAACTTGCAATATGGCGGCTCTAGTTCTCCTAGTCCCCGCAGGGTGGCGCTGTACAAGGTCGTACTCGATTACCGATTAGTCGGACGCGTACGTCAACAGCTTAACACTTGTCTTGCCTTACGAAATCGATAATCGATTTAGGAAAATGGATGAGAATTAATCATTGAATTCGATTATTTCCGCCATCTGGTTCCCGTCGAATTTTGTAATATAGTTAAATATTATAGTTTATGAGGCTTATGAACTATTCGGGATCCTGTGGGCAGTGTTAATTAAGCTGATTAGTTGATTATTCAACGCAATTGAAGCGAATATTGATAGGAGAATCTAATTAGACGTTCTTGCTTCATCAAATTATAAGATTTACTCCTGAAGATTGTGATGTTGTCCGTGCTTGTTCAAACTGATATGCTTTTATCATACCTCAGGGTTAAATTTAGCTCAGAGGACACGGTGGAGCATACGGTGGTGGTCTGCCCCGCTTGGGCGGAACACCGCCGTGACCTCGTGGATGCGATAGGTGGCGGCGACCTCTCGCGCCCGACCCTGGTTTAGGTCATGATACGGAGCGAGAGGGAATGGGAGGCAGTCTCCGCCTTCTGTGAAGCAGTAATGCTCGTGAAGGCGGAGGCGGGACGCGTGAGGAAAGCTCAACGGAGTGGCCCTCGCGGCCCCGGCCGCAACCACCGCAGGAGAGGTACTGGGCGTACTAGGCATAGAACGTCGCGAGACGATTTCCGGCCACCGTAGACCCGGGCCTGCGGACGGCTCGCCGTCCGATCAGCACCAGGCCCGTGAGTCGACGGCGCGTAGTGTTCCACGCGCGCCTCAAAGAAATGTAGTCAGCCACCACTGACGGGGCCCATCGTGGCCGGTGCCTGCATGCCTAGGGGTAGCGGATAAATTCTGAAAATGAGTTACCGCACCCCTGGGCACTCAGGCAGGGAAGGAACAGGGGTGGGTTTTAGTCAGTAAGAGTCTGACACGCCCTCCTGCTCCATCCAGAGCGGGAGAAGTCATTGGATGATTTCCCACTCAACAAAAAAAAAAAAAAAAAGTGTTAAATCTAAAATAAAATGAGCATGCAACACCCACAAAAACCCTTAAACCTCGTACCACATCTCAGGTCAACGTTTTTACCATCAAACTCAACCTCACGTCTGCATAATAGTCCATAAGTTTAATCTAGACGATTGTATTCTTTGAAATCGAGATCAGTAGCGCAAATGACCCAGATTTAGTTGTAGCGGTTATGAAAACGTGCCTGCGGTCGCACGCGTCGCGCGACTAAGTCGTGATGTCTGCGCCGGAGTCGATTGTCTCTGCATTGTCTGTGGAATAGTGTAAAGATAAATATTGAGTGGCCTGCGGTTTATTGTTTGGTGTGTAAATGTCGGTTATGGGTTTTATTGGTCGGGTTTTTAGAATTAGAGATACGAATTTAAGGATGTGCTGTAGAGGTAAATAGGATTTCTTAGATCCTAAATATTTTGGTTTGGTTGGTTTAGTTTTCGAGGAAAAAGGAATTGTTTGACAATTGGTAGGTTATTATGATGAGCTAGTGGAGATTTTGTGATCCCAAACATCTCACTATTAATTTAATTATCCCAAATGTTCTTGGTGGTTCTCTAATTTTCATCAAAATCATTAGCCTATTAATAAATCCACTGCTTGGGCACAGATCTCCTCTCTGTGAGAAGGTGTTGGCCGTAATCCACCACGCGGGCCCAATGCGGGTTGGAGGATGTCAAATGTCTTCAAATTTTTGGTTCTAGGATATGCCGGTTTCCTCACGATGTTTTCCTTCACCGTTTTGAGAGCAGTGGTGATGAAATAATTTACACAAAGTAAAGCGCCTGGCTGGGTTTGAACTCACGACCTACAACTTGTAAGTCGCGGCCGTTACCACTGGGCCACCACTGACTACTCTCAATTTGCTAGTGCTAAACTCTACGCTCCTCTGCTTCTTATATTGTTGTAAGTTATTGTTTTAACTGAAACTATTCTAAGCAGCCACGTTCTTTCCATTCATGAATCATCTCATTCTCAGCTCTATTTACCCAGTAACCAATGATTACGTCGGAAGTGCGTGAATCTGCGCAGGCGCATCGTCACGCCCGCCGCGTTAACGCGCATGCGCAACATTACACAACACGCTACTGAAATTAGGGCCTTATTATACAGCCGCTCATTTATTTTGTAACAGTATAGGATGTAATTATTTAGGTAATACCAATAAGATATGTGGGTTAGGTTTTGTCTAGACGGTTATAGAATCTACGTGTTTGATGAATTTCCTTTATTGGAAAATATAAGTTTTGAAGTTGCATGTTTGTATGTTTGGGTATTTGCCGATATTTTTTGGAGTCTAAACTGATTTTTTGGCATCAGTTTAGAATAAAGTAAGGGAAAACTCTAGAAATTGCAAGAACGATTACGATTGTCAAAAATTCAATATGTAAAGGATAGAGTGCCTGACATTTCAATGAGGTCGAAAAGTTCTGGTATGGCGACCGCGTACCGGAAGACGCAGCATTGGAAGGCCTCCCACAAATTGGACCTTGTCAGGGTCGCAGGAATTGGATGCGAGATGCACAGAACCGGCCATTATGGTGACACTCTATGTCCAGCAATGGACGTCTTTCGGCTGATATGAAAATGATATCAATCTGCCTAGCCTTTTCCCAACTATCTTGGGGTCGGCTTCCAGTCTAACCGGATGCAGCTGAGTACCACTATTTTACATGGAGCTACTGCCTATCCGACCTCCACAACTAAGTTACTGGGTAATACGATACCCCTTGGTAAGACTGGTTGTCAGACTTTCGGGCTTCTGACAACCCGCAATGACTGACAAAGATCCACGATTGACAGCCGGGACTAGCTTCTTAACGTGCTTCCCGAGGCACGGAGGAATCTCGGTATGTAAAGATGGTCACCCGTCCTTGGACCAACCCCGGCAAACGTAGCTTAACCTGATGGTTAGACTTGTGCGTCTGTTATTACTTTAACCACGAGCTCCTCTCTCCTGATATGAAAATGGTATGTGAAAACTGAATATTATGGACTTTTTGACAATCGCTAATGCTCATTTTGTCTGAAGAAGAACTACCTACCTAATCAATTCTTGTTGCATAAATTATGTGGGTAGAGAGGATCCGAACCAGAAAAAAACACATTAATCTCAGACCTCTTTAGTTACCATTGCATAAATGTACCAATTCATAAAAATAATTACTTATGCAGACTTACAAAGACTATAAGCAACACGACACTACTTACGACAGATTTAACTTCTAATATAATATAACAAGCAAAAGTAATTTAGGTCAGAATTTATTACTCAACTGTTCGCAACGCACTGAGCTATACGCAGAGCAATACTGTAGCAAGTGTAAAAAACACTGTATAAAAAACTAGGTATTAAAGAACTGGTCATTTCAAGCTTTCGCTAACGCACGGTCAATGCCAGAGACTGACAATCTAGTTTCGCAACTTCCTCTGCGTAAAGTAATGTTCTTTCTAAGCCAAAGAATGCTATCTTTCTAAGTCTCTGTTAGTGGATTAACCATTTAGTATTCGATGCTCGCAGGGATGTAATCCGATTTCTATTGTTTACGTAAATCGATAAATGTAATGTGACTTTTATAGTGCCTTAAAGGAAGACGGATTTTATTTTCAATAGGCAATTAAAATGCTGATTTCCTTCCTCAATTAATTTCGCACTTAACTTTTCTTTATAAGGTTTACGACTTTTCATATTATGTTCCTGTTACTTTAAAATTGTATGTAACATTCCAACAAGACTATCAATAGTTTATATCGTTCTGCTTACACACTTTGAAAGTGATTCTTTTCGCTTTCAATTCGATTTTGTCCTTTATATTCAGCAATACCAAATTGTTTCCTCGTGATTACCAAAGCTTACTACAAAACGCAGACAGCATTAACCAAAGCTGTTATCGATATCTTTCACAACACTGACCAAAATATCAATAGGTACTAAGATAAGTGACATAACGCCATCAATTATCTCACCTAAAATTTTATCTGTGATCCTATTGTTACCTTTTGCATAATAAGTAATAACACTTTAGCTAAAAGCGTGCAGGATAAACGTAACACTACTGTGCTCGTATATATTCTGGTAGCGTACAGTCGCGACCACTTTCACTGGCCATTGTTGATTAATTCCCGAACCGTACGGCAAATGTGGGTTGAATCTAATGCTAAGTGGAGCGGAATTGTTGGTCATACCGTATTGATCTGTTAATCCGCTTGTTTCCCTTTTATTTTTAATGGAGCCCCTTGAATTGGACACGTCAAATGGAAAGGGAAAATTTATTATCAGTTACCTATGTCCCGGCTGCCGATTGAGCTGAAATTTTGCATATACATATGTTTAGTTTGGATGAAAATGTATGGTTAGCTAAGTGACGTCATTATAAATCCAATATGGTGGACATCAAAAAATGGCGGACTAGTAATTGCTAAGCGTGTTTTTATTTTTTTAAATATAATATTAATTTAACACTTCTTTTCAACATCGCGGTTTATACTAGTGAACAATCGATTTAATGATTAAATTACAGATAAACACAGGTGAACGTATCGTCGTATCATAATCGAGTAGTTTTAGATCGATTAAAAAGTTTCTAATTGTTATAATAATTGTTTTTTTTTTGTGAATGGTATGGTTATGCTTTACAAAATTTCAGAAAAAAGAGCCATTATTGGTTTTTACTGTTACATAAGTGAAGAGATTTAGATTGTGTGTTTTTTTTAAAGCAGGTGTATATCTGTGTATTCTTCCTTTGTTACTGATATCTTTCGAATCTTGAGGCGATACAATTAATTAAAATAAATGAAAGGGAAGCAAAGTTGAACTGTTATTCTCCCCTTCATTATTGTTACAGTCTGAAATACTGCTGTACCTTATTGATTTCTTTATGTATTTACTAGCAACCGAGCCCAGCTTCGCTTGGGTTTAAATTATACACCTAAACCTTCTTCATGAATCTATCTGTCTATTGGTGAAAACCGCATGAAAATCCGTTCAGTAGTTTTTGAGTTTGTCGCATACAGACGCAGGCAGAGGACTTTGTTTTATACCCTGAAGTGATAACGGAATATAACTATAATAATTATATTTATATACAACTAAATTAATCAAATCAAAATCAATCTGCCTAGCCTTTTCCCAACTATCTTTGGGGTCGGCTTGCGGATGCAGCTGAGTAGGTACTAGTATTTTACATGGAGCGACTGCCTATATCTGACCTCCCCAACCCAGTTACTGGGTAATATATTATACCCCTTGTTAAGAATGGTTGTCAGACTTTCGGAGTTCTGACGTCCCGTAACGACTGTCAAAGATCTACGATTGACAGCTGGGACCAACGGCTTCAACGTCTCGGTATGTAAAGATGGTCACCCATCCATGGACCAACCCCGGCAAGCGCAGCATAACCTAATGGATCGACCCGTGCGGCTGTTATTACTTTAGCCACGAGCTCCAGCCACAATTAAACTAATAAATAACTTAATTACGTATATAAACTGATAATAATAATATACACTCATTGGGCAGCAAAAAATCATCTCTATCCATATTTTAGTCATGAAACTAAGTAGGTACATTTTACAGACGCCATGTCTATAATAAATAACATTCATGGCTATTTATTGTTCCTTTTACTTGTAGATCAATAATGTTCTAATTATTGGTAAAAGATTTCTCTTCCTTGCATAACGCAGACCACAGTGGTTGAATTGTCCACGCTTAAGATAATAGGCATTAGTGCATATCCGTTTAAAACTACTGTAACTTTACTTTTTACTGCAGCACAATCATTCTTATCGTGCAGCCGATAAGGTTGATAATCGAATTTCATCAATGCGTGTTACAGTTTCTTATGCAAGGATTCAAATTATCTCAAATCACGTACATAAACATAGCCAGATCGTTCTGTCTGTCCTTCCGTTTGTCGCAACTACTTTCTCTATACGTGGACGTAATGGTAATACTTTTGTAATCGTAATAAATACAATTGCGTGTGTTGTAATGTGGGGCAGCCCTAAGGCTAGGGAGAAACAATAATTTGAGCGGAAAATGCCTGGAATTTCACGCAAATAATTCCTCAGATCGTGACTACCAGGTTATGTATTTTCCGGTACATGTAAAATTCTACATAAATTTGCATAATTTTACATAAGTTGCTATTTGGAATTTAAAAAAAGCCGGAAAGATTTTTTCTATTTTCATATGTTTATTGAAGTAATCAACTTTGGCGCGTTAGGGAAAAATGATGAGAGTAAATTTTTAAGTGGCGCGCGTACACCGTCACAAAAAAACGACACCCTGCAGTTAACTACAGTCTGTGGTTTATGAAGAATGATTGTTTTCCTTTTGTAAACTTTGTGACAAGAGACAGACAAGAGTTCGGACGAATGATAAGGCTGGACAAAGTCTGGACGAAAGCCAAAAAGCTGGAGATAGCCGCATCATAACCCTTTAATAATTACATGTAAAAATCGCACTTTTTTCGCTGAGTTTTCTACATGCCAATTAACGTGGGGCAACCCTAAAAGTACAGTCCAGCGCATAAGTGTGTCAATATTTTAATTAAATTGCGTTAAGATTAGTAGAGTAATTAAGATCGCTAAGCAAGTTTGACCAGTAGTTGCTTTTAAAATGTTTATTTTTAAACATTTAGGTAAATAGTTAGTAAGTTCATGCTGGCCTTTTTAATGGATTGTTGACGTAACTCAGCATGTAGCGTATCTTTTTTGATGTATTGCATGTACACACTTTGGGTCGTTCGGCATGATGCATACTAATTTTTGGGTCGGTTTAATTAAAATGTATTAGATAAGTGAGTTGTGTATTTATCAAATGCGTAATTTGTAGATAATCACGTATGTACCTGCTTAATTAGATACAAGATCATGTGTCTGACAGCACGTTTCCTTTTCAGAGACTGAAACAAAGATAAATTTTCTTTCTAGAAAACAATTTACAAGAAAACATTTCTCTTTTATATCTGTTATTTTATGCAAATAAACTCGTCTTGCTCTAACTATT
This sequence comes from Polia nebulosa, assembly GCA_951329385.1. NCBI lineage: Eukaryota > Metazoa > Arthropoda > Insecta > Lepidoptera > Noctuidae > Polia > Polia nebulosa. Next base: position 9,609,898 of record OX589588.1, on the reverse strand, counting down.
CAATACCAACAATTAAGTAATTTACCTAAGCTCTTCCTTCCTTACCACGCAACATCCCTCAGAGGCGTTTCCACGTCTGTCTGTTACGTTAGTTACGTCTTAAAGAGTAAAAGTATTTCCCAACGTAATTACCAGTTGTACAACAGTGAAGAATCGTGCATATTTACATGAACATAAATTGGCATCAATCGGTCGACAGTGCCGCAAATCCGACTACCGCAGATCGGCTGTAAATCGGCCTAGCAATTTTCCGTTCAGGAAACGATCTGTGTTACAGTTTTGTTACGTAACACTTTTGTTTATTAAGTCATTTTGTGCTGTCGAAGTGTGGAGCAGTGTTGCCATACTTAGGTAGTTAGAGTAATACGGAATGTTTATTAAATTGTTAAAGAAGTGGTATTATGGCTGTGCGGTAACCGATGATAATTTGTATGAGGAAGGCGTATCGTCACTAACGTTACGTTATGTTATCTCGGATTAACAATCGTCACGCTTGTTTCAATTACGTTACATTACTTACACATTATCACAGCAAAGTGTTGCCATATTTCTGCCTGCTGTAAATGAGATTTTTATCCTTTTACATTTCTAGGTCAAATTACATTTTATTTCAATACGAAATCCAATTTTGCTGAAAGCCGTTCTTGTACAGTTTCTTAGTAACAAAAGCATAAGAAATTTTATCCTATAATCCAAATAATATTTTGTAACCGCAATCCGTAGACACAATAAAAATAATGATTGAAGGTTAATACTAAAGAAATTTGCGAAATATTGCAGTATGAAATCTAAGAATTGAAATATGAGCCTACGCATAAAATAATCACAATGCGTTAATAATGCTGTTTATTTTGTGGCAGCTTTATTGGTTAACCAAAGCAATGTTGCCCTATAGGAATAGTCCGGTTTCTTGCTAAATAAATTATCTGGAAAATAAACCTGATTAATTACGAAACACTTTTGTTTAGATCTGTACTTTAATACGACTGGACGTTTAATTATTTTTTTGTGTACGATTAGGCCAATTAAGGCCGTACTACCGGCCAAGTGGCGCCCTCATTGAATAAAAAATCGTAGCATAGCATAGAAAATAAATATTAAAGAATCCAACGTTACGTTTGTTATAAATAGGATAAAGTATTTTTACGTTGTTAAAACAGGTCTCAGAATGTTTCGTATCCGAAGTAGTAGGCAAAAGTACCAAAAACGGCCGTTTCTAACACTTTTGCCTACTACTTAATGTGTAATTATATTATTTTATCTTTATTTGGTTGATACATTTTTTGTTTTCTTATTTATTGTTATTTTTACTTATTTGAATTTTGATTAAAAGTTATCGAAAAACCATTGATAATTGATTTTGTTTTATTGAGATTCCAAAAAAAAAAAAAGTTTGAGTAGGGCTATAACCTGAATTGCTTTTTGTTTTAGCTTAATTTCTATGGTTATGAACGATGTAGTATCTACTCTCAAGCACATTCTACGATATTAAGCCCAGTACCTTACACAATAAATTCCTTATCTATACAATTTCCTAATGCAAGCATTTTATTAGTCAATACGATTCGAAAATACTGTCGGTTCAAATTAACATAAGCTGAAGCAGGTACAAGCTGGCAGTTTTGCGTAATATCAGAAATGCGACTTACTTGCTATCTCTTACCAAACTATCGTTTGAACTAAATCTGTCGCGAGATTTTCACGCCGAGTCACGGAGGCGTAAGGTATGGATTATGAATAGGGCTGTCGTTGAGTTTTATAATGATAGTTATTATGATTGAGATAATATTTGAGAGATAAACAAATATGCGAGTCGAATACCGAACCTCCTTTTTTGAAGTCGGTTAACACATCACCGCTCAACGCCGCACTAGTGAGGCAGGGCGAAAAAAGTTATTATTATTAAAAATTATAATTATTATTTGCGTTTATTCACTTTCTATACATATATAAATTATAATTTTAAATATTTCTTACTAATCATATAAAAAAAGAAAATCACTTTTAATGTTAATTATTATTATTAAAAACGCAAAAAAAAAAAAATTTTTTTTTTTTTTTAATAAAACGTTGCCCCACACTAGGAATTACTCCTGTATCGTGGGTGCGTTCACAAACATGTATACTCACATACACAAGACACCCAGACCCGGAACAACTATCTGTAGGTCATACAAATATTTGTTCCGTGCGGGAATCGAACCCGCGACACGCAGCGCAGCAGCCGAACGCTCAACCACTGCGCCAACCGTGTCGTCAATTAAACGCCGCGGTATAATAATGAAAGCTGTGGCGAGGTGACTTGGAGGCGCACCAAGAAGGCTTGTTGGCGCAAGAAAAGAGTCTCTGGAAGGATATGGGGGAGGCCTATGCCCAGCAGTGGGACACTATAGGCTAACATAAAAATACAAAATAAAAATAAAAAGATCATAATACTAAAACTAGTAAAGTTTTGTCAAAAAATCTAAATAAAAAATCATTGTTTCATAATTTTCCTCCTATTAAATTACATATCTACCTTCAGGAATGGTGTGTTCTTAATGTGAAGAAGAATTTATTTCTTTACAAAATAGTCTTGATTAAGATTTAGACATTAAATTACCAAATTAACAATTTGATTATTATTCTATACCTACTCATGTGCAAATGCATAAATTCCTTAGCTCAGACATAACTAATATACCATCAGGAATGGTGTGTTCTTAATGTGAAGAAGAATTTATTTCTTTATCTACTCGAGTATTTAAATTTTGATCAAGACGAATGTAAATTTAGACACTCAAGTACCAAATTAACAAATGAAAATATAATTCTAAAAAAAAAAACAAAAAAAGGGTTTATACGCGACAGTATGAAGTATTCGAAAACACGCGAACATGTCAAGAATCAGACTTATTGTACCATATTCAAATGCAGTAAATTTCCTTTCTATTGGTTTCCGATTACGGCACTAACGTAATGTATCTGTCAACACTCTTGAATTACTCACCGTGAATGAATAATTACAGTTCCATTCATGAGCTATTTAGAGCAACATGAAATATTTTGCTGTAGTAAGAAGATTTACTGTTGTGAAGGGAAACCCAGGTTTGGTAAAGTGTCTTTTGGTTTTTTATAAGGGTTGTCAGAGAATTGGCTCTGGATTTTCTGACGATTGTATTGAAAGCAGACGCGACGCGACATTTCGACAACTATGCGATTACCCGTTCTATGAAATAAGCATCTGTCTGTCCAGAGCCTAGGTAGGACTGCCAGATATGTGTAGGTAGAGTATTATGAAAAACATGCATTAAATTTCCAAAATTTCCTTTACGATGTACGATACTAATTGCCTACATCCACCTTAAATAAGACCTTCAATAGCCCCTTACCACGTATGACAAGGCTATATAATGAAAGGTCCAACTTGACGGATTACCCTATCGAAATTTTCTCTATGAGTTTCGTTTCATACAGACCTTCCCTTTAAAACCAGTGCGAATAATGTACGTCTATATAGCTCAAATTGTTTTATTTTTCTAGTGTTCTGGTTTTTGGTCTTTTGGACACACTTTTTTTTTTCTTGTGTCTAATTTCATTATGTCAATGTCAAAAAAAAAAATATAAATGCATACCTGTTATTTGCATGGTTACTGAAATGCCGATTTTAGATGTTATTTTATTTGAATTGTAAGTGACAGTGTGCTTAATATTATAAATAAATACATAGTAACAGCCCTATTCTAATAAATTGTGAGGTCCGTTGCCATTTTATTTGTCGGTTCCAACATTTGAATTAGGACTTGATTGACGTGACATTTCAGTGACTTGTAATGATGTTGTTGAGGCTGTTGTCGACGCAACGTTTTGAATAATATGATCGTTTCGAACGACTCTATCGTTCTTTTGATTAGACCTTTCAAATAATATTTGTTTTGGTTAAAAATTAATTACTTTCCAATTTTTTTTGCAGATTGAATGGTAGGCCTGTTTTTTTTTTTTTTGAGGGTTTGAAATTTTCAGATGACTTCTCCTGCTCTGGGTGAAGCGGGAGGGGCATGTCAGAAACTTACTGACTAAATCCCACCCGTGTTCCGTCAGTTCCTTTTTGCGTTCTCTGACACGCCCTCCCGGTCCACCCAGAGCGGGAGAAGTCATTGGATGATTTACCAAGCCCACAAAACAAGGGCCGCGGTGGCTCTTTCAAATACCCCGGGATTCAGGGCGAAAGAGATGTAGACCTTAGGTCACATTGACGGTTCCTATCTTTGAAAAATTTTAGGTAAAACAATATTGGCGGCATCTGACGGCACGGTTGGCGCAGTGGTTGAGCGTTTCGGCTGCTGCGCTGCGTGTCGCGGGTTCGATCCCCGCACGGAACAAATATTTGTATGGCCTACAGATAGTTGTTCCGGGTCTGGGTGTCTTGTGTATGTGAGTTTATATGTTTGTAAACGCACCCACGATACAGGAGTAATTCCTAGTGTGGGGCAACGTTAAAAAAAAAAAAAAAAAAAAAAAAAAAAAAAAAAAAAATATTCCATGTTATAATGCTTTCGTATATCTTTATGATGTTCGATGGAGTATGCTTAGACTATGAAAGGTTATAGGCAGAGTGTCAAAAGCCAGCAATCTGAAGTACCAGAATGAGAAGCCGGCTTGTATCTGTACACGCGAAATTAGCTCACACAGACAAAATGAGAAGCCGAAACGTCATCGTTATGTTCGTCGCGGTCACTCACACATTTTAACGATCCTGCTTCATTTAATGTCCAGTGACGTTATGTCTATAACCTTTTATAGTGTAAGGGTGTATGTATCTGTTGATTTTATGAATAAGAAACTTTATCACTAGGTTAATCTTTGATTAATACCACAGGCTATAAAAGAAAAACACCGTGAGGCAACCTGCACAGAAAATTTTGCAAGACTCAGTGTGTAAGCTGAGCGGTCCATAGAGAGAAAAATAGATAGAATATGCTTCATTCTACACAAACATTCGATCAATCTCTCCATTTACTGGTTTTTGCTCTGCACTGGTACAATTACTAGCTTGCATAATTAATTATTATAACAAGCTCTAAAGTATCCACCAGCTTTCCATACACATTCTAAACCAGAAAACCACAAATCACAAATGACCTAAAAACACGATTACTTAACGTCCTCTACTAAATAATGCCTGTATTTCTTACACAAGAATATATACCTCAGTACTTGTGTTTGAGGTAAAGCTGACCAATTCCATCGATAAAGGAAATTATTTCCATTGAGTAGATGGCTTTTATGTAAGGGGTACGTAACTAGATCGGTCTTGTTAATAGGATAGTTTGTGTCTTAAGTAAAGATACGGCCATAAAGTGTTGGGAAGTGGTCCAAGGTGTTGAAAGATCGCGGAGTTTTCGTACCTAATGGTTTATGAAGACAATTGGTGGGCTTATTCAAAAGAATTGCCCAAGGGTTCTGGAATGGCGACCTCGTACCGGAAGATGTAGCGTTGGAAGGCCTCACACAAGGTAGGCTGATGACCTGGTGAGGGTCGCGGAAATCCAATAAATGCGAGGCGCACAGGACAGGTTATTGAGACTTGGGCGAGGCCTATGTCCAGCAATTGACGTTTTTTGGCTGAAAGGATGATGATTCAAAATAATGCAATTGAGGTTATAAATAAAAGTTCGATGCTTGTTCATTCACTAAACTTTTTAATGAAATTTAATCAGTAAGCACTCTTTTAATTATGAATCTTACGACTCTAAAGCCTAAAACACATGTAAAAGAGTCAGTGTCTTTTGGCAAAAAAGGAACTTTTTAACAAATTCCTCTGAAGAAAAATTATGTTATCATCTAATTGAGGAACTCAGATTTTCCGATACGGAAAAGTCTTGTAAATTCTCTTCCTTCATGATAAGAAGGACTTACATAAACAATCTGTCTCCTACTGTTACCTCAGCTGCTTTATCAAACTTGCACCAAGCACTTTACAACGGTGGCGTGTGCGCAACAACACGTTAAAGACTTTTATCTGTAAGAGGTACAGTAAACAGCTGATATACCTATTAGGATACGCCATGTATGCACATAATTCTACACTGCTAAGAAAATCATTAGAAAGGATCTCGTGGCTAAAGTAATAACAGCCGCACGGGTCGATCCATCAGGTTAAGATACGCTTGCCGGGGTTCGTCCATTGATGGGTGACCATATTTACATATCGAGACTCCTGCCGTGCCGTGCCTCGGAAAGAACGTTAAGCCGTTGATCCCGGCTGTCAATCGTGGATCTTTGACAGTCGTTACGGGTCGTCAGAAGCCCGAAAGTGTGACAACCAGTCTTACCAAGGGATATTGTATTACCCAGTTACTGGGTTTTGGAGGTCAGATAGGTCGCACCATGTAAAATACTGGTACCTACTCAGCTGCATCCGGTTAGACTGGAAGCCGACCCCAAGACAGTTGGAAGTTGGAAGATTGAATGAGCATAGGCTATAGATTATAGTGGGAGAAGTATTTTCCTATACTCTTACTTTAATAACATTCATACAGTAAACTTTCCATACGAACATAATGTGGCCTCGATGAGGACACCTAAATTGCTTAGCTACTTTCCGAGCTGAGTGTACCATGCACATAACAGTACTACTTCGTTTAATGGCCACAGATAATAGTAGAGAGTATTGGTCTTAGCACAGTGAGGGATTATCTTAAGTAACGTGTTGCTTGTTGGTCAAGAAGGATTTATTGAAGGGATTTTATTTGTGATAGGGATGGGGTATTTAAGTGGTCGTGTTGGCCAGAAAATAGAAGACTGGTTCTCTTTTTGTGTAAAATAACAGTTTGTTAGTTCTGTGTGTTGGTGCTTGGCAACTGTGCTAACCCCAGTTATAATTGTCCCTGCCTATTGTGTTGCCTAGCTTTGTTCTGTCTCCTGCTTGATAAAGAGTGAAAGTGGTAATTATGATTTTTTAATCGACTTCAAAAAGAAGGAGGTTATCAATTCGGATGTTTGTATTTATTTTTTTGTTTTTCAGGCATAACTCCGTCATATAAAGACGGATTTGGAAAATAATTTTTTTGTTCCGAAATGGTCCCATTTAAATTTCATATAGATCTGATGATGAGTTTCGGAGATAGACAACGAAACTCTTCAAAAAATGACTGCAAATCCACTGCGATTGCTGCGATCGTATGTCTATGTAGTGTTAACACAATTTAATGGGGAACCTTGTGGTTCCCCATGAAGTTGTCTAAAAAGTGATTAATAAAAACTTTTTTACAAAAAAAAATATAACTGACTTCCAAAAAAAATTCAAAATAACTTTAATTTCGGAAGTCGGTGTCAAAAAAAATTACTCGAGACACAAAACCAATCTTCCGAAAAACACCGACTTCCGAAATTAAAGCTTGCACTTTTTTTGGAAGTCGGTGCAATTTTTTTGTAAAAAAGTTTTTATTTTTGTTACTCGTCCGCTGTTCACTTCTGATTAATTTCGTTGCGGGACCCAAGACAGTTTAGTTGTTTCTCCGGGACTCTGAGCTTCATATTGAAATGAAATGTGCTGCCGAATTGTAACGTGGTCTATCTCAACATTTCAAAAATCGAAATTGCTGATAGAAAATCACTTTGTCTAAAGACAAAGATCTCTCTGGGATTCTAGTTTGGATATCTCTATAATCTACTCCGTTCAAGCACTTGTTTGTACCAGAAAACCCCCATTCCTAACTTCAGTTTTGCGTTTCCATTTCTTCCTCATATACACACGCACATTACATAATACGAAAATATCATCACGTATGAAAATGTTCCTGTGTCTTATGTTACGCTCCTACAACTTAATACAATAATATGAACTCTTACATTGTATATTATGTATAATTTAGCACAAAAGAATCGTGACTAACGTAGGAAATATCACAAATTCACAATCTTCTTTTCATAAAGAGATGTCTTGATATGACCCACGCGTCTGCCAAATGGTTGAACGAGTCAACGACTTCAAGATAAGACGATCGGGCTGTTTGATAGCATTTTGGATTCAAGGTTGTAAAGTGTGTCAAGAACAGAAAGTATGTCAAAATAAAAAGATATTTGGACTTGTTAAAATAGGTCTTGTTTGTTAAAGAAAAATTCGGTAAAGACTTTCTTTTAGAGTCGCAAATATTAACCAACCAAGCCGTCAGTTTTTAGTCAGTAAGAGTCTGACACGCCCTCCGTCTCCACGCACAGCGGGCGATGTCATCTGATGTTTTTGTATTTACAAATAGTAGTGAGTACCGATGCCTCTATTTTTAGAGTTCCGTACCTCAAAAGGAAAAAACGGGATCCTTATAGGATTACTTTGTCGTCCGTCCTTCCGTCTGTCCATCTGTCATGATCCTTTATTTCGGTAACCTGTGGAGGTATCGAGTTGAAATTAAAACCATATACTCAAGTCTACAATCCCTTGAAGCTGTGAAAAAATCAAACTTATGTTAACATAAAAAAGATACGGCCGTTTATGCCGCGTAAAACGTATATTTCGACACTCTTAAGCGAATCAAAATTTATAGGGTACTTCCCGCTGTCCAACAATCATGAAATTTGATAAGAAGCAAGGTCTTATAACACAAGTTAAGGGAAATGTCTGATTACCGTAAATTTTTAATTACATCACAAAAAATAGACAAGGAATTCGGGTCTAAATTTTAAAGTGAGGCGACAGTATCATGTGGGGTATCGTATGAAAGGACCTCATTAGCACAAGCTCAAACTGATTTTTATTTATTTTAACCACGTCTAATTACCGAAAAATTAAAAAAAAAAAAGTTTTTCTGGCTAAAATTTTCGAAACTCAATGCCCGAACTATTTAGATACCCGCAAACTTGTACGGACCCTCGGTGTGTGAGTCCGACTCACACTTGGCCGGTTTTTAAACTTGTATTAAAATTTGGAGGTTAGATAACTCATAAGACGATATGCTGTAGTCAACTTGTTAAAATATAATTGAGTTCTTTCCCGAATGAAAACGAAAGGCCAACCGTTTTTTTAAATACTATCTTTGCGTGTGAAAGTATGACCGAGCAAATTATATTCCAATCATACATTTGGTTGAGGATCACTATCGTTTTCATTTCAATGAGATCCGTGTCATGATTGTGAGTTAATGAATAAAATTATATTTGCTAGTAGTTTGTGAACATGTGTGTGCTTTATTTTGGATAGTCCTAAGGTGGAAGCGCCAGGGTAGCCCGCGAAATGCAAATTTTCTTACGTTTTTTGCAATTTGCAGGTCAGTGTCAGGTTGTATCTTGGTCAAAATACGATTCGTGACCGTAGCAAGTGTGTATTTAAAGAATTATAATCACTAAAACCATCAATACAACTCTTTCAAATACTTACAGTATTTCATGAAATCAATCATATTTTGACCAACATAAAACTGGATACTGACCTGCAAATTGCAAAAAACGTAAGAAAATTTGAATTTCGCGGGTTACCCTGTAGCTTTCACCTTAAAAAGAACGTATGCAAAATTATAACAGGTCTGTTGTTTTTAGCGATACCTAAGCTGAGCTAAAAGTTTTATAACAACAACTGACACACACATCCTACTTATATTTTATTTAGATGGTGGATGTTGATAACAGAACGGCTGAACGAATCTGAATGAAATTTGGCACAGAGATAGATTATAGTCTGGAATAGGCTTATGGAGGGAAGTAAATTCTCTCTTCGTAAAACTCTGGCAGAAACTAGTATGTTCTAAATGACAGTCCATCGAGCCCTAAGTGATCTTTTTAGTACGGTTACCAGTCATATTCTTTAACAAAAAAACATACTTTATGTGTTCTATCTATCTATCTATCTGACTTTTTAGCACTCCAACGGTTGTTGGTCCTATATAATTTTTGATAAGTATCAGAAAAAGGATCAATTGATTAAACAAAAAATGTGTAAAATTTTCATACAAAATATATGAGAAAAGGTATTTTGCAATTTCTGACATTTTTTGTACTCTAACCTACGTTAGTCCCATATAAGTTTTGATCAGTATGAGAAAAAGGATAGGAGATTGGCATCAAAAAAAGGTTTTGTGTAAAATGGCCATTTTCTTGCTAACTGTAGGTACCTACATTTATTGAAAATCTGTGAACGGGGATCAAAATTTCACAAAAAAAATATTGATAGTCCCTTTTCGTGTATCTTCAACGGTTAAGATAGTTCCCCTTACGGCCCCGCTGAAAGTTTCCACCCAGTTTATGTACTGATCTGCAACATTGCAAATCCAGTTAGCAGCAAACACCTTTTAATTTCCTTACGGCCCATAAATCTAAAACCTCCTACCTAATTTTCGCGACAATTAATCTCCCCGAGTCCCACACTACCAGTACCTAATGTTACATAAACAAGAATGCTTTAGAACCATTAAAATGCAAATGAACCTAGTCTAGGCATAATATACGACTCTAGAACAATTAACGACTTGCTTAGCAACTGTAGCACTTGTGTGTTTGAATTTACCACAGATAATGTAATACTAGCCTAGGTGCTAGCACCTTATTTTATACGAAGAAGCTCGACCACCCTAACTACGGTTTTTTGGCAGGCAGCAGGCAATATTTTTCGCGTGATCGTGGTAGCACCAACGGGTTGCAAGTTGAGTAAATTTATTTAAAATCTCGCCAATGTTTTTAATTTTTTCTCACACAAATATACTAAGCCTTGATTCTTTTGGGTCATGTGAGCGTATAATTCACGTTCAATATATAAATGTATTAAATGTATGCATGCATGTGTGATGGATGTATGTGTAAAATCATTGTATACATGTATGGCTCTTGTGATACAGGATCTCCTAGTACAAGAGCCATGGCAATTGATTTTGTGTAAATGTGTTTCAAATAAATAAATAATTATTATTCGTTTTATCAACGTAATCCAGTATAACATTTCTCCTATCAATGCATTTACAACAGTCCGAACTGCATAATTCATTCACATTCCCGGGCTCCAGTTCTGTTCGCGGCAGTACTCGGTACAGTCGGGCCGTCAACACTTGTTCAAAATGCAATTACATCAATTTGCCAGAATGCAAGCGTAACATTGCAATGGCGTAATATTATGGAACACTTTATGGAATCCGGAACACGAAAGTCTATAAATTAAATGTTTTGCGCACGGACGGCGGACCGCGAACTAAGTTAAGGCTAGTTTTCCATTGTACTTGTGCGAGAAGCGGAGCGAAAAGTCTACCAATAAAATAGTTTCATTTTAAACATAAAGCAATTTCATTTTTACTCGCTAACCGCTTCGCGTCCTCGCTCAGCTTTAGTGGAAAGCGAGTCTTATGCTTGTGCCTGAAATAGTGTGAAATAAACAGTTTTTACGACAACGTTTTGTGGAAACGATATTGACTTTAACTTGAGTGTTAAAATCGAAGCTATTTGGTGAATAAGTACGTGTCTTTATGTCTAGAATTAAGTTAAAGTTGTAATTTGTTCTACCCTTAAATGCTTCGTTATTGACTTCTATTTATTTAGAATGGCAACGATACACAACTGTTGAGTTGTGTATCGTTGCCATTCTAAATAAAACAACAAATAAAAGGCAAAAGAAAACAGTAGGTTATAGTACACAAATATACAAAAAAAAAAATTCACTGAGCCTGCTCATACCGAAAGGGTGACCATCTCAGTATTTGATACTTAATTGTTAAAATTTTATTCTCATGTATGAGAACTATGCCTAGGGGTAGCGGATAAATTCTCAACATGAGTTACCGCACCCCTGGGCACTCAGGCAGTGAAGGAACAGGGGTGGGTTTTAGTCAGTAAGAGTCTGACACGCCCTCCCGCTCCACCCAGAGCGGGAGATGTCATTGGAAGATTAACCAACCCACAGCCGGCGGTCTAATCTGACGGCGACTTAACTCCTAACCTAACTGCCCGATATATTATTCGACTGCAGAGCAACTGCCTCCCTCTCGCTCTAAATTCTATTTTCTGCAGTAGCAGGCCAGTCGTTTCGGTCACGTCACGCGATCAACTCTTCTTGGTGTGGCGCTAATACGTATTCATCAAAAGATAAGCTTACTTGCGATCTCCGATTTCAGGTACTACTTAACCAACTTACCCAACGACATAGAGCCTAAGCATAAATCAGCTCCAACATAATGAGAGTCGAATTAATTCTTCGTATATCTAAATAGCCATCAGGTTCGGTATTGCATAACGCTGTCCGTACCGCGTTTTGTTATGCTCATTCGGTGCATTCGTTCTGGTCAGTGTGCAGTGAATTAGAAGATTAATGCTCCAAAACAGGGATAGCAAACCTCACAAAAATTCGTACCAAATGTAAAGAAAAAAAATCGGAAAAAAAAGTTAGGAAAAATCACTTAAATCCCTTTTTTTTAACCGACTTCGCAAAAAGGAGGAGGTTCTATGTTCGACTGTATGTATGTTTTTTTTTATGTGTATCCACCGATATCTCTGTCAGTTGTGGACCGTTCTTCAAAATTCTGTTATTATTCGAAAGAGTATACTCCAGAGGTGGTCCCATACCAATTTTATCGAAATTGCTTTAGCACTTTTTGAAAAAATCGACAAAAACAAAAAATATGTATACGTAGATCATGAAGTGTTTTTTGGTCTTCTCCAATTACGAGTATGTTGAAATTCCATGTTGCATGTTATTGGGGTTATCAATTCGGACGTAACTTTAATATTTAGTTCTGGGGTATAACAACTAAAAAGTGAAAAATAAAAAACTGTTTACAAAAAATACAACCGACTTCCAAAAAAGAAAATACACTTACTTTAATTTCGGAAGTCGGTGTCAATTAACTAAGAAATAAAATACAAACACCGATTACACTGACTACCGAAATTAAAGTTATTTTTCAATTTTAAGTGTATTTTCTTTTTTGGAAATGGTGGTATTTTTTGTGAACAAGTTCTTTTAGAACTCATATACTTATCACATTTAAAAGAGGTAGGATTTTGAATGCAATTATGAAAAAACATACTAAGGAGGACCTCATGCGAGTTATACTTAGGGACGTTAACGAAAAAACTACATAACGCCACCTTACTTACCTCATCATCATCATTTCAGCCGAGAGACGTCCCCGGCTGGACATAGGCTTCCTCACGGTGTCGCCATAACGACCGGTCCTTTTCGTCTCGTATCCATCGGATTTCGTGACTGTCCACCTTGTGTGGAACGCGGTCGCCACTTCAGAACCTTTCGACCCGAAACCTCGGCCATCTGTTCTGTGAGCCATGTGCTGCCCACTGCCACTTCAGTTTGGTGATTCTTCGGGCTATATTGGTAACCTGGTTCTCTTGCGGCTTACATACCTACCTACTCCTGAGTCCTGAGAAATGTAAGGCGTCTGTAGTTTCTTTTCACCCCCATAGGAATAAGGCCTACGTTTATGTAACTTTTGTTGTATTTAGAAGTTAGTACTTAGTAAGTTGAAAGGGAGCCGCTTATCTTGGTATGGTCATGTGAAGAGGAGGGATGAAACACGTGTAGCTAAAAGAGTAATGAATATAAATGTGGATGGATGGAGTGGGAGAGGGAGGCCAAAGAAAAGATGGATGGATTGTGTGAGGAGTGATATGAAAGAAAAGGGAGTTAGTGATAGCGTGACGGCTGACATTACAGAATGGAATTAAAAAACGTGTTGCGCCGACTCCAAGTAACGTGGGATAAGGGCAGGAAGATGATGATGAGAAGTTAGTACTTCAATCAACACCGCTTCTGTAGCCTGTCATCTGTTCGCCATCCCTGCTCTTAGAACCAGGCGTACAATCTTGCATTCATGATTGTAAGGAAATTATAGTTTCGCCTGCAGTTAATCTAAACGTCGGAAGATATAAAGTACTTGAAACTGACACTATTTATGGCGACGTACTAACATAAGTTACTCTTTGATGAACTTCCTTTATAACTTTTAGCAATATTCTTGCTATTTTTTTTTCGCTTGAACTTGAACACGTAAAAATGTCGCAAATTTGTTTTCGGGAGTAATCGGTCTAGTTTTGGACTCAAACGGATTATTGATGAGTAGGTACTTTTTAGAAAAAATTCCCCTCTTAAAGAGGAGGGTCTCAGCAGTGAGGACATTATAAAGGATGATTATGTTATACGCTATGCCATATGGTGAATAGGTTTACCTTTCAATGAAACTTTTTAATGATACCTATGATTTTAAAACTTTTTGACTACAATGTTTCCAGTGATTTCTAAAGATGCTTTGAATCCACGGCCCAAGAATGATGATAACATTAAATTGATACCAAAATCGTGTGCATACATCTTTCACTTTATACTTTCTACAAAATCACCTGCTAACTAACTAGGAACATAATGCGCTAAATCCATTGTCCATTTTATGGCTCGCTCATAAACCAATGATTTATGATACATAACACTTTACTCCCGATTCGGCGCGCGCATTATAATTTACGACCATAGATCGTGATCCAGCTATTTGTTGCATATAAATAGGCTTATGTACTTGCTTAGTAACTACTGGTACTTAAGCTATTTTGTGCTTGAGGTACATGGTGTCCTAAATATTTTAGATAGGATTTTGAATGTATTTGTAAGATATAAAACGGTGTATATACTTGCTTCAGAACTTGTTACATAAGCTGTTTTGTAATTACGAGAGTAAATAATTTAGACAGGACACTAAGGGCCGATTTCACCAATTAAATTAATCGCGATTAGTTAAACTAAACTCAGTTTATGCGTTTAATCGAGGTTAGAGCTTCATATTGCGTTTCACCACTACAACCTAAACTGGTTTAACCTTAACTTCGTTTAAATTCTAAACTCCCAGTTTTCGGTGAAACGCAAAAAGAAGCTCTAATCTCGATTAAACGCATGAATTGAGTTTAGTTTAAACTAATCGCGATTAGTTTCATTCGTTAAATCGGCCCTAAATGTGCGCCTACGACTAGTCTTGGTTTAATATTCAAGACAGCTTTTATTTTAGCATGTTCAAGTATTACGTAGTTTTATAGGAAAAAAGATAATAAATACACTAACCTGTTAAATTTCACAGGTATATTTGTACAATTATTATGATTAAATTCATTTAAATATAAATTACGAACATAATAAAGTAATTTTCATCTTTGTAATTCTCATTGCCTCAGACAGCGTTTACTTCCACTTGTATTTATGAAATGTTTTTGTTTGTTTCAGGTAAAAATGACGACTGAATGACTTCAATACCAGAAATCAACATTGGAAATTACCATGAGAAAACAAAACGGAGGACTAGAATTTAAACAATTTGTAGGTTAAAATGAGTGAAAGCCTAAAGTTTATCAGGTATTGAATTAGTGCCTAATCTAAATCCTAGCTAGCCTAGTCCAATAGATCAGTGTTACATTTAGCGAATATTTTACATAAAATAGCTGTAAAAGTAAGTAGTAAGTTGTGACAGAAACTTTCATAACGCGTGAGAGAAAAAAATGCAGTCACTAAAAAAAACGTAAACATGACTAGGTATCGTGTCAGGTAGTGCCGACTGTCGTGTGCGTGTTTAACACTAGCTATATCTACCTACTTACTGTGATTGTAATTAATTATGCTTATCGTATTACTTACAAAGTATTCAGTTCTTTTGGCAAGGCGATAACGAATTATATTGATGAAGTGTCTAGCTTGCCCATGTGTACCTCCACCACTTGTTAATGCTGATTTAATCCTTTACAAGTGGTGGACGCACACATGGGTTGAGTTATTAATATTATACTTTGCTAATTCTCTATAGCTATATATTTTAACTACAGCATGAGCTATTCACACATCTTGGTTTAGTTTGTGCTGGTTTTAGAGACAAAGATATAGAAGCTTCATAAATGACATGCTGGGGATAAAAAAAATCAGATAGATTTATAAATAATTATGTGATTTATAGTCAGTGGCTCTTAGAATTTGGGCTTGTAATTATTATTCTTGGAAGGTTCTAAGAGGTAAGTTAAAAATATTTATAATTATAATTAAAAAGTTTAGATGCTTCTACGAAATACAGTTTCTGTTAAAGTTGTGAAAGTCAGACCGCAATGGTTCCGCAAAACCAGAAACTTGCGATATATTTGATGAATGAATTAGCCCTGCGGTAAATTAACTGGGAAAATTCTAGAATCTTACACATATAAATATTAAAAGAGTTTAACTCTTCAAGCGGTATGGTATTAGGGATGACACAGTTTTATAAAACTTGGCATCACACATATGCCAGCTAGATATTAAAATCCTCGGCCGCAGGTCTCATCTCACATCAATTCAAAGAGGCAATTCTCGTATAATTTGTTTCAATCTGTCAAAATTACTAACCTCTCATTGTCAAAAACTTTTTGACATGACAAAGAAGTTTTTGACATTGATGGGTCACTGGATGAAGTTGCGACTAGATTTTATAAAGCTTTAAATTACGGGAAATTCTGCTCCTGGCGCGATCCACGGAGTAAAATTCATTCAAATTCATTTCACTTTGTTTCATTCAAATTCGCTTATAAACTGGTTTCGACTGCACTAGATTAATCAATATGAACCCAGCCTTACTTAATATACTCGTAACACTAACGCATTTAATTCGAGCACAACCTGTAAATGGCCTAATTATCTGACAACTGACAAGCAACAGTTTTGTCACCTGCAGATTGATCTCAAGGCTTCGAAGCGATTAGTTCTAATTATCTACAACAACTTGCTCAAGGCTGTTTCTACACTTGTGAATAATTACGACATTTACTATCTAATATTGTTGGTCAATTCTGTTTGTGATTGATAAGAAGAACGTAAATTGTAGGCTTGATTGTGTGTTTGAGAAATGTTTAAGATTTATGCGTGTGCCAGATGAGATTAAGTTAAAGGTTTATACAGGCTGTAACAGAAAAGGGTGGTCATATTTTAAATATTTCTTCTGCCCATAGAAGTGAACAACTTTCTTCAAGAAAGTCATTAGACAATTCTACAAAATATTAGGAATTATTAATTAATTAATCCCATCAGGGCCGTCTTTTACCTATTGGAGGCCCAATCCCAATGACATTGATAATGGACCATTTTATTAAGTCACAGTTATACGACTTTTAATGGTTTTTAATTGAACATCACGTCTAAACGATCAGTTTTATTTCTTTGAAAAAAATATATGTTACTCCAGACTACTTCCGTCGTAATTTGATCTGAGAATATTTGAAATTATATTATTCTATCATTGTGTAATTAATTTGTAAAGTTATGTCTAACGCGGATAAATAATCAAGAATCACGCAAAAACTATAAAGCATATTTTATATGACCACTCATTTTTGTTACACCCTGTATTTGGTAGTAGCAAATAGTCATTAGGACAAGCACCGAATCGTCTAGGTCAAACAGCGAGTAATATTTCCAACTCATCTGGTAGGTACTTTATTGAACAGTCAATGGGAAGCCCATGATTAGCTGTGGACTTTTACGGGTTTTTCCTATCCTGATCACTACATACAAATTTTTAGTGGATGAAGTAAGAAGTTGTGTATCAAAATACGTTATCATGAGATTTTAAAAGAGGAACAAACAAGCCACGTCATCTTTTTGCGATGTAAAGAATTGTCAAGTCGCCTTAGCTACCAAAAAAATATTTTATCAAATATTTGTTAACCTTGATATATTCTATGTTACATTGTAATTGCTTGACGAGTATCGAATGCTAACTTGTCTTAAAACCATTTAATTACACAAAATAATTCTCGTAAAGTAATCCGTCTAAACTCGATAATCTATCATATCCTTCCCATTAATTCCAAATTCTGTACTTTATATGGACATCATTGACTAATTCACTAGAAGTCGATCGAAATTGCTGTCGACTATCGAATGTCCGAGTGTTTTTAATTTTATGTCAATGCTAAAATAAAAATAAATGCTTCGATTCTCAGTAAAATTTTCTAACCTAACCTGTATGTTCGTCGTAAAAACGACCTGGAGGCTGCATCTCGACGACTCAGTAGTCAGTACAGACACGTCTGACGAACAAGATAACCTATCCCAATAATAAAATAAGGCTAGTCAATAAAAAAGAAAGATTAAAAGCAAATTATTTGATTAGGCAAAGTAGCCCTAGAAGCTAACGTAGCTAGGCTGTCGCTTAGAAGGCGGAACGGGTGAGGGAAGCTCAACAGAGTGGCCCTCACACCCGCGGCCGCTACCGCCGCTGGAGAAGCACTGGGTGTAGGACGTCGAGAGACAATCTCCGGCAACGTAGACGCGGGCCTGCGGACGGCGAGCAGTGGGTAGCTCGCCGTCCGATCAGCACCAGGCCCGTGAGTCGACGGCGCGTAGTGTGCCACGCGCGCCTAAAAGAGATTAGTGACAGCCACCACTGACATGGCCCATCGTGGCCGATGCCTGCATGCCTAGGGGTAGCGGATAAATAAAACCCTGGACACTCAGGCAGGGAAGGAACAGGGGTGGGTTTTAGTCAGTAAGAGTCTGAGATACCCTCCCGCTCCACCCAGGGCCGATGATATCATTGGCTGATTGCCCATCCCGGCAAAAAAAAAAGAAGGCTGTCGCTTAGAACATATGTCACCGGATATTTGCAAACACCGTGAGATTGTAATAAATCTTGCGAGAGTGTAAACTCTCGAAATATTAAGAATAGAACATTTCAAAGACAATAAATCTCATCCAAATTCGATAATGTAAAATGTATTGGAGTTTTTTTTATTTATTTTTTTTGTTTTAACGTGATTAATGATTATTCGTAAACGGTTTTTGCAATACTACGGTGACATATATGTACATAAATATATCGTCAATATGACCCACTACATTTCTAGAAGAGCTAGGAATGTGATCCAATGACCACTTGACCTTTATAGTAAACACACAATTATGATCACATAATATGTAGTTGATAAATACCTCATTTAATTTAATTCTACATAATACCTGTCAGGTGTGCATAGAAACATAACTGATTGCTTCACTTCATCCTTTATGAAAGCATGTCTTATCAATTATACATAAGCAGCAGTAAATACTTCACTAATAAGATAGGTTGTAATTTGTAACAGTGTAGTGAATTATTCATAAATCTCTGATGTTTGTAATGTGTTTTATCTCGAGCTGTTGCTGTGCTGTAGGCTTCGTTATTTGGGATGGTTTTCACTGTCATCCGACATGTTATTTAGGATTTCACTCTACAACTGTTCATGTCAGACTAATGGCAAACCCAGAAAGAGGTGGTGAGATTAAGGCGCAGTCTTATTTCTTTGAAAAAATATATGTTTCTCTAGACAATTTTCTGCATAATTTGATATGTGAATATTTGAACTTACATTTTTGTACTCGTAACATTATAATATGTAAAGTTATGTCTAGCGCAGATAAAAAATTCAGAATCACGCCAAAACTATAAAGCGCATTTTTAGGAAACCTTCACCATTTTAAAGATCATTAATTATTTATATTTTAGTATACGTGTTTTAGTATATGTTGTTTTGTGTATAATAAGTAAATAATGCATCTAATTTCGGACACCGCTCCTTGATTGGCGAGTCCTATTACTGGGTGGACGTACGACGCGTTAGGTGAGCTCAGCACAGAACACGCAAGCTAACCACTCTGGGTCGTTGGCAGTTAATTGCGCCTTAAGAGGTCGATGAGTTGGACTCCTTTTCAAAGGCGTGACCCATAAATGCAGAAGATCGGGGAAAGTGGGAGGAGCGAAGGGAAGGCCTTTGCCCAGCGGTGGCACAGCACAGGCTCATGGAATCCTTTACGGATTTCTTCTTTTTTTACGTTTTCCGCTCACGATAATGTCGTGATCAGAAAATGTTAATATTTGACCATTGCCTCAATATGATCATGTCAGTGACAAGCAATTAATTTATTTCCCACACTCGATGTATCATCAACAATACTGCATTCGAAGAAATAGCTAATAACCTCGCAAATTTACACAATCGTGGGTAAATTTGAAACAGCGGTTCTGGCACAGGCAACTGAAGGAACAAGGGTAGGTTTTAGTCAGTAAGAGTCTGACATGTAGATCGGGAGGATTCATTATTCATTTGATGACTTTCCACCCCAAAAAAAAAGGTACTAAAGTAGCTTAACTAACACAAACTTAAATCTAAATAAACGTATAAGTATCCCTGAAAAAAAATTTCAAACAATTCTAATCCCGTATCGTATGAAACAGTGTAACTCCCCCCCCCTCCCAGCTGAAATAACTCAGCTGTGCCGGATACCCGGCAGGTGGTGTCTTGCACAATTTACGCACGCTCCCTTGCAGACGCTTGTAGGCTTGCACATTTCATTCTAATGTTACTTGCTGCAAGTCTTGTGACAGGGTAATATAACACCCGCGTTTCTTTAGACTAACGTGAAATTGTGCTGTTTTAGATGAGAATGTTTAAGGACTTGTAATGATGTAGAGGGATGATTTGCTTTGGTGTTTTTAAAGATCCTTGCGTCGCATTTACATATCGAGACTCCTCCGTGCCTCGGAAAGCACGTTAAGCCGTTGGTCCCGGCTGTTCATCGTGGATCTTCGACAGTCGTTACGGGTCGTCAGAAGCCCGAAAGCCTTTATTTTTTTTTGTGGCGTGGGAGATCATCCAATGACCTCTCCCGCTCTGGGTTGAGCGGGAGAGGTCACTGGATGTCAGACTTTTACTAGCTGAAACCCACCCCTGTTCCTTCCTCGCCTCTTACCAAGGGGTATCGATTACCCAGTAACTGGGTTGTGGAGGTCAGATAGGCAGTCGCTCCATGTAAAATGCTGGTATTCAGCTGCATCTGGTTAGACTGGAAGCCGAACCAAAGATAGTAGGAAAATACTAGGCAGATTGATTTTGTTCTTGAGAAATAAGCATTTCAATTAAATAGATTTTCCGATAACGGGTACCCATTGAACCCTTTTTTTTGAGGGTGGAAAATCACCCCCCGATGCCTTCCCTGCCCTAAGTGCCCAGGGGCGCTGTAACTCTGTTTCGAATTTATCCACGAGGCTTGGGTAGGCATCGGCCATTTGCAACTCTTTGAGGCGCGTGTGGAACACTACGCGCCGTCGACTTTCGGGTCTGATCCTGATCGGACGGCGAGCTACCCACTACTCGCAGTCCGTAGGCCCGCGTCCACGGTGGCCGGAGATCGTCTCGTCCGACGCCCAGGGCGTCTCCTGCGGCGGCTGCTACTGGGGGCGTTAGGGCGACTCTTTTGAGCCTCCCTCACCCGTTCCGCCTTCTCCTTCGCGAGCATTACTGCTTCGCAGAAGGAGGGGACTGCTCCCCATTCCCTCTCGCTCCATACCATGGCCTGGACCAGGGTCGAGCGCGAGAGGTCGCTGCCGCCGATCGTCTCCACGAGGACATGGCGGTGCTCCGCCTAAGCGGCGCAGATTTCCACCGTATGCTCCACCGTGTCCTCTGGGCGATACGAATTGAACCCTTGAAGTAGTAAGAAAGAAGTATGTATTATTTCTTACAGAACAAACGTTTTAACATTCTTACTCATCCTTCCTATAAAATACCTATGTGCTCGTATCTGTAAATATCATTACATAATGCATTAGTCACAGCGGTCACAGAGCGGCAAGGTTGATTGACACCGACATTTTCATAGAAATTCTATTGTAAGAGGTCGCATAGGTAATGTCTGATTCTGTATGTGGTTTCGGGTAAGTAGGTATATAGGTCGTATAATGATATAATGTGCTATGTAATGGACGTAATAAAGACGGATATTAGTACTTTGTAATGTGTAGGTTTGTTAGTTATTACGAGTTTTGGTATTGTTGTGAAGATTTTTGTGAATCTGTTTTGATTATTTGAATGAGGAAATTGTAGATTTCTATGAAATTTGACTTTTTGAGTCAGTGTGTTTCACGTTTTTGAACTGAATGTTTGATTTACGTTGACATTCACTGGTATACTACTAATATTATAAATGCGAAAGTTTGTATGTTGGTAATTTGTATGTTTGTGGTTCAATCACGCAAAGACGGCTGAAGGAATTTGAATGAATTTTGCACACAGATAGATTATAACCTTTTTTTATTTTTTTGGTTTGGGAAATCATCCAATGATATCTACCGCTCTAGGTGGAGCAGGAGGGCGTGTCAGACTCTTACTGACTAAACCCCACCGCTGTTTCTTCCTTGCCTGAGTGCCCAGGAGAGCGGTAACTCTGCTACGAATTTATCCGCTACCCCTAGTCATGCAGGTACCGGCCATGATGGGCCCCGTCAGACGTGGCTGACAAATATATCTATAAGGCGCGCGTGGAACACTACGCGCCGTCGACTCACGGGCCTGGTGCTCCTCGGACGGTGAGCTACCCACTACTCGCTATCCGCAGGCCCGGGTCTATGGTGGATTATAACCTCGATTAAAACATAAGCTACTTTTTACCATGCGGGCGAAGCCGCTGGCAAAAGCTAGTTTTTAATCATTCTATCAGGATAGTGTCTGTTAGCAACAATTTTTTTACGATTCTGACGACGACTTTTTTTGGTAATAGTCGTAAAACTCACTTGTCTCCCCACTTATGACCATATAGGTCTGTTTCTAGATGCTTCGATTAAACAGCGTATAAAAGGTATGACAGAAAACTACTGTAGGAGGTGTTCAGGGTTTTATATGTCTCAAATTACAAACTAAAAATAAACGCAATAAATCACCACAATATGCACTGACAAATTGTTGTGATATAACAGGTCATTTCAAATAATCATAATAAAAGAAATAAATATATCCGGATGGAAAATCGAATGCATGATCTGTATCTGAATTCGAGAAGATATCGTGTTCTTACCAAAAACCAAATAAAACATAAAGATTCAGTATTTATTACATAAACCGAACAGTGTAACACTGAAAGCGTGTCTGAAATTTGCTACAGTTTCACAGAAGTTAGGCTGTTGCCGAAAACTTGTAAAAATCTAGACCATTCGAATATAAATAAATGCCTTCATATTCCTTTAGCTTGTTGCTGTAATCTGATTGGTTGTGCACTACTCTTAAAATCGGTTTATATTGGGTATCGAAAACTAAATTAAACAAATCGATTTTGGCTTAGCAATGTTCAGATAAAATTAATTAGTTTTTGTTCCGGATTGCAATATAATCAAGTATTCACGAAATTTGGTATTTTATAGATACAGATTTCGTAGAACAGAAATATTGATTGGGGTTGTTAGGTCAAAATATGCAAATAAATCATGAAAGAATAGATGTTCTCAAGAGTAGAAACGTGTGTAATTCCATGAAGACCTTGATCTCCTCAAAACTTGTATTTAACATCTCAAAATAAATTAAGTATTATTGTGACCCGCACATGAACTCTCAGCTCTATTATATTAACTAAAATAGACACTAATTAGTATTAAAGAGTCTTTTTAAAAGAAAAAGTTCCTCTGTACTTAACTAATTCGTTACTGGAATACATACACAAACACCTCAGCTGAAAGACGTCCACTGCTGGACATAGGCCCCCACCAAGTGTCGCCACAACAACCGGTCCGGTGCGTCTCGCCTCCATCGGCTACCCGCGACCCTCACCAGGTCATCGGCCTACCTTGTGGGACGCCTTCTAACGCTGCGTCTTCCGGTACGCGGTCGCCACTCCAAAACTTTTCGGCCCCATCGACCGTTCTGCGAACAATGTGCCTGCCCACTGCTACTTCAGCTTGGCGATTCTTCGGGCTATGTCGGTAACCTTAGTACTCTTGCGGATATCATCATTCCTGATTCGATCACGTAAGGAAACTCTGAGCATTGCCCTCTCCATTGACCTTTGGGTGACTTTAAGCCTTTTGATGAGGCATCCTCTGAACTACATAACATAACCAGCTTTATAATGTTCCCACTGCTGGAACTCAGGTCTCTTCTCTAGGAGAGGGAACGAGACGTAATCCGTCACACGAACTCAGTGCGGGTTGTTGGATGTCACATGTCTTCGAATTTTGGAATACAGGGAGACTTGACTTGTCCAGGGGTTGAGGATAAATTCGAAACAAAGTTACCTCGCCCCTGGGCACTCAGGGCAGAGAAGGAACAGGGGTGGGTTTTATTCAGTAAGAGTCTGACACGCCCTCCCGCTCCACCCTAGGGCGGGAGATGTCATTGGATGATTTCCCACCCCACAAAAAAAAAAAGGATAAAAAAAGGGTGACTCGATTCACTGTGACCGACTGTCAACCGTCAGTCAGCGGTTCAGTACTTAAATACCTACATTTATGTTGGCGTAACTTTACATAATGTAGAAAAAGGTTGATTTTTTTCATGATCCCATTTTTTTGTTTTTGGGTGTGGAAAATCATCCTATGACTTCTGCCGCTCTGGGTGGAGCAGGAGGGCGTGTCAGACTTTTACTGACTAAAACCCACCCCCGTTCCTTCCTTGCCTGAGTGCTCAGGGGCGCGGTAACTCGGTAAAAACGCGACCCATGATCCCCTAATGCAAGCTATTTATATTCATAAGTGCCAAGTTCTCCTCCTGAAAAATCTTTCTGGAGCAAGCGTCAATGATTTAAAATAAGACTCTCTGTCTCTGTTGGAAATATTAAAATGTATTGCCAACTTTATTATGATAACCTATAGTAAACTTTGAACACGGATTCGCCTGCCAATCATGGCAAACACGCTATGACAGTTTGCTATATCGGTCAATGGGGTCAGTTGACGTCTATGGGAAGTTATATAAATGTTATATCATTATACCACTGTTATTGTCTGTAACTATTGACCCATAAATCAATGGTTGAATTGTAATGAAAGTAAAACTTTGTATGTTTAACTGACAATGGTCTGACAGGAAATGTATCGACTGTGTAGTGGGTATTAGAATGTTTTTTTTTTTTTTTTTTTTTATTTCATAGGAACAACAAACAGCTACAATATAAAACAAAACTCAGATATTGGATGGTAGAAAACAACAATATTGTAGCCCACAACGCTGTTCACAGATTAACTGTGGGATTATGCAAAAATAATCACTAGGTGGACACATGCAATAAACAAATATGAAACTAAAACTACTTAACTATCGCATCACAGATAACAAACAAAAAAAAGAAAACAATAATACAGCCAAGTAGGGTACAAATAGATAGAAGGAAACGAAAAAGAAAATTACTCATGAAATCTCCTCGAGTATAAGGCGTTTGAATTTATGGGCAGGACATGCAAAAATGTCTATATTTTCGAATGTCTTATTATAAGTATCGACCATTCGACGAACAGGCGAACGCATCTCAGAATTGGACTTGCAGGAGCCCACTGAAAATAACATACCAGCGCGCACCTTTCGCCTATGGACGGTTCTAGGAACCACATAGCATACCATGCAAGACAAGTCAATGCAGTCAAAATTATTTCTTACAATTTTATATAAATTTACGGTTTCTAAGTATAGTCGTCTACTTTCCAGTGTTGCAAGCTTGTACTTGTTAAGCAAATTTTGGTACGACATATAATACCCGTAGCATCTATAATGTTGGTGAAATTAAATCCTGTCTCGGTGAACAATGTATTTGATGAAAACTTGTCCAGCTTATAATAAGGTGTTAGCATCTGCCAGTGGCTTCGCATGTGTGTAATTAGTGCTTACCCCATTTTAAATTCTAACCAGATAGGATAGGCCGGTTACTCCGGTTCTTTTCCGGACAACTTCATTCCTGATTTTATCCTTCAAAGAAACTCCTAACATAGCCCGCTCCATAGCGCGCTGAGCGACCTTGAATTTGTGGACCAGCCCGACTGTCAGTGTCCACGTTTCGGCACCGTATGTCATAACGGGCAGGACGCACTGGTTGAAAACCTTAGTCTTCAAACATTATGGGATCACGAGAAGACCTGACGAAGTTTTCCAAACGCTGCCCAACCCAGCCGGATCCTTCTGTCAACTTCTTTCTCAAAGTTGTGTCTACCGAGCTGGATGACTTGGACTAGGTAGACATACTCCTGCACAACTTGTAGCTTGCGGAATAAGCAAACTGAAGTGGTAGTGGGCTGGTCATGTTTGTCGAAGGACCGATGGCCGATGGAGCAGACGAGTACTGGAGTGGAGACCGCGTATCGGTAAGCGTAGTGTGGGACGCCCCCCAGCTAGATGGACCGACGACCTTAAGAAGGTGGCTGGGATAGACTGTATGCGGAAGGCGGAGGACAGGGTGTTGTGGCGCAGCCTGGGAGAGGCCTATGTCCAGCAGTGGACTGCGATAGGTTGAGTTGATTGATTGATTGAGGATAGGCCGTAAGTACTTAAGCTAAATTGCCGTTATCTGACTTTTGGCGGTTTTGTTTTGATGCCATGGTAATCAGCCAAAAATTCTCTATCGATCTATCTAAGCAGTATTTTTCTACTATCAGTAGTCTTCGAGACAAATAAATAAAATCATCGTAAGTTCTCATGATTTCTATGTAATTTATCGCTGCTTTTTTGTGCGCATAACTCAAAATATTATGATTTTATCATTATAGCTTTATTCTTTCTTTCTTTTTTTTTAAAAAAAAAAACGCTGTCCCACACTAGGAATTATTCCTTTATCGTGGGTGCGTTCACAAACATGTAAAGTCACATACACAAGACACCCAGACCCGGAACAACTGTCTGTAGGTCATACAAATATTTGTTCCGTGCGGGGATCGAACCCGCGACACGCAGCGCAGCAGCCGAACGCTCAACCACTGCGCCAACCGTGCAGCCTGATCGCCTTGGACGCATCTGTAAGGGTGTTATAACATAATTGAATAAATTAATAAATAAAGTTTGCGGACGGCAGCTATGTGCTATTCCAGACTAAAATCTATCTTTGTGCCATTTCATCCAGATCTGTTTAGCCGTTTTGGCGTGATTGAATCGCAAACAGTCATCCAAACTTTCGCATTTAATTGTAGGATTCTGGCTGCATGTTAGTAAGTTTCCATCCTTTATTTGCGAATATTGGTTTGTCTTATAAAAAGTATAAATTAATTCTTAGTTATTTCTTGGTAGTAAGTAAACTACACCAATAATTTAATACCTCTACTAGGTTAAACCAAAATAATGCAATTCATAATTTAGTAGGAAGATTAAGTGTTGTTTATAGTTTCATAACAAGAGCTTATATTAAAAAATTAATATACATAGATTTAAATAATTAAGTCTAAATTATTTGCTAAAATACTTGCCGCGCTTTTAAATGATTAATTTGACCTATAAAGAGATATAAACACAACAAAATTGGGTGATCCTTACTGATCTCTTCACATTTTAAAATTAACGACCATTCAATCATTTGTTAACAACTCTACTAATCTTCACCTAATCAAAGGAAAAATTATTACTAACATACATAACTTTGCTGTCAAAATATCTTTAATACTTTCGTCACAAGGTTGACTTTACTTTAAAAGAGGAGGAAGTTTATTTGTAAGCGGCTAAACGCTATTGTGAGTCATTTTATGTTTGGTCAATATTTTATAGCAGACTATCGTAATTAAATAATACAATAATAATAACAAATATGTTGTTTTTACGATAAAACAGGATTTACTCGGCATGATTGTGTGCAGGGTTATCAATCTCTGGTTTGATAATTCAGTTCTCTCGGAGAGGAGCAAATTTTCACAACCAGATAAGATGTAAATGCTAGGTGGAGATAAGCCACTCCAGATTTGCCTTAACATAAAACAATAGGTAAATATTGAAGCAAAAACCTACATACCTACTCGTATATTATGGTAGTTTTTTTCAGTATCCTTTGGGATCTAAGATTTTCACTCTATTTATATTTTTTTTTTTTGAAGTTTTATCAATTTTAAAGTGAATTAATTAGTCGATGTGCAAAGCATCAAAACAAAACTAGACAGTTGACAACCCTGCTGATTCTATAAATAATTTTACGAATTAGTCACTGATGTTATCTTCTAAGACAGATGTGTGAATTTATTTAATTAAATAAATTAAAAATAAGCTTCCCATTCTACCATTTAAATATCATTAATTAAATTTATTAAATCAAATCTTAGTAAAGTTCCCTTCTAAGTTGTAATGATTCTCTTAAAAAGGAATAAATCTCGTAAGCCGTAACTGAATCATAATACCTAATATGGTAAGTTGCTGCTACAGTTAATTTGCTATCTGATAGCGAAAACAAGTACTTACTTTAGCAGTTACTTTTGTACCTACTGGTACTTTTGGTCTTTATAAACTACTTTTATAGGATAAAGCTACCTACTGAACCCAGAACATAAAATGAATATTGTTTCAGTTAACAGTCCTCTGGGGAATATCCTAATTATTGCTTTGAACATGCGTTGCTGTAAGTAGTAGGTTTTCTTGCTTGTTGAAAAAAACATACATACAGTCGAACATAGAACCTCCTCCTTCGTCGGTTAGGTTAGGTCGGTAGGTACCCACCACGAGATGAGGCCCGCAGACAGCGGGCCGATACTAGTCCGGGGCAGCGGAAGTCCCATTCACACCCGCAGCCCCCGAGTCAAGTATATGAGGGAACACCGGGGTGGTTTTTAGTCAGTAAGAGTCTGACAGACCCCTTCGCCGCCCCAGGCAAAGCACATTCATGAGGATTTTCCACCCACGTCTGGCGCACCATTTGGGTAAAACAGTCGGTATTAATTATTATACCAAGGTTATCGACATACTCGTAGCTCGAAAAATAGCTATACTTGAGTGGCAGTGGGCAGGGCAAAACATTGCTCGCAAAACAAATGTTCGATGGGGGCGAAAAGTTCTAGAATGGCGACCGCGTATTGGAAGACGCAGCGTTGGAAGGCCTCCCACAAGGTGGACCGATGACGACCTGGTGAGGGTCGATGGAATCCGATGGTTGCGAGACGCATCGGTCGTTGTGAAGACACTTGGGGGAGGCCTATCCCAGCAGCGGATGTCTTTTGGCTGATATGATGATAAGTCTGCAAGACTGGCTTCTATCTTTGAATAGGTCAATAAAACATCAGACACGGATGAATAAACTTAAAAGAAAAAACTTAAATGACCTTTTAAGATTAATTTACTTCACACTTATACGAACTTTCAAATATTCATTACAGAAATGATTAGTGCTCAAAAAATAAATAATGCCTAATAGTTTTGAATGTCCGTCTGAATGTCCATAACTCATATTAGCATAGAGCTGTCAATACCATAAACGTGGCTTGTGAGAACATGTAATCAAATGTTTAGATAATATAGCGTTACTTTGTGTTATGTAAGTGATTGCGATAGTCTTGTGATAACGTTTGATTTGGTGTAACGGTTCCTGTGGTCCACTTTTGCGAAAGGCTAAAATCCGGTTCCAAATGTTTATAGAATAGAATAGAATACTCTTTATTATGTACACCATATAAATTACAATAAAACACAGAACACACACCGAACACATATATAGAATATACACACACACACACACATACACACACACACACACAGAGAGACACACAGACATATATATATATACATATAGAAAGAAAGAAAGAAAGAAAAAGTATTTATTTGCCACAAATTAACGACATACACAACAATATGATTTTGCTCTTTTTAGAACTAGCACTAGCCTCTTGGGCACTCAGGCAGGGAAGAAACAGGGGTGGGTTTTAGTCAGTAAGAGTCTGACACACTCTCCCGCTCTACCTAGAGCGGGAGATGTCATTGTATGATTTCCTACCCCGCCAAAAAAAAAAAGCACTAGCCTCTGCCAGCGACTTCGCCCGCGTGGAATAAGTACTTCCCCCGTTATAAACTTTCAACCGATTTTTCACCACCTTGAGGGTTTTTTTTTTGTGGGGTGGGAAATCATCCAATGACATCTCCCGCTCTAAGGTGGAGCGGAAGGGCGTGTCAGACTCTTATTGACTAAAACCCACCTCTGTTTCGAATTTATCTACAACCCCTGAGCAGGCCCCCCCTTGAGAGTTGAATTTAGAAAAACTCTTTCTTAGTAGATCTCTCACACTCCACACAAACAAAGAACACATCCTCCAAATTTCATGTCTCTAGGACCAGCGGTTTAGGCTATGCGTTGATATATCAGTCAGTCAGTCAGGACTTTGAATTTTATATATACAGATGAAGCAAAAGCGTAATTAGCCTTTTAATGTTCCCGCTGCTGGGACACAGGCCTCCTTTATGTCAGAGGGTGTGGGGCGTAAGTTTCTAGGATATGTCGGTCTCCTCACGATGTTTCCATTCACCGTTTTAAGAGTAGTGGTGTTGTAGCGAAATCTATGATGCCATATATGAACTAAAACACACAAATACTGGTTCGCTCAAGCAGAGTTCTCCGCGCGGTTTGAACATATACAACAGAATCTAACATCCGAAATTAACCATCGGGCTGTTGCTCAGGCCAGACACAGCACCCGTCTGCTCGGAGGATCTTCCCTTTTCAATGGAGGTTTGTGGGACATTACACCCTGTTCCATACCTCTAGAGTGTTATATGTATATGTACGAGTATATTAAAATAGCATATCGCCTGTATTTCGCGAAGGGTAAAGCGAGTTGTACATATAGTACCGCCATAATTCAACAGTTATATAGGGTGACTGGTAATTAGTGACCGATACTTAAACACATGATTGTACTCATGATAACAAAAAACTTTCCCAAAGAAACATATACTGAGACAGAACGGCGTCGCGCAGATAGGCAGGCGCGCGCACGTGAATTTCTTACGGCTTTTGTGTTATTGTGATAAAAGTGAAAGAGTATAAAAAATGTTTCTTTGGGAAAGATGTTTGTTGACGATGCTTCTCACGATAGGCGCGAGGGTTGATGGATTTGTGTGTGACTGGCGTATTGTTGTCTCGCGACACTCACGTGTGATGAAATGAGCAAGTGGGTCAATCAATTGATACA
The DNA here is from genome assembly GCA_951329385.1 of Polia nebulosa. Classification (NCBI taxonomy): domain Eukaryota; kingdom Metazoa; phylum Arthropoda; class Insecta; order Lepidoptera; family Noctuidae; genus Polia; species Polia nebulosa. Next base: position 9,579,059 of record OX589588.1, on the reverse strand, counting down.
CAGATGAAAATATAAAATGGTATATTGGCACATAAAATAAAAGGTAAATGGTAAAAAGTTAGATGAAGCACAGATTTACACAGAATTACAGTTGAAATCACAATATGAATTACTGCCCCAATAGTGGACAGTAACTAATGTCTGTACAAGGAGTGGTACAAGACACTTTAAACCGCCGTACAAGGTGTGGTACTAGGCGACAGGAGCGAAGCCAGAGGCCTACGAGCTCACTTGAGTCACTAACGCTGAGAGACTAATTTTGACTGCCAGGGGCGCCTATATATATCACCCAAATTCTATGGGGCACGTAGTGAAGATAATGCCGACCCGGACAGCCAATACATTTAGTTAATTTTACAAATTAACTTGAACATTAACTATCGACCAATCACAGGCGTTCTGACATTTTGACGACAACCAATCAGAGAAGACTTTTCTTATCTCTTATGTAATGAACACCTGCATATTTACTTTACATATTTACTTGTCTTTCTAACGACAAAACTAACATTTATACATAATGCAAAGTATGTATTCGATGGACAAACTGAATCTACGTTATACTTTACTATTAGATTCTAAATTCACATTCTCACAAATCTACAAACTACAATAAAAACAAAGGAACTTTACATATGTATTTCAATATGTACATAAAACAACATGGTGGACTCCGAAAACTTTCCACTGTCTGTAGCCAATCATGAGAAGCATGATTATGATCAACCAATCGCTGACTAGCCGAAATTTCTTACTACTGACTTTATCACAATTGGTCAATTTTAGCGCCTTAGCATGCACTACTTGCGCTATACAAAAAAGTTACCTCATAAACCTTGACATTGAACATGTTTTTTACCTTTAATCTTATGATACTTAAAACATAATGATACGTAATTAAAACATAAGAAAACATACTTAAGACATAACAAGGCATACTTCAGACATAATAAGGTATACTTAGGACATGAAAAGACATACTTATGACATAATAAAGCATACTTTAGGACATAACAAAAACGAACTATGCTAGCTGTAATTTGCTATGGTCAGAGTGATGGCGCCATTTTCAACACCGGGGTGATGGCGGATCCTCTACATACCACCCCCCGTGAAAGGCTTCAACCGATCACGCTACCGTCGGTAGGAGACGCAATCACCCTGACCGCAGGTCTACGTAAGACCCCCGAAGTCGTTTCCACGTCGACTACTCTAACTATAGAGTCCATCCCGGGACTTACATTTTTGACTACCTTTTACCCACTGGTTACGTGGCCTATTCTCGTCGGTCACCAGCACGACGTCGCCGACCTTGACGTTGGGCACGTCGCTCGTCCACTTCTGTCGCCGCTGCAGAGCCGGAAGAAACTCACGCAGCCACCGGCGCCAGAAGAGGTCTGCCAACGCGTTGACACGACGCCACATGCGCCGCGAGTCGATGTCGCCCGGATCAGGGCGCACGTACGGAGCATCTCCCGCGGCTGAGCCCAGCAGGAGATGATTGGGTGTCAAAACGACGGGATGGCTCACGTCGTCAGAGACATGACACAGAGGTCGGCTGTTGACGATCAGCTCGGCCTCGGTGAGGAGGGTGTAAAGGACCTCCTCACGTGGCGCGCGCTCTCGCAGCGTCGCCTTGAGGGCGTTCTCTACTGAACGCACTAGACGCTCCCAGCAGCCACCCATGTGTGGGGCCGCGGGAGGGTTGAAGTGCCAGGCTATGCCCCGGCCGACGGCTCCATCTTGGACCCGGGTGTGGTCCAGGTCCCGCAGCGCAGCACGAAGCTCGGAGTTGGCCCCGACAAAGTTAGCACCCTTGTCGGAGTACATGCGCCACTAGGCGCCGCAGGGCGAGGATGGCTGAGTCGGCGCTCAGCGAGGCCGCCAACTCCACGTTGACAGCGCGTGTGGCGAGGCGCGTGCACAACACGCCCCACCTGGTCTCCCGGCGCCTTCCCATGCTGACCTCCATGGGGCCGAAACAGTCGACCCCGCAACGCACGAAAGCGCGTCGCGTCACCTGCGGCCTTGCGGCCGGCAGGTCTCACATAATTAGGCGCCGCCGGCTTATCTCGAGCCGGCTGGCACGCTTGACATTTTAACATTTCCGGTTCCACTCTGTGTGGCAGCTGCTTGCCCTCTGCAAGTGCTGCCACCTCGACTGCGTAACGGTCTTCTGCGGAGAGTGTTGCGTCCCGACGCCGCTTGCGTCGTCTGCCGAACCGGGCTAGCACTCTCGCTAGCAAGCGCTGCTTGTATCTGTGGGTACACTGTACCCGCTCAGCGTCGGCACCTCCTGACCCCAAGTCGGAACATGCCTGCCGCCGCTCCTGTGGACAACAAAGAAAGGCGGGACCCGATAGCCACGCATTACTGCCTATCGGCCATGACAACTTGGTTGCCACGCCAGCTGGGTTCTTCGCCGAAGAAACCCAGCGCCAGTCCCCTCTCCCACTCAGCGAGTACGTACCACCCAAATGGTGAGACACAAACCTATTGTTTACATGTTTGTATACCCAACTCATTGCCCCTGCGCTGGATATACTGTTGGGTGGAGCAGCAGCACAGCGCGCCAGTATCTTTGGCGACCTACGCGGCCTTACCTCCTCCCTACGAGTGAGGCGCCAAACTGACCTGGCCGCCATGCTACCACCCACCAAACGTCGACATACATACATATATTTAACATGTGTACCTTTAATAGGTACGGCAGCATGGTGAGACGGGCACCATCCTGGATGGCCTACTTTGCCTCCTACCTTGGAGGTATACCCCTCGAGTGACCCGTCTATCTGCTTACATATTGCAGCTGCACAGTCACCATCACGGCGCAGCTTGCACTCTACATAACATAATACACCTGGCTTGCCATCTGTCGACTCACTCGGTGTCGACCCTAAGATGGCAGAGGCCGGCATGCGTTCGCCTGACGCACCATCTGTCGACCCCCTAAGTGTCAACCCTAAGATGGCCGCGGCTCGCATGACTATACATGGCTTGCCATCTGTCGACCCCCTAGGTGTCGACCCTAAGATGGCAGCGGCTTGCATGCCTTCACATGGCTTACCATCTGTCGACTCCCTAGATGTCGAACCTAAGATGGCAGCCGTTTGCCCACTAACCCTATGTTTAACCGGAGCCAACCCTATTGGCCCCAGGTCAAACTGTTGCTCGACCCTATCAGGCAACATGGGTAATGAGCTGGACATACAATTGACATAACATACATTGTTGGCGGTGCACACCCTCCTTAGAGGGCCATGAACCACCCATCCTAACTTCGTGAGAGAGGCAACCGGCTTACCAGATTTTCCCCGGCGTGTCCCCTCACTGGCGAGTAGCTCCCAATTGTCCTGCCCGATCAGCAGCAGCGGCTTGGCTCCCAACATCTCTTTGCAGCCCAAGTCACGGAGGTGGCGATGCTCCTCCATGATGCCAGCAGGCACCGACTGCGCCGGCAGGTCCAGGTCCTGTAACGTGCGACACATAATATTAAACGTTTTGTTTGTCGCTCCGCGTACTGACAGTTTAATAACTTTCGAACTAGCATCATACAGTTCGATACCACGTGCGCTTTGGATTCTAATTGGTTTTTGGACACCTTTAACATTTCCAACTAGACTCTTGTCCACCAAAGACACAGTGGCCCCGTCGTCCAATAGGGCGTAACATTTCTTAATGTTGTTGCCAACTTTTACCGTCACTGGTATAACTTTCAAGAGAGCACTACCTACATTACTTCGCATGTTGGTTACCGATTCGTGCTTCTTCTCCTGATGTAACATTACATGGTGTGCCGCGTTGCATTTTTCACACCTTTTACCTCGACAGTGGATACGTGGGTGATCTTTAACTAGACATTTAAAACATACCCGCGTACTTTTGACGTGTCTCCACCTCTCTTCACTATTTAATCTAGCAAATTTCTCACAATGCAGTAAAGTGTGCGTTTTCTGACATAAGGAACATTTATACTCAATTTTGACATCAGCTGTTCGTTTGTCAGCATCAGCTGTTTTTCCAGTGTCAGCTTCAGCTTGTACGAACAACTTTTGTTTATTATAATTTTGCTGACCCTTATTAGGTACAACCGATCTTGATTTTAAATTAACAGCTGGGCCAGGGCTAGGCAAGTCTAATTGTACATAATATGAAGTAGCCCTGGCTAGGTGCACTAGAAATTCTGACAATAATTCTAAACTAGGTGACACTCTGACATCAATGCCCTGTGACGATGCCACCCCCATCGCAAAATCCCCGTACTGAGCACGTTGAATAGGTGTAAGCTTAGACAACAATTCACTTACCAGCTGTGGGTTGTTGAGATATCCATTCGCGTTGATGTTCCTTAACAACGACACACAATTACGTACCGTGGTGGAGAACGTACGCAACTCACGTCCACTTTCGGTGATCTTCGGTAATGCACGCACTTTCCTGATGGCACATTCCAATAATAGGTTCGGATGGCCGAACTCCTCGTCGAGCGCCCTCATTATGTCGGCTGGATTTAAACATGTGCGCAGCAGGTCTTCCACTGCCCGCCTTGCGTCGCCTTGCAACGACGTTCGCAGCCGAGCTAGGTTCTCGTACGATTTAAAATTATATTGGGCCGTCGTCTCCCAAAACATATTTTTGTAGGCGAGCCAGTCTGCCGGGTTGCCACCAAACATGGGCAGCTCGTAAGCCTGCCTTGGCACCGGGCGTGGCCGAGCTATGCTTGCAATAGCGTCGGCCAACTGGTCAAACCGGTTGTCCCTCGGCTTGCGCTCCGCGTCCTCGGGCTCGTGCCCCCAACTTACTCCCTCCCTTGCTGCTGATGTCTGCGGACCAGCAACCTCACGAGTTGGCGCCGCCAACACTGGATCCGCAAACTGCACTGACACTGTGGGTGGTCGTCTTTGTTCACTGGGCACAAACCGTAGCACGGGCGCTGTCGTAGCGCAGGAACTAACTTTCGTCGCCACCGCGGCACTTGGCGTCGCGGCGCGTGTAACATATGTCGCGGGCGCACCGGTATACGTAACGGGCGCGGTCGCGGGCGCTCCGCTGTACGAAGCGGGCGCCGACGCGGTCACTTGCACATGCGCGTCACTAGGTGTAGGTACGGCGAGTGTGGACGGTACACGGCACTCCGATGACTCTTGATGTTCATCTATTCGTGGAGTCGTGTCCATCCACTGTTCGACACGTCGGGTTGTAGTCCCCTCCTCGTCCGTACCCGATGAGTTCTCAGCGTCAATTTCTGCTAAGTCGACCTCCAGCTTCTTCCTCACCAGCCCCTCTCTGAGGCGCACCAACTCCCGTTGTGCCTCGTACTCCGCCTTCTTCCTCAGGTACGTGGAGTGGCTCTGCCCGCTCCTGGATGAGGCGGCGACACTGGGCTCTTTCGACTCTCCCCTTCCACGGCCTCTTCGTGGCGTTACCTCTGGTGCTTGCACATTACGGTGATCTATAACTCGACCACCCACCAGAGGTATTGCCGGCGTGGGGAAAGACGACGTCGTTGGTGCCATCGATGGTGAGGCGGGCGCCCTCTCACTGGGCACGCCCGAGTCCGACTCTAGGTGTCTTGTACTGGCCATTCTTCTTGTCTTGCTTCTTGTCGTGACCGCACTATGCTCACTCATAATACCCAGTCACAACACACAATCCGGCGAACGAAGGACCAAATTGTACACGATGCTTCTCACGATAGGCGCGAGGGTTGATGGATTTGTGTGTGACTGGCGTATTGTTGTCTCGCGACACTCACGTGTGATGAAATGAGCAAGTGGGTCAATCAATTGATACACAGATGAAAATATAAAATGGTATATTGGCACATAAAATAAAAGGTAAATGGTAAAAAGTTAGATGAAGCACAGATTTACACAGAATTACAGTTGAAATCACAATATGAATTACTGCCCCAATAGTGGACAGTAACTAATGTCTGTACAAGGAGTGGTACAAGACACTTTAAACCGCCGTACAAGGTGTGGTACTAGGCGACAGGAGCGAAGCCAGAGGCCTACGAGCTCACTTGAGTCACTAACGCTGAGAGACTAATTTTGACTGCCAGGGGCGCCTATATATATCACCCAAATTCTATGGGGCACGTAGTGAAGATAATGCCGACCCGGACAGCCAATACATTTAGTTAATTTTACAAATTAACTTGAACATTAACTATCGACCAATCACAGGCGTTCTGACATTTTGACGACAACCAATCAGAGAAGACTTTTCTTATCTCTTATGTAATGAACACCTGCATATTTACTTTACATATTTACTTGTCTTTCTAACGACAAAACTAACATTTATACATAATGCAAAGTATGTATTCGATGGACAAACTGAATCTACGTTATACTTTACTATTAGATTCTAAATTCACATTCTCACAAATCTACAAACTACAATAAAAACAAAGGAACTTTACATATGTATTTCAATATGTACATAAAACAACATGGTGGACTCCGAAAACTTTCCACTGTCTGTAGCCAATCATGAGAAGCATGATTATGATCAACCAATCGCTGACTAGCCGAAATTTCTTACTACTGACTTTATCACAATTGGTCAATTTTAGCGCCTTAGCATGCACTACTTGCGCTATACAAAAAAGTTACCTCATAAACCTTGACATTGAACATGTTTTTTACCTTTAATCTTATGATACTTAAAACATAATGATACGTAATTAAAACATAAGAAAACATACTTAAGACATAACAAGGCATACTTCAGACATAATAAGGTATACTTAGGACATGAAAAGACATACTTATGACATAATAAAGCATACTTTAGGACATAACAAAAACGAACTATGCTAGCTGTAATTTGCTATGGTCAGAGTGATGGCGCCATTTTCAACACCGGGGTGATGGCGGATCCTCTACAATGTTTGTTATCATGAGTAAACGTGTTTAAGTATCGGTCACTAATTACCAGTCACCCTATATATAGGTCCCCTTTAATAAGGGGCGAACCTAATGCCATGAACCGGCCACTAATCTTTGAGCTGCTAATATAAAAATTGATGCCAAAAAGTTGGTAGCGGTACTCTATTGAAAATCCCCTTTTGACTGCAACATCCGAAAATTTGAATGGTAGCTCTTCCCAGGTGAAGATAATGGTGTTACCGTGTTGTGTATAGTCGCGTTATTATGTATAGTCCTACTAATATTATAAATATTATAATATCATCAGGTGAGATAGTTGTCAAACGCGAGCCTAACAAAAAGAAAAATTATAATATTTTTGTTACTCAATCACGCCAGAGCGGCTGAACGGATCTGGATGAAATTTGGCATAGATATAGATTATAGTGTGGACTAGCACATAGGCTATAATTTATAATAAGGGAAGTACTATACGCGAGTGAAGCTGCTGGCAGAAGCTAGTTTTGTAGTGTATAAGTGTAGTACCGAAAGATACTTGATAGAACGACCACCTGAGGGGCGTAACTTAAATCTAAATAAGTACCTGTTACATATTTTATCTTTATCGTTACATTACACAATACACCTCAAAGCTGTACAGGCTTAATTTATGTAATTTGAAAGCGATACAGTTCTATCCTGTCACGGTTCTTTCGTGATCGACCAGCTGATCCGATTCCGCACGGAATGACGGAACTATTTTTGTTACCGAATAATAATTGTTATTAGATTATCTGTTACCGGTATCGATATATGTGTGAAAGTTAATCGAGCGTTTGGTGCTGACCGGTTGTTGCTTTTTTTTTGCTATCGGTACAGTACCGATACCGATATTAGTACAGTGTTGAAGACTTGAAATGTCGTTTGATGAAAGATATGTCAGTCATTTATTGATGGTATTTATGTACCTTGCAGGTGACATTCTGTCTCATAGCTTAATATTCTATATTGGTTGCTCAATGCTCTCTTAAATAATGTTTGGGTTAAAGAAGCAACAATAGTGGACAGCTATAGAATTAAAACTCAAAAAAGTAGTTATTGTATATTCATAGGTACTACAATACCTTTGATAAAAAAAAACAGAACGAAGAGAGATTTCCTCAAACAAAAGCTAATGCACAACATATAGCAATCTATGATGATTTCCCTTCAGCTGTATAAGCGTACAAGCGATAAACAGGGAAAAAAAGCCATTGAAGAGCTTATTGTTAAACTTATTGTATTCATTTATGATTGTGTTTATAAAAAAATAAAACACAATCACTCGAATCCGATTTATATTGTAATGGAATAATAATACAACTTTCTATAAATATAGTGCTCTAATAAAACAATAACAATGTTTAGACAGCTACTATGAATCGCTTTTAGTTTTAAAGGTTCTGAGACACAAGTTAGGAGCGATTTGCGCTAAATATAATGAAAACGTCTCCCACAAGGTGAGCATATGACCAGCAGGTGTATTCGCTTACTCAGTTAACATCAATTTCATAGGCACTATAGAGTAAATTGCTGCTTTGCTCGGTAGAAATCGATTTTTATAGGAACTACCTCATACATTTTTTTCCCTATAAGTCAAAGCAGCAATGTACTGCATAGTGTGATGTCAACTGAGTTGGCGAATGCACCTGCAGATGGAGGCGGCAGGAATACGCTGGTTGCGAAAAGCACAGGGCCGGTCGTTTTGACGACGTTTGGGGAGACCTATGTACAGTAGTTTACGTCGTTTGGCTGCCATGGAGACGATAAAGAACCAATTTCTAGAAATTGGTATATCTAACATTCAGAATAAAAGGTGTCCAACAGGTATCTGGCAAAAGCGGTTCTAAATCTTTCGTAATACATTTAAACGGCATGATAAAATCTGTGGAAGTATTATCTGTTGCCGTCTTGAAAGACCTACATTTCCGCCTAACATTTGACCTTTACAAAGTCAAAATACCTAACGGTCGTATTGTGATAGTCACGAATACACGATAGACCGCGGTCACTGCATGCTGTCATACTATTTATATTTACTTATATAACATGCATCAAAAATGGTAAAAGGTGTCAGAGGTGTCAGCTACTCCGCTCAACCTTTAATATCTACTTCATAGGTTACTTAATTGTTATGAATATCAAGTGCAACAGCCTTGTCTTGCTTTACCATAGAATAGCTGGTTACTTCTTGGCAAGCGTGCTCTATCTTTGACCACATGATCGCTTACCATCAGGTGAGAAAAAGCGTATTATGACAAATTAGGTAACCCGAACTTTTTAGTGTGCTTTTATTTTCGAGCCGATTGGTTTATCTGTAACACAGGTTCGTTCTTAGTCCGGGGCTGGGTGCTCTACACTTCACTGTTACGCGCCTGCGTAATCTGCAATAATGTGATGATATACCTATTAGCATTTGAGAAGATATGAATGAATTTTCAGCTTGGTTATATTAATAAAGCCAAACTTAATAAATCGTTCACTAACATGGCCAATTCGAACTAGCTACTAAATACTCGTAACTCACCAGTCTCCTATTATCTAAAACAATTTATCTGATCTACAAAACTGATTTCACGTTTCCAACCCGCTTACCGCTTGCCGCTCGCGCCGGCCCCGCCAGCCATTCGACATTATTGCGATAGTCACGCGCAGTGTCTCTGTCGTCGGGAACGGGCACTTGCAGCCCGCGCCCACTTGTCACGGGGAATGTAGGAAATGTCGAAATGAATCCAATTGAACGCGAGCACCGAGCTCCGACTCGCTTGGCTCTGAGGTAACAGTGGCCGGTATGACGACTGGACAATGGGAGTTTGTGTCGAGATTAATATTGGTTCGCGAAATTGTAGGGCTTCTAACTTTTGAGGCTAGATTTGAGTGAGTGGGTTTAAGATATGCGGCAGTTTTTCAATTTTTAACACATTTTAACTTTTTGATTTAACTTTTGCGAGAATTCTATTTGACGAACTGTGCAGAATATTCTAGACACTAGGCAAAGTGAACAGCATGTGCTCAACGTTCTGATGCTCATAATTCGAGCCTCAGCACATCTTCTGTTGGCTATAAGCCTCTTCCTAGTGTTTATCTGATGCTCATTTATTCAGTTTTCGTTGTACATCAACTGACGATCAACAAGAATTCTCTATCTATTATTTCGTACAAATAGTAAAATAATTTTAAATTGACACCTAACACAGCTCTCGTAGATATCAAACACTTTAGCACAGTTTCTGGGCGATACAATTTCACAACTCGCACCTTTCCTGCATTCCTACACAGAGGTGTAGTCTATAAAGTTACCGAACTGTTGAATTAAATCAGTTTTGGGCTTGACATGTTTATGACCGAAGTGGGTGGCCTGACCTATCATGAGTAATTAAAATGTAGAATACAATAGTCGCTAAAGAATCCTGAATAGGAATGTGTTGTGCCACCGCTTCATTTGTTTTATGTGGTGCGAAATGAGACTGGATTTTTTAGCTATAATTATTTTTTCTTTGCACACTTTTAACATGATATGTATTGATATATCCCAAAGGGTTAGGCTGTGTGTTGCTCTTTATTCCTAGGGGCAGCGAAGCTTTTTGATTTACCGACGACACGGTTGGCGCAGTGGTTGAGCGTTCGGCTGCTGCGCTGCGTGTCGCGAGTTCGATTCCCACACGGAATAAATATTTGTATGACTACAGATAGTTGTTCCGGGTTTGGGTGTCTTGTGTATGTGAGTATACATGTTTGTGAACGCACCCACGATACAGGAGTAATTCCTAGTATGGGGCAACGTTTTTTTAAAAAAAAAAACCTAGAGGTATCGAACATTTTTGTATTTATTGGGATATTTCATGGAAACATCTGTTGTTCTAAATTCTGCACCAAAAGCAATTCTTGAAATAACTTTAAAATAAATAGACATATTTGATATACAGTAGTAGATTACAAACAATCTGTAGACATAAAATTTTATAATTTTCAATAAAATACCCGTAAATACCTTATTATATTTATCACACGTATGATTAATGAGTCTGAAGCGAAAGGTGTGAGCTTTACAATTAACAGTAACATGCTAAGAAGATGTTACTTAATTTTAACTTTTAACCAAAACCCAAGTTTCTTCGCACGAACCCATTATTATAATGTTTCGAAGGCAATCAATCGAAGAGGCTAGCATTTAAGGTTACAGCGAAGATTCCCATGGTCTATTGCTAAATATTTACGGTATAGACATTTAGTGTGGCCTATTACAATGATAGCTATCGTCACGGAAAAATTTGAAGTGCATTGTGGGAAAATAATGGAAGAGGAGCTCGTGGCTAAAGTAAAAACAGCCGCACGGGTCGATTCATCAGGTTAAGCTACGTTTGCCGGGGTTGGTCCATGGATGAGTGACCATCTTTACATACCGAGACTCCTCCGTGCCTCGGAAAGCACGTTAAGCGGTTGGTCCCGGCTGTCAATCGTGGATCTTTGATACTCGTTAAGGGTCGTCAGAGGCCCGAAAGTCTGAGAACCAGTCTTTCCAAGGGGTATCGTATTACCCAGTAACGGGTTGTGGAGGTCAGATAGGCAGTTGCTCAATGAAAAATACTGGTATTCGGCTGCATCTGGCTAGACTGGAAGCCGACCCCAAGATAGTTGGGAAAAGGCTAGGCAGACTGATTTTCTACTAGCAACTTATCAGCCTTCAGCCTAATAATGTTACCACTGTTCAAGACTGGTTGTCAGACTTTTGGGCAGTTGCTAGTAGAGAATATCGTACATTATTTTGTTTTGATCATCCATCCACTCGTTGCTTTGACGATGTTGAATTTATGATGCCTAATTGATAGAACCTTAGAATTATTTTGAAAACCTAATAGGTAGGTAGTTTTTTCAGATAGTGTTTTATAAGATTATTACGGTCGAAATATTTTGGAGAAGAAACATGGTGTTTTTTTTTTGTTTACTGTCCCGATAAAATTGATCACTTGCTTTCCGCTAGTTTACCAATGCGTTCCAGACAAAGACTTTAGACAAAATACATTTTTGTTAACGCTTCGTGTAAAATGTATGGCAAGGACATTACCTGCGGAGAGAACTGTCACGTGACAGTAATGTCGTTGCCATACATTTTGCACGAAGCGTTAACGTTAATAGAAATGTATTTTGTCTAAAAACTCTGATGACAGTAATTTTGAGAAGGTGTTGTCGGTTTTAAGTTGAAACTGTAATAAAATATGAAATCTACAGTTTTCTGACTCCTAAGTCACAGGAACTTACACCTAGTTTAGGAGTCAGAAAATTTAAAAATGACCAGTTTTTAGGCCTTCAAACAGTTTATTTTATTTTTGTATTTAATTGTGCATATTTCATTTGTTAAACTGGCTTATGGTCAATAAAATTATTATTATTATAGTAATCGTTGATACGTATAAATTACCCAGGTATTAATAATTTCTAGCACCAATCGTGACTGGTTGTCAGCTGATTTGTGAATGTAAATTGAGAGCCCTTTGAACACAATAGGAATTTCAAATTATCGCATTACTTGGTTTTACATGAATTTTAAACTTATCTCAACTAAATATTATCTAGAATAATATTATAAGGAGGTAGAGTTTGTAAGTTTGTTTGTAGGAAGTAATCTCTGCAAACACTGAACCGATTTTGAAAATTATTTCAGCAGTATAAAGCTAAATTATTCCGTGACATAGGCTTTATTTGATTGTGATTAAGGACGCTAGATGGCGCTATGTGCCTTTCAAATAATTTTTCTTTCAAATAAGTTTATAGTTTTTTACTAAGTTATTTTCTAATTTTTTTTTTGTTTGTGGGTTTGGAAATCATGCAATGACATTTCCCGCTCTGGATGGAGCGAAAAGGCATGTCAGACTCTTACTGGCTAAAACCCATCCCTGTTCCTTCCGTGCCTGAGTGCTCACGGGAGCGGTAACTCTGTTACGAATTTATCCGCTAAACCCATGCTGTGTCTGTGCTGGACAAAGACCACTCTGATATTTTTATATCAAACCAAAGATATTTTTTTCTTCTTTATTATACTTAGTAGTTTATTTTTACTGTCAGACGATGTGTTGAAGATGTTTATGCAAAACGATTTCCTGTTGGTCCATATCAGCTCTCCTAAGATCTCGTGAAAACTATATTTCTTTTATTTCCACCATACCTGGCTTTAAACCCAGCCATAAATATTTAACTACACGCTCATGCAGCAAAAAATAGCAAAAACTTATCATAATCTCGGCTGCAGAGAGTGGCTCTAATAATAAAACCTTTTTTTGTCTCAACCTTACGCATGTAACATTATCATATTTTATAGAGCACTGGCCGTTGTAACATTGAGTCGAGAAAAACTAAAAACTGGCCAAGTGCGTGTCGGATTTCGCACATTATGGGTTCCGTACCAAATATTGGTATTTGTTAGTAAAGTATGCGTAATAGTAAACATTATCACCAAATTTCAAGTTCATAGGTCAATGGGAAGTTAAAAAAATTTGTGACAGACGACGGACGGACGCGTGACTGACAACAATAGGGCTACGTTAGGACCCTTTGGGTACGGAACCCTAAAAAAGGCTCAAAAATTATCACAATAAAGCCTTACATTTAACACTAAAGGGCAGAAAAAAGTACCATAGCAACTGTAGTGCACTTTACCTTTCATGTAGAACTTGAAGTATTTAATTTAGGTACACCCGGATACAGATTATATATCCTTGACATTCACAAGAGAGAACTGTCAAGAATAAGACCTTTTTATTGTGACAGATAAAAAGGCACAGTGTCACAAATGACAAATTCACTGGACAAAAATTATGGCCACGATTCGCGATGATAAATAGGATGAGAGATTATTTGCATTTTTTGAAGTTATACTTTTTTAGGCGCGTTATGAAAAAATGATGCGTGTGAAATTTTATGATGCGCGTGCATCACTGTCACAAAATTTACAAGTTGAAGTTAGCTAGAACCGACACCCTGAAGTTAGCTATGGTCTGTGGTTCATGAAGAATGATTGTTTTCCTTTTGTAAACTTTGTGACAGTTTGGTTTTTTATCTTATTACGCACGTAATTACGTGCGTCCATAACTACACACACACTTTTTTTTGTATATAATTTCAATATTTCATATTTTTAATTAAGAACAATCTTAATTTCCTAAAAGATCTAATCATTAAAATAGACGGTGTATTAAAATGAGTTTGATTAAAATGTTATTTGCATGACTATATTTTTATTGCCGGAGCCATGTTATTTTATGACATTCATGACTTTTCAATTAAGATCTTTATTAAAATCTAGATTATTTATTTAATTTAAAGTTTTTTGTGAGTAATATTTTTTTCATGCATATTCCCTATTCTTGATTAATAACGAGTAATAACGTTTTTAGAATGCTCTTCTGGGCTTCTATGTCTATGTACGTTAAGTTAGGTACTTACTATTAATAGCAATCTGGTGATTTATAAAGCCCTAAGTTATTTCCTAGAATTTTTGAATTAAATTGCCTATGATGCGAGAATATTAATTTGTTTATAGAGTGAATTATCATAATTGAAGATACATTATTTTTCTAAGTATGTTCAATTTAAATGGACTTTAATTAATTACACATTTTTATAATGATGCGACTGTGCCATCGAAATATATAATTGCATTTTTAAACGACGTCGAAGATTTTAACTTCGTATTGCTACAGCACTGTATCAACATCATAATTTACATATAAATGTTTTATCTCATCGCTATAAGCATTATCTCTCTCATATCTTGAGCATCACGATCTGCCACCCACAATACAGTTAAGAATCTTGACATTTTGCCGAGTTCAAAGGAAACACTATTAAAAACAATTTGCATATTATGTGGGCAATATCTGATCTGCTCGGTATAATCACGTCTAATAGTGCACTGAGGGTAAAATATATCTCGACCTAAACAAAATATACAAGCGAAAACCTATTTATTCTTCAGCCTGAGAATAAATTGAAGATTATTTTTTTAGATTATAAGAATGCTGCACAAAAACACTTGATTTAAATGATCGGTTTCGGTTGACTACTGGTCAAAAAGAAATAAAAAGCAGTTTGGGTGTACCTGATTTATTACTGGCATGCGAATTCCGCTCATGACATTATAAACGTAATTGTTCAAGGTAATGATTTAAATAGAGCAGGAAGTTATTACGAGCAACCGCTAGGCGATAAAGTGGTCATAAATTCACTTTTTATAAATCAAATTAGATCAGTTATTAAACCACTAATGTAAAGGAGGTATATAGCCTTGATTTCACACCGATATCCACAATTATTTTACGGTTAATGTTTATTTTTTTATGGAAAATGTCATCTAACTCAATAAAATGCCAAGGCAGGCTACTTGTCATGCGATAAGTGATACATATTTTATAAAGGTAAATAAATGAATAATATGAAAAAAAAAAACATATTTCTGGGCGGGCAGACGTTTTTCTTCCACATTGACAAATCAATGATAAAATGTCTGTACCTACTGGTTATTTACATACAACATGTTTATGTAAATGTGTAAACTTGAGTTATGTTTTACAAAAGTTTTGTACGATAACATAAAATCATCGTTGTAATTCTCACAGCAATTTTGTGCTCCATTAAAGCACTACGTGGGAGGTGTCATTAGCAACCAATTTTAACACGAACGTCCTTCCCATAGCCGTAGTTAAACGAACAGCAACCTATTAGCAGCTTACCTAGAACACCGCCATATCCTATTACGAAAAACAAAAGAGTTACGTGTGCTTAGAATAACCTTTCCTACAGAAAAATAACAGTGCAGACCTTGAGACATTTTCAAGTATCGAATGTTGCAACATAGAGGCATATTTTAGAGTAGTTGTGCATAAAAAAAGTGAAAAGGCGGCTATTATTACGATACCGAGGCCGTACACCGTGACAACTAAAGCAACGTTGAGGCCCAAGCGGTGAGTGGGAGGCGATAACATCGTACCTCACGATGATACCATAAAAATGCTCTATTTTTTTCCAGAAAGTGAAGATAGTGGCACACTGTGTACTTTATGCTGAGTGAAACCTTTGTTCCACTGGTACTAAGTGTTCGCGAAGCAAAAAGAATTCAATGTGTACTGCATATAACTTGATGTATTGCATACGAAAGATTTTGTATTTTACTTTGCACTTTGCCGTTAATATGATAATCTGTTTTACTATTTTCAATAGGGCTATCGTTATCATCTACTTGTAGCGTTTTCTCAACTATGTCGGAGTCGGTTTCCAGTGTCCCAGAATGTAGCGATTAGTATTTTACATGGACATTGGCTATCTGACCTCCCAAATAAAGTAACTAGGAACTCGGTACCCCATACGCATTGGTAGTCACTACTACGACTAGATTTTTGGGCTTCGGACTACACGTAACGACTGTCAAAGATCTATAAATAAATATACCTGTATAAAAAAACTGGTTTGTTTTTCGCACATTAAGGGTTCGGTACCAAATATTGGTATTTGTTAGTAAAGTCTACGTAATAATAAACATTATCACCAAATTTCAAGTTCATAGGTCAATGGGAAGTTAAAAAATTCTTCGTAACAAAATTTTGTGACAGACGACGGATGGACAGACATACAGACGGACACGTGACTGACATCAATAGGGCTCCGTTTGGATCCTCCGGGTATGGAACCCTAAACAAGGAGCTATAAAGTGATTGCATTTTAAATTAAACAATAATTAAAATGATTAAGATCTACTTTTGTCAATAAGTTCACATCTTGCATACTGTTCAAAAACACGGACGCGGAAAGTAGCGTCATGTCGCAACAAAGTGCAATGATCGACCAAATCCACGCAGCTCTGTGAGTGCCATGTATAATTTATATTTCGTACTCTGTATGAGAAATCACGACCACGTTTATGTTTTTAACTGGACTGAAAGGCAGTAAATATCTTAATATAAATGTAGTAGTTTGACTGCAAGAAAAAGAAATGAAGATTTTTTTAAGTGTCTTTGCAGAAGTTCATAATAAAATATTATATATGGTGCAAAACAAAAGAGCTAAATTGATTAAAGCTTAGATCGCGTAATTGAGCTAATTTTTAATTTTTAATTCACATGCAGATCGTAGACTATAGAAATAAAACTATGAAAGTTATAAAACATTCTAACTGGGCAAGTCATCATCATCATCATCATCAGCCTTTTAATGTCCCCACTGCTGGGGCACAGGCCTCCTCTCTGTGAGAAGATGAGCAAGGATAGAGCAAGTATTTAATTTAAAAATAAAAAAAAGTTGAGGAGAGTTAAATCAATATTGCCACTAGCCAGTATCGTATTGATAAAGATAAAATTAAAGAACAAAAATAAAAGTGTACACTAAAATCGCAGTCAAGTTAAGCAGCTGGATTTGAATATATTAATACACTTTATTTTTACTATCCAGATACAATAATGTGGAAACAATGTCTCCAATCACTAACGATAAAGAACACAGTCTCCACCAGGAACAAAAAAGAAAGAAAGAAATACACTTTTATTTTCAATGAAAAGTACCATTTACATTTTCAAGAAGGCGCTAAACACAGAAAACAAATTGATTTGAAACACAAATTCTCAAATGGATACTAAATAACATTAATAACAAATTTTGGGCGTGTTCGGCCATTATTAGAGTAACACTGCCTGGGGCAATGTTGCCACATACAAGGCTTGCGTTCAAAACTATTAATATTGCGGCAATAAGAACGTGCATGAATTACTCTATAACGAGAGCATTAGCGATAAATTGTTTGTAATTATATAAGAAGTAATAATAATGTTGGTCCTGGCACGTGTACGATATAAAGAAATGTTAAGCAACTAGTCCACGATCTGACAATAGAAAAATAACTTAGGTTACTGAGTACGTATAATTTATAATCACCATCTTCCTCGACTACTGCTGGAAATAGATCTTTTCAATCCAACTCCAACTCAAATCTCATCCAGATGCTACCTGCCACCATTCGATGATTTCCGCTTTATCTAGCCTAAGGTTGTCACATTTAAAATAGGCTACATAAAGCAGAGAGAGTCCTAGCAAAACGCTCTACTTTTAATTTCACAGACAAAAGTTCGATTATTTTTCCTTATTCAAATAGTTTAGATATCGAATTTGAATAGAATCTATTGTTACGTGATACTAAGTTATCATAGTCAACATCATTTTCATTGCCCTATTGATACAAAATCACAGTTGTGTCAGAAGTATTATTAGATAATAAAATCGATGTTATTTAATAATTCAATCGAGTTATCTCATTCAGTTTTTAACATCTTTAATTGTGTGTCCGAATGACTACTCGCGGCTCGGCGGACCGAGCTCCGGCAGGATCTCATGGTGACATGGAGAGAGCGACTGTCGCAACCCAGCGCTGGGCACGCCACCATCGAGGCGGTAGTGCCCCTCTTTGAGGAGTGGCTGGAGAGGCGTCACGGCGCCCTCACCTTCCGCCTGACGCAGGTGCTCACCGGACACGGCTGTTTCGGGAGGTACCTGTGTCGGATCAGGGCGGAGGTGACCCCTGAGTGTTTCCACTGCGAGGATCGCCCAGAGGACACGGTGGAGCATACGGTGGAGGTTTGCCCCGCTTGGGCAGAGCGCCGCCGTGTCCTCGTGGATGCGATAGGCGACAGCGACCTCTCGCGCCGTGCCCTGGTTCAGGCCATGGTACGGAGCGAGAGGGAATGGGAGGCCGTCTCCTCCTTCTGCGAAGCAGTAATGCTCGCGAAGAGGGAGGCGGCACACGTTAGGGAGGCTCAGCAACGGCCGAGTCGCCCTAGCGCCCCCAGCCGCGACCGCCGCAGGAGACGCCAGGGGCCGCGAGACGATCTCCGGCCACCGTAGACCCGGGCCTGCGGACGGCGAGTAGTGGGTAACTCGCCGTCCGATCAGCACCAGGCCCGAGAGTCGACGGCGCGTAGTGTTCCACGCGCGCCTCAAAGAGTTGTCAGCCAAGGGAAGGGGCCTGCCACGGCCGGTGCCTGCCCGGGGGTGGAGGATAAATTCGAAAGAGTTACCTCGCCCCCGGGCACTCGAGGCAGGGAGGAACAGGGGTGGGTTTTAGTCAGTAAGAGTCTGACACACCCTTCCGCTCCACCCTAGAGCGGAAGAAGTCATAGGATGATTTCCCACCCCCCAAAAAAAAAAAAAAAAAAAAAGGGGCATCAATTTATAATCGATTTGTTGTGATTTAAATTGGATCATGTATAATTTAAGTTAGCCGCAGATAGGCGCATACATTTCACAGATTCTCAAAATATTGCCATAATATGAAATATCGACTGTCAAAATTAAATGGTATTGCATGAGACATTCAGAAGTCTCGCCCACATGACTGTTATTGTTAATAATGAATTTATTGTTAGTGAGAGGTCCAAGGCCGATTTTGACGTATCATTATCTATATTGTGCAGGCGAACCACGAATGGGCAGTTTGGCGAAGTGATATAGGTTGCAGATAGGAATTAAAGCTTAAAGGTCAACGCTCCACAAAGGGCACGCGATCACGATTTTAATGTATTGTTCATGTGTAAAGAACGTACAATTTCTGTTCTTGCCACATACTAGATCAAACCAATCATAATTGCTGCAATGTTTAAAAATAACGAGGCACAGACCTCTGACTTAGATCTAGATGTTCCAATAAAGATCTGTAGTTTCTAAAGAATTGATCTCAAAATATATCTTCTAAGAAATGTTCTGGTGTCAATATAGACGTCGATTGATATAAACAACCTTTACTGTCTTTGTTGTTAAATCGAGCACCATCTCTCAAGTTACCCATTTACATGTCTTAGCAACATAAATCGCACTGGAAACATCCAACACTATTTTCTTCAACATTTTGATCTTATTTGCATTAACTTTACACATTAGCATTACGAGATTACAGATATCATAAATCATTCAATACAATCACGTTTGTCCATGCTCGCCTACTCATCCTAGGAGTAGGTTCACCCACCTATTGACTATCCTGGTCCATTTACCTCCCACGTGGTCACATACATATATCCTGCCATCATGTTCTCTCTGGCCCCACAGCTCTGATGGTGTTGCCCGCTGCGAAATCTTATACAACCAGTTAACATAGATGGCAGAGTGATCAAACATTCATTTTACTTGATATACGACTTGGGCGAACCCAACATAATTCAAGCATTGTTTGTGAAAACATATCTCATTCATACTTGAGAATTTCCTGTGCAGATAATTCTTTCTATTGTTTGACAATTCTTTGGCAATTTGTTTCCTAGAAATCTAGCAGACATTGAAATAACGTGTTTACTGTGAAATAGTCAGCTTTGTAGGTGTCACTGAGTTTATTTGTTTTTGTTGCTATCCTAATTAAAGAGATAGGGATTTTTGTTTGGTTTCAATGCAATTTAAATCTGTTTCTGAGAATTTGTTATCACAGTGGGTGTACGTAAATGCATTCAACATGAGCAGAATGCAAATATGCTCGCAACACTTGGCGATATTCGACGGTTTACCGCCCACTCTTATCCTGTAGTTATCGCCCTAATAGTCGTCGAGTTTCTTTTTTGATTTCACAAACATGGAAACGCAATTGCGCTAGGATAGGAAGAAAACGCTTGAGAATGTCGGAGTCAACGATCTTGAAACGTCGGATCCGAGTATATTTAGAGCATCTAGTATATCTAAACAATGGTTCAAGAATATTTCAACACTTCATATTGCAATGTGCAGATTAATCGCCTATGGCCCGAGCATTTCCCACACAACTAGACATTATTATGGATCTCATGCTTCTATGGTTCGTCCACGGCGAATAATTATGGATTTATTATAGTTTGCAACACTTTGGAGCCACGATCAGAGGATCTGCTGATTGATTAATAAGCTAATACGAGTATAGAGCCGGTCGTTGCGACAACTGGGTCGATTTCGTTGTCTGCTAATTCTAGAGTTGGTTGCGTTTTGCCAACGATTTTGCCATGGTTTAGCTAACCATTAGCATGGGCGTGTGTCTACTTTGCATCCGTCATTTGTACAATGCAACTGTTTTAATGAAATTACTGGTTGCTGTAATTCCCTTACTGTTTTCGTTGCAGACATATTAAATTGTCCCTCCAAGATTGCCTGACCAAAAATAATAAGGAAGTTTTTTGTTTGATTTATTGGGTGTATGATCTAAATACAATATTTTTTTTGCGCCACACTAAATAATTATTCGACAAAAAACTGTCCTGTAACCAGTATTGAAGGTCGTCGATCTCAAATACGGACGTTCGAATTTGCATACAAAATTATTGAGGCATAAGTAATCCTAAATATGCTTGAGGCAAACATGTAATGTTGAAAATATTGTTAGGTTAAATAAAATTGGATGGTTATCTATATAACACTAATAGACTATTGATAAACATCGAAATTGTATGTGTGTAAACACTAAGCCTTAGGGTACTTGTGGCAGCGCGTGCGCAAATCACGGCCCAAGCGTTGACGGTCGATGTGTCGACACAGGGATAAAATCCGACAACAGTTTGACTCGTTTGTTAATCGAGTTATGGACGATTTTCGTTTGACAAGTTGTTGGATTTGCTACTTGTGGGAAACTCAAGCATTTGTTCGACTATTACTATTGTTCACAGTTTGTATGTAGTTGTCTTAAACACAAGGTCGTCTTGCAAAACGTATGGCTTGAGGTGGCTTATCTAGATAACACGTTTGCTTATTACCTTTAGAGTATAATTATTATATTGTTTGGTTATTCCTACCTGCATCTTGGTTATTGTATGCAGATTTGGATTTGATGTGTATACTCACATCAAATCGTTCTGTGTGTGCACAGGTGTGCCATTGAGTTGAAAACTTGAATTGGAGTGAGAATCAAAATCAAGTCATAGGCGCCTGGCGCCTGGCGCTTGTCAACCAATTATTTATTGCTATGTTGTTATAGTTTGTTGTTGTTTCATTGCTATATGAAAATCATGAGTAGGTAATTTTATTTTAAAACAGAAAAGTTATAAAGATTTTTGTGAGAACGAAAGAGTTTTAGTTAACACTAAGGTACACTACTGGGTTAAAAATGTTGAGATCCACGGAGAGGATTCATGTGTTCAAATAATAATAACGTTGTATGCTGATTATGCTTCTTTTATGTTCAAATGCTGCAGATTTATTTTTTTCATAAATTCTTAATATCAATTCTCTCAATTCGTATTTTCTCTCTTAATCATTTCATTCTTTCTTTATCTTTCTTAATTCTTATTCTTTATTTTTATAAACATTTTAAATAATCATTCTCTTCTGCTCTAATTGTGTTGTATCTTGTTTCTGAATCCAAATTCCTTCGACTTAGATCATGGAACAGTTCTCTTAAGGGCCTACCTACCCATAAGTGGCGCCCTCATTGAATAAAAAATCGTATCTTAGCCTAGAAAATAAAGATTAAAGAATCCTATGTTGCGTTCGTTACTTTTGCTTACTACGAGTACTTTGTATACGAAACACTTTGAACCCTGTTTCAACAACGTAAAAATACCTTAAGCTCTTTGTAACAAACGCAACATAGGATTTTTTAATCTTTATCTTCTACGCTTTGCTACGATTTTTTATTAAATGAAAGCGCCACTGGGCGGCTATTTACGCCTTAATGTAAATATTTCTGTTCATTACATCATAAACGTAACACTCGTTGAATTTACGTGATTAACGGTCTGAATTGAGAACAGCCCTATAAAAAGATGACATAAGATCATGAAAAGGTCTTAGCGTTGTGTTTACTGTCATTACACTAAGAAAGTATACCATACTTTAGGTGTTATTGCATTGTAGATTTATGTGGCTTCACACTATGTGGTGAGTAATGGGGGCTATGGTTTAAAGCAATGGCTCCCAACCGGTGGTTCAAAAAGCTAAAATATGGTACCTTCCAACTGAAAAGTATAATGCAAACTGATTTTAAGTTTATATAAGAAATTTTGTGTTTTCTATGACAATACCCGTTACTTTTGATTTTAAAGAAAAGTTGGGTACAAGTATTGAATTTATGATATAATATCATATTTTTTATATTAACAATTATTAACAAATATTTATTATTGTTCTGGACTTCTTTGTCCCTGCTAACAACAAAGAAACCAAAGTGATCCCCGGTTAAAAAAAAGTTTGGTAACCACTGGTTTAAAGTGTAAAAAGTTGTGCTTGGATTTATGGTTATTGTTGAACTTAACCTGTGAAGCCCCGCAACTCACCGGTGAGTCGGACAAAAAAAAAAAAAAATTAAAGAGAAAAAAAAAAAAAAAAAATCGGCTGTCAACCCGGTTTGTCGTCGGGGTTCAATTTGACAACCCGGATTTGGCCGCGGGGCTTCAAGGTAAATAAAACCTTAAGTAAAAGTATCTGTTTAACTGAAACTAAAAGTTATTTTGTGTAGATTTTTTGTAATAGTGCTAGAGTATGGTTTTATTTTACTTGCCTTTATTGTTTTTCGAATGGTTCTTATAAAGCTGTGAGACGTATAAGGGACTTTTAAGTTACTTTAATCGCTCGCATTAAATGTCAGGTGGTAGGTAAACATATTTTCAACATTTTTGTTTAAGCGTGTGAAATAAACATTAGTACGAAAATAAATTATAACCTAGACATTTATGCAGATTTTTCTATTTAAATTATTTGACAGACAAGGACTATTTGCTTACTTCACACGCATTCAAATTTAAATAATGAAGTACAAAATTGGCCAACATCACACTACAAAGAAAAACAAAAGACTGTTTAAAGCCATACACTCGGTTGCTAGAAAGATACCTACACGACGCAAGTCAAGTGAAGTGATGCGATAGGCAGTTGAAAATTCAAAACTAACTTTAACTTTATCAACGATAATTTTTGTTTGAGAAACTGGAAGTTAACTACTTAATATCATAATTCATGCGCGAGAGTTGCCGTCTGTCCCAAATCCCACGTAATTCGTGCTACAATACGAACGTGACAAAATTGTCTATGATTAAGATAAAAGTTCTTAACTCTCGGTTCCTTTTCACAACCCTGATAATAACAACGTCATGTGAATTTAAATATTTTTGTTGCGAAAAATATATTATGTGGCATAAGATGCACATCAGCAACATACTGGGAAAATCTTGTCAAGCCATTGACGGCAGGTAAAAAAAGGATTGTTTTTGGTAATGAGAAATATCCAACCTGATTTCGATCTGGGGGTTATTTTAGTAGTGGTTTCGCCTGAATAAATTGATTGAAACTTCTGTTCTGGGGCTCAAAACCAAATAGAGTAAGATCCCAAAATCGCCAAATATTACCTATATTCTGGTTAACAAAATGTGTGGGCTTTAGTAGTGTTAGTATGCCTGCTATAAATACATAAAGCTTAGACAAACGATTTTTTTTTCTCCTTTTATACCTATATATCATATCAATGATATTATAAAGGAAAGATACGCTACTTTTATACAAAGCGGCGCACCGCTTTGCGGCGTTCAGACATCGTTGAGTTCTTATTACAAATGTCTTTACATAAAGATGTATAGTAAATATGGTATGAAATTCCTTCACTCTTATTTATCTTGGAATCATACTTTTTACACTCTTGGCATCATAAATTATTGTCACGCCATGTACACGTTTTTCTTCGCTCGCTGCTGCTAGCCGACTAAATTAAATTGCAACAATTGTCTGAATTTGTCTGCAACAATCTGCGCGCTAGTGCGATATCTATCTCTTTTTTATATAATATAATATTATTGGATAACATTTGAAAAAAATAAAGAGGGTTCTACTTTCTACATTATAAGAGATAACATCTGTCAAAAGTCCAAAATATTGGGGTTAGCCACGTGATATTCCGCTTACGCTTGATTAAATTTTGGACATTTTTTTCTCTTGATATCTTCGCTCATAGTGCGTTGTTAGGTATCATTTTCCCATCAAAATTGCTGATTGTGTTCAATATTACTAATTTTATTGTACACTCTTCAATTGTTATCCAATTTTGCTATAAATTACCAGACCACTCCACAAAACAGTGTTCAATGTTCTGTGCAAAGTTTCGTTAATTACTAACTAATTACCTGATGTAAGAGTATGTAACGTTATTATGTTAGTGCCGCTAATTTCAAACGTTACACAGCATCAATTGCCAATATGTTTTCCACCATTATACTGTAAGAATGTGGAAAAAAAATACAATCCCTATTGTTACGATAATTTCATATTACACAATTGAATATGCTTTGAAGCTGACGCGCTTCAGTCTTGCACATTTGCGAAATCAATTAGGTACCGTGGTACGAATGGCATAGATCTGATAAACGGATCACTGTGCGAAGATAGTAGGATAAGGAATTCGGTTGCAGGTACGGTGCATGAGCTTGCAAGGACAGTGAGGTAACGGCATAGTTAAGTGTTGGGAGCCTAACAAAAGTAACGATGTAGAATAAAATGTTAGATATAAATTTAAATTCAGATTTCAAGCAATGACATTTAATTATGATATTTGTTATGTTCAAGTTTAATGCAGTTTTATTGGTTGTTACGCTTGATACAAACGCCGCGCCGGTTACCTCAAAAAGTTGGCACATTGCAGCTGCTATTGTTAAATGATAAATGATGTTTATTCAGTAAATAGGTTACAAGGAACACTTTTACACGTCAATGTTTTTTTGTCAGTTTAAGCTAGATGAGGCCGGTGTTTCCTAGCTGACTACCCTGAGAAGAAACACCGAAACAAACTCAGAGGTCAAAGTCTCTTTTAGTGTTCAAATCCATACAATGTGGACTGGTTAGATCCTATGAGAACCATGTACGTTTATGTCTGGGATGAGCTTTATGAAGAAAGCAACACACGAATTCGAGTGGACCTGTCTAGACAGTGCAAGCATTTGTCAGTCATCGCGAAGCTCAACTCAGAACTCTGAGGTGCTCAACGAACCGACGAACAATACCAAAGTAAGGACATTTGAGTAGGCCGCAAAAAATACTCAAACTGCCAGACAATCATAAAATCTACATGAATATAACGACATACATAGTTCTCGCATTCACATTATTCTATATGAGGACCATGCAGCTTAGTGTCTGTAGTGGTCTTTTGAAGAAAGAACCAAACATATTTGAGTGGACCTGTCCAGTCAGTGCAAGCATTTGTCAATAGTCGAATAGCTCAACTTAAAAACCACTAAGGAGCTCAATGACATGACGAACAATACCAAAGAAAAGACATTTGGGTAGGCCGCAAAAGTACTCAAACTGTCAGACAACGTTGAAAATTACTGTAAAAAGGAGGAGAAAATAATAATAATAACCCACATAGTTCTCACATTTACAATAATTAAGTAATCAAAAAAAAAAAAAAATATAATACTTTACAAAGTAAATATTTGTGTCAAACAAAATAGTAATCATAATATGTCAATCAAAAAATAAAAATAAATATAATACTTAACAAAGTATTCAAGTCAAAAAAAATAATAATAAAATGTCAATAAAAAAATAAAATAAAAAATATAATGCAATACTATACAAGTATTCATGTCAAAAACGAATATTAAAAAAAATATATATATAAAAAATTTTTCATCAGTAAGTAGTACATATGAAAACAATGGCTCATGTATATCATTGAAGCAGCTCAATCCCACGCCTTTTTGTCCTCAAGAAAGTCATTAATTGTGTAAAAAGCTTTCTGGCATAGCTTACGTTTAATAAATGATTTAAATTTATTTATGCTTAGTTCTTGAATTTGGCTAGGAAGTTTATTATAGAAACGTATACATTGACATCTAAACGAACCACCTATTTTTTTCTTGAGCCTGGTTTTTGGTACAATAAATTTGTGTTTGTTCCTAGTATTTATGCTATGGATATCACTGTATCTTTTAAACAGATTAATATTTTTATGTGCATACATGAGATTCTCATAAATATATTGAGAGGGAACAGTCATAATATTAATCTCTTTAAATTTGTCTCTGAGGGAGTGTCTGGGACTTAATTTATAAATTGCACGAATAGCCCTTTTCTGTAAAACAAAAATTGTCTGAATATCGGCGGCATTTCCCCACAACAGAATGCCGTACGACATCATACTATGAAAATAACTAAAGTATACTAAACGAGCTGTCTCTAAATCAGTTAAACCACGAATTTTCCTTACGGCGTATGCTGCAGAGCTAAGTTTTTTGGACAGTTTATCTATATGGGGGCTCCACTGAAGCTGCGCATCCAAAGTTAAACCTAAGAACACTGTGGAATCCTCGGGTTTCAACTCTTCACCCTTTATTGACACACTAGTGTTCACTTGTATTACATTGGGTAATGTGAACTTTATGCATTTTGTTTTTTTCTCGTTAAGGAGAAGATTATTGACATTAAACCAGTTAACTACAGTTGAAAGAGCATTATTTACATTATCAACAACCACCTGCTGACGTTTGAGTTTAAATAAAAGTGAAGTGTCATCTGCAAACAGCACTATATCATGTTTATCCTTTATGAGGTAAGGCAAGTCGTTGATATAGATTAGAAACAAAAAAGGACCCAGAATTGAGCCTTGAGGAACCCCCATTCTGACTACAGACCCGGAAGACCTTTTGCCGTTCACATCAACTCTCTGAATCCTATTACCCAAGTATGAAGTAAGAAGATCCAGAGAGGCGCCCCGGACTCCGTAGTAGTGCAGCTTCCTGATCAATGTATCATGGAGAACGCAATCGAAAGCCTTAGACAAATCGCAAAAAATGCCCAACGCATCGCATTTATCTTCCCATGCATTATAAATGTGTCCCAAAAGTTCAACACCAGCATCAGTTGTTGTTATTAGGGTAACTTTAATATTCGCCAGAAGACAAATACTAGCTATCGTTAGAAATATTATTACTACTAATACAAGGTGGAAATGTAAACACTGGCAATACTAATCATTATGAAGAACTTTTACTTAAGGACCAAACCTCAAATCACGAAAATAAATTCAGCTGCCTCATACTTTTATGTTTACATAACTAGACAAAATGTACTGATTGGCCGCTTTTTAAGGGTTCCGTACCCGAAGCGTTCAAACGGAGCCCTATTGTTGTCACTCATGTGTCCGTCTGTCTGTCTGTCCGTCCTTCGTCTGTCACAAAATTTTGTTACGAAGAATTTTTTAACTTCCCATTGACATATGAACTTGGAATTTGGTGATAATGTTTATTATTACGTACACTTTGCTAACAAATACCAATATTTGGTACGGAACCCTTAAGGTGCGAAATCCGACACGCACCTGGCCAGTTTTTTTTTATGTTGCCAATGTTTTAATTTATTGTTGTATTCTCGTCGCCGCGTTGCATATCGATACGCAAGATAACATAACCAGCCTTTTAGTGTCCCCACTGCTGGGACACAGGCATCCTCTCTATGAGAGGGTGAGGGCCGCAATCCACCACGCGGGCCAAATGCGGGTTAGTGGATGTCACATGTCTCCGAAGTTTTGGTTCTAGGACATGCTGTTTCCTTACGATGTTTTCCTGCACCGTTTTGAGAACAGTGACATTTATATTGATACTTATTCGAATCTCTACTATAGTGCTATGTACGGCTATTAGGCCCGCGTCGGTGGTTTCTGCTTATTATTCCGATTAGTATGCGGCTATCTTAAAGTGTATCGGCGACGGTCTCATTCTCTGGTAATGCAACCGCTTGCGACAATTGTTTCATATCACTTTCGAAGCGTTTCCGACAATGTATATGCATGTTGCTTTCGATATGCTATTATTACGATCGATAGTCAATTGTGGTCGTTTATGCGTAGTTTGGTCCAATTTGTAATCAATGTTGTCGGTTATTATAATAGATTTTTTCGTTACGTTAATATTTTGAAATATTTCTCTACAATCTACATACTCACTTAAATAATTTAGCTACGAAATATGCAAAGACAGAAATGTTATTAAAAAATCGGTTAGTTGCGAGTTTGATTCGCACACGAAAGGTTCCGTACGATTTTTATTATTTGTTGTTATAGCGGCAATAGAAATACAAATATGAACTGTCTACCTATAACGAGTTATGATATACAGCCCGCTGACAGACAGACGGACGGACGGACAGCGGAGGCTTAGTAATAGGGTTCTGTTAGTACTCTATGGGTACGGAACCTTAATAAAAAGTAACTCAACAATCTTTAGGCATTTAAATTTTAAACAAAAAATAATATAAAATTGCACCGAATTTCTATTGCCACACTCCAGAACTCATTTCCATTTTTAAATTCCAGAATGCTTCGGCGCCCACTCCGACCGGTCGCGGTCCCGATCCGGCCCGGTCCGCAGCGTGCCCGTAGCAGCCGACATCAAGCGTGACATCGACTTCGACTGTCCCGAAGAGTTCGGCTATTACCCCCACCCCACCGACTGCACTTTGTACTATGTCTGCGTGTTTGGCGGCGCACTACTCGAGTCATGCACTGGTGGCCTTATGTACAGGTGAGTAATCTTAAAATTTGTATTATTACCAGCTACTAGTTCATTTTCTTCTGCATCATGAGATACCTAATGGTCAGTGACACTATTGACACTATCATCACGCTAAGCTGCCAACTTGATGATTGCGTAATGGTGCAATTGGTTGCCAGGAAAACTTTGCTTGTCCATCTACAGGGCTTAATCTTCTTGCTGTAGGTACTGTTATAGCTATACACGATGGTGATACAGAAGATTATTCTTTACTTACATTTCAAATCGACTCAATTTTCTGACACAATATCACATACAAGACAACGTATTCAATATACCGAATACCTAACTATGCCATGTCCATGTTTAGTACAGATATAAGATTCATCATTCTCCGGCCCGTATCCCAATTTATTTGGGGTCGGCGCAACATGTCTTTTTCTTCCATACTCCTCTATTAGTCGTCATCTCTGTAGTCACCCCCTTTTTACCCATATCCTCTTTCACACAGTCCAACCATCGTTTCTTTGGCCTTCCCCTACTCTTATAGCCATCCACATCCATACACAAGACTTTCCTCACGACATTTTCTTCATTCCTCCGCATCACATGCCCATACCACGACAACCGATTTCCACACAACTTTTCAGTCAGCGGTGCCACTTTCAGACTTCCTCTTATATACTTATTCCTAATAAAGTAGAGATATAAGATTCTAATGAGAAAATACCATTCAAATAACAAACACACGCGTGACTATATTAACACCTATCATATAAAGAGATACGCTGTACTGTACATGGGAACATCTTGTTTAGCGTGAGAAATTCACATCGAAAAAGCATATTTTTAATGAAGATAATCATTCTTATATATAGAAGTATAGCGTTAACAATATTGAAATCGTTGTGTAGCATGACTTTAAGGTTGTTGGAAACTTGAAAGATACCAATGACCTAAATACCTCAATGTTCTTATGCTTTGGTGGATGTGGAAATAATATACTCTTATTATCATTCAATTACACCCGCTGCAGTTTCTGCATCATGCTCGGAGAATAGAATGATAGGTACCATGGGCCGCACTTCAGTGATTTCACTAGGTAGCAGTATGCGCTAGTCTCATATTTAATTAGGGTTCTATACTAATCAAGCCTTTGCCTGAGAATGTAAATTGATGGTACATATTGTCAAGAGTCGATAGAGTTATATCAGGAACCTATTACGAAAGTCCTGAAACAAGGCCAATAGTTTACATTAATCTGAATTATTTTTGTTCTCCAGCCACGAGCTCCAAACGTGTGATTGGCCGCGCAACGTCGGCTGTGACGGCACCAGCGCGGTCGGCGGTGAGGAGTTGGAGCGGATCAACGAACGAGACCCTCCCCCTCGCCCACCACCTCGCCGCACACCCCCGCCGCCACCCCCGCGAGCTCAGCCAAACCCCGTCATCACCTCCAGAGGACAGCCTAAATTCAGCCGACAAGAATACGAAAAGGTAAATAGAAAATGTCGAGATATTAAAGACGGTAGTACCTTGCGACTGTTATTAATGTAGTGTTTTTTATATTCGGCTTTAATTACAGCAACAACAACTATACGAGGAAGTAGATGACCTACCACCAGTCGAGGAAATCGAAAGTGACAGACAACAACGCGTTTACCGAGGACAGCCTCCTACCATAGGACAAGTTCAAAAGGACAGAGATGGTTACGGAGCTCAACAAATCAACTCCGGAAGAAATTATAACTCTAATATTATTCCCGCGTCCATTCCTCAAAACAATGGTAAAATAGGCTCCTTCTCCTTTGGCACCCAAGTCGATGAAAGGCGAACTGCAACTGTTACCCCCGCGCCCCAATCATACAGGTAAGTCCTAACAAGAGCATAACACAAGACCAAATATTGACTATGAATAAAGAACTAATAGACGGTGTCGTTATTTGCAGTGAAGACAAAAGTGACAGCGTGACTGACTCTTCTAATGACAGACAATTAGACGTTGAGACGAATGAAATAATTACTAATGACCCGACAGAAAAACCAGTCTTAAGAAAGAAAAGGGAAGTTCTAGGAAAAGACTTAGTTGTTAATGAAACTAATACTACTACAGTAAAACAAGAACAAATGTCTAAAAGAAGTGACAGTGGTGAAGAAATGGAGTATGTCGAAATAGATACTGAAGCTGAGGAAGATGGTACACCACTAGACGATACTGAAAGAGGAAAGAGACAAGTTAGATATTATGTTAAAAATGGCTACAAGTCTCCTGGAAAAAATTGGGCCTTTGTAAAGCCATATAAAATTGTGGAATTCCCACAATATAATCCAAATACTCAAAATTCTAGATACCAGCAAACATATAATAATAACCCAAATAATAATAATTATTATGATACTCGCCGCCCACAATCGTACGGTAACAATTTGTATTCTACAACTAATCCTTTTTTATCTTATCAAGTAGGCAATTCGCAATCGCAAGGACTTTTTAAACCTAGTTTACCAGACCCATCTAGTCAGCCATTAGCTCATAACCCTTTAAATGCTGCAACCCAAATAATAACAAAAAGTCCGCCTATATCATCGCTAAATAGTGACCCATTCACTTCATTAGCTGGTGGTTTTTACAATAATGCTCCAAAGCAAAGTAACGTTCAGTACTCAAATCAATTCTATTCTTCAACGCCATCTGCTGTGAATCATCAACATTCAATTTCATTTCCTGATTCATCGCATGTTCCTAGTACTATTGTTACGGGCAAACCTGTCCCAGTACCAACTTCACCGCGACCTCAAGAAAATTACAGAGTTCAAGAACAAAACAGGAGCAAATACCAGCAACTGAACCAACATTCAAATAACAATAACCAACAACCGATTAGGAATGTTAAGGTATTACAGCAACACACTCAGAAAAGACCATCGGACGATAAAGATTATGACGATGATGAGAATTCTAGTGAAGAAGAGGATGAAAATTCAGAAGAAGACGATGATGATGATGATGATGATCGCCACAAAGATGATTTCCCAGCTCCACCCTATGAATTCACACACCCGAGTAATAGATTCAAAGATATAGAAAATCCCTTTGCTAGCCCTAACTTCGATTTTGACGCATATTTGACAAAGTTAAGTAATGGACAGTATACACCTGGAAACGCCAATAATAGCCCAAGACCACCATCAATAGTAAATCCAACATTTGAAGTAACAACAGCATCACAGCTCGGTTCACGAGTACCCAGTAGCACATTAAGGTATAAAGGAATGAGTACACCTAAACCTTTTACTGTACCTTCTGGACCTGGTAGTTCTGCAGCAACATTTGTTAGCAGTTTCAGACCATCTTTAGCACCAATAAAACAAACTCAGCCATACGACCAGGGCATTCAAAGACCAGAACTGACCAGACAAACTCAACAACAGCAGCAATTGCAACACCAACAGCAACAGCAGCAACAACAGCAGCAAAACCAACAACAGCAGCAGCAACAGCAACAACAACAGCAAAACCAACAACAGCAGCAACAACAACAACAGCACCAGCAACAACAACAACAACCTCAAAATCAAAACACATATATCTTTCGACAAACCGCTGGTACTCCTTTAGATGCTAACAAACCAAAGTTAAAACCACCAAATTTTAATGACGATCGCCAATTACCAATTAATTATAGCTTCAGTAGACCAGTGAGCAGCACACCCAAGCCAAATCAAGATAATAAACTAAAAGGAGAGACTCAGCATACTTATTCTGCTAGTCCTAAGCCATACTTATTAATCTCTGGGACAGGAGCGCCCATCATTGTGTCAACATCGAAACATCAGTACATAGTAAAGCCTGAAAAGATTGTATCACTCCACCCACATATCGTTGCAACCGCAAAACCTTATCTAGTGTCCTCTATCAAACCCCATAATGCCTATGTTGCACTAAAACATTCTACACCTAAGCCCCTGACGACGTTGGCAAATCAACAACTTTCGGCTCTACAACAATTTTGGAATAATCCATCGACGGAATCTCCGTTCCGTGCTGTTTCATTCAAACCAAGCACACCAAAATATATTCAAAACCTAGAAGATTTGTTTTCGCAAGCCATAAGATCTACTCAAAGTCCGGTAAAAAATCATAGTAATCATCAAAACGTAGCTAATTCGTACAATAACCAACAACAATTCATCAGCAGCACTATAACTACCACGACAAGAGCACCACCTAAGCGCAGACCGATACCAAAGCCTTCTCCAGAAATGGCGGATTATTATTATGATGACGAAGATGAACAATATTACTTCGAACCTGCAGTCAAACCAAAATATATGCCAAGTACTGAAGTGAAACCACAAAGACCGCCAATGGCCCAAAATTACAAGGAATATGATGATAGTTATGAAGATAACTCTGCTCCTGCCAGTGTTAAACCTAAACCTACAAGAGTACCAATGAAGTATAATAACCAAAAACCAGAAAGTGCCACTAAGAATCATAACGATGTATCTATTGTGACAAAATCTCCAGTAAAAGACTACAACAAAAACATTAATGGAAAAATTCCCATCCCTGTACTAGTAGACTACGGTACCCCTACACCAAATACTCTGGATCGTCCTGAATTATCTAATTACCAAATCATACATCATATGCCTCGAAATAGAACTATTATGCATATGCGAAGACCAGCTACTGAAAACGGCCCAAACACTGTTAGGCCTCCCAAATATTTGAACCAAACGACTTTGCGTCCCTATACTGTTAGGCATAGGTTAGCTAAGCCGACTACTCTTAGAGAAACTTCCCAGAACGAAGATAAGCAGAGAGGAAGAATAAGACACCCGAACATTGTTGCACAAATGAAACTGACTACCCCTCGAGATAGCTACAACCAGGAGACTAGATTTACAAAGACTAAACATGACGATAAAACAAACAGGTAATTAGAAGAACACAAAACTATATATATAAATACTAACTATGAGATATACTGGAGATGACCTTTGGCACAACTAATTTACACTTTCTGTACAGAACTACTTCGGTATTTTGATCTCTCTCACTAAACGTATTCTGACTAAACTAACATTGACTATTAGTGACTTTGACTGTAGAAAAGACTGACCAAGTTGCTTTGTATATTGCTAAGCCAACTCTACAATATAGTTGAAAAAACTTTAAATGTGTGATATGTTTTTCATAATTATTTATTGAGATATCAATGGAACAAGTGGTATTTTTAGCTTGGAACCGACAGAAAGCGTAGCTCCAGTCTCCTATTCAGCAAGCCCCCGTCCGAAGATGTTGTATAATGGATCTCAGAACTACAGTCCCGATCAATACGACCCCTTCTATGCTGTTTATGATGAAGATGGTGAATTGTACAAAGATACAGGTAACAAAAATTATGATTAACAATCGTACTGGATTTTTGTCGAATTTCTTTTAAACCCTTGGTTACAAACGTGTAAATAGATACGAGTACACAAACTACACTAAAATTTAGATAATTTCGCATGTCTTTTTTCAATATTTTATTAAGTACTTCATTAAGTTCTAACCTAATGTTTTGGTTATACTATAAAAAAAATGGTAATTGGTTACTTTGGTATTAGCATGTCTATAATTTGTTTTAAACTTATTAAGAACCCATTCGATGGTACTTCTTTTTCTAATTAGCTGCTTACTCAATTTTCAAACTAATTATGATGAAATTCGAATTTTAACAATTTGAGAGAAATTGTCGTCATCACAATTTATTTTAATGATAAAGTATTTTTTTTCATTAAGTAGTAATCTTAATCTTAGCAGTCAACCGCCTCGGACACCATGATTTATCCTGCGGTAGGAGCGCTGGTCGGATAACACGGCACGCTAGCATTAATGACATCATCCGTCGGGCTCTTGTCACCAGTGGGTGCCAGCTGTTTTAGAACCCAATGGCTTGGCACGTGACGATGGGAAGAGGCCAGACGGAATGACCACAATGCCTTGGAAGTTGGGTAGGCCTTTGGTGTGGGATGCAAGATGTGTCGGCACCCTTGCGCTATCCCATCTTCTTAGCACGGCGGGCTGTGCTGGGGTGGCTGCTGCAGGTGCAGAAAACCTCAAACGGCGCAAATATAGCAACCTTATTGGGAGTTACATGTTTGAGCCGTTTGGGGTTGAAACACTGGGGTCATGGGGTCCGAGTGCTCATCGAGTTTTTCGGCATATCAGCAAGTTGTTATTCGACTCTTCACGTGACCAGAGGGCTGGGCTTTTCTTTGGCCAACGAATCAGCATTGCTATTCAACGTGGCAATGCTGCAAGCGTTCTGGGCACTTTTCCATTGACAGCGATGTGGATGAATTTTTTGATGCCCAATGAGTTATTTTCATACGCATTTGTACATGTTAGGTATTATTATTAGTTTGTATATATCTTTTAAATTTATTTTATCTTAATTAAACCGAATATTATTAACTCGGTAATTAAAAACCTATTTTTTAAGAAAAACTAAGGGTTGATTTTTATAACTGGTAATTTAATCTTCAATTCTATATCCACTGAAACCAACCAATCTCTTACTACTACAACACCACTTATACGCACATGACCTCTAACCTGACAACTTCATCCACGTAACCCACTAACTGGTATCGGCAGACTACGTTCAGCAATATAACACGGCCTCGCTCCGCCCAGCTGTCCAGCAGACTTACCGAGGTACACCTCCCCCCGCGCCGGCCCGACGACCCGTTGAGACCTACACGCCGAGGCCAGCACCAGTTGACTACGATGATGAACTTATACGACCACAGGTAGATTTTGATTATGTTACTTCACTATTTTTCCTTGTCACTAAGATTGTGAACGTTGAAGAGAAAGAAATTGTTAATGTTATAGTAGATATTCACAGCCATATAAAATATGGTCGTAATCATATTGCATCATCAGACTCAAAGTAAATTATTTCAAAGAAAATAGAAATAATCGTAACCTTTTGAATAATACTAAATAACTTAATTGTACAGATACTAATCAAGCCATACTTATATAATTTTAGATAAACAACAACCAGAACCAGAATCAATATCAAGCACCAATTCGCCATTCGACTAGGTAAGTTTTAAATGCAACTTTACTATAAAGATCTTAATAATGTATTCAATCTAATAGAGCTAAATATAAAATGAGTCAACTATTAACATGGTAATATTGCCTACGATCCAGGGGCGAAGGTAATGAATTGGGATACGATCCTAACCCAAGCAGCGGGAGGACGACTTTGTATGAAGCTACCACTTTTAGCACAACTCCTTCCACTACTACCAGCACAAGCACGACAACACAACGCCCTACTACAGCACCCTACACTGAAGCAATGACCCCGTCTCGATATACCCCAAGGTACTACAAAAGATCAATCTTCAAATGTAAAATCATCCCGGCTTAAATCATTCTCTCAAAATTTTCATTAACATCATTCTATCATCTTACGTTTGCATCTAAGTTTCATCTTTCATTTGCAACAATTGCAACCTTTCAACTGATTCAAACTTCTAACTATTTACTAATTTCTGTCTTCTCTTTGTATCGGTCTTAAGGTTGTTCAAAATTTCATTTCAGTATCTAGTCTTTTATCAATTCTATATCTTTTTTCTTTTTTAATATTATATTGATGTAATTATATAGCTTTTGTGGTATCTTTATCTGTCTCAGCAGTGAACACTAAAAATATTATAACTTGTTTCTGTTTTTTACTAATTTAACTAATTTATCTGTAAAACGAGACAGTTTTCCGCCTTTTAAAATAAATATTTATATACGTAGTATTGTTATAGAGCTTCAATTAGAAAGATTTTTTTGCTTTGTATTCAACAGATCATCCACAGATGAAAGTCCAATTCCTGAACCCTCTTCAAAACCTGACGAGACTCCATCGTCGATCCCTACCACGCAACCACCCACCTTAAACTTTTCTTCCCTTGCCAAACCTTTTGAAGTGACTGACAATTTATATAGATTAAAAGAGACTTTACCTACGATTGAAACGCTTGCAACCGCATCAAGACGATCTTCTGAAGTGACTAACAATAATAATAACGTGGAAGTGGTAAGATCCAAATCAAACAGGAACAATAAAAAAGTGTCACTAACATCTGGTTTTTCAATCAGGCGTAATTCTAACAATACCAATAATCCTTATACGTTGACTGTTCTAACGAGACCATTAGAAGATTTTGATAGGGCTCGTAAACCGAGTATTCGTGGTGGTAGTAGTAGCAGTAGGCAGAGGCAGTCTGATAGATATTATTATGATAGTAGTAGTAATAGCAAACAAGCGTCTTCAGAACCGGCGTCTGTAGAACCGGAGCTTGTAGAACCAGCGTCTGTGCAACCAGTAATTCAATATGACAGTAAATACGGAACGTCTTCCGAGAGCTCGATGCGTAGGAATGATTTTGGTCCTAACAATAGCGAAGATGACTACGATATCCCAGTTTATATAAGACCAACGAGCAGAACAAAACCCGTGAAGTCAAGATATAGGAGCACTACTTTGCCCTCCACCACATCTACGAAATATTATA
Organism: Polia nebulosa; assembly: GCA_951329385.1. NCBI lineage: Eukaryota > Metazoa > Arthropoda > Insecta > Lepidoptera > Noctuidae > Polia > Polia nebulosa. The sequence goes on along the minus strand of OX589588.1, from coordinate 9,541,108 downwards.
TCAAATCCGTCAATATACGACCGACCCCATTTTCTTCAAACAATCAAGAAATTGTTGACTCTACAGAGAATGCTATTAATACCGAAGCATTGATTGATGCCGGTTTGCAAAATGCCCGTGTGAATGAGCTATCAACTGTAACTCTCAATAACACATTAAATGAGGAACCACCGACAAGGGAATATGATAGATCTCAATACGCTTGGAGCGAGCCGTCCGTTTCACCTTTCAAAACGTTGGATAATTTACGCAATACATACAGAAACGCTGATACACGCGACTACACTAGCTCTACCACATCCACTACTATATCTACAACAACCACACGCAGGCCATCCCGACACCGCAACATCAAGAAACAAAAACATTCACGTAAGCCTTTTTACTATAGTTACCGAGTAGAAGATGAAGTTGTTCCAGACCAAACAACAGAAATATTTAATGGTAAAGTAAAAACTGTCATCAAAGCATTCTTGAACAATTTTGGAAGTTCATCTGCACCACAATTTGTCGAAGAATTCTCAACAACAACAAAAACCACAACAACAACAACAACAACGACACCTAAACCTACAACAACCACACAAAGATATGAAGATAGTGTAGTTAGTATAGGATACCAGAAAAAGCCGTTGAAGTATGTGGATGAAAAACCTTTGCGCAGCAATGTGAAGCGGCTTCAAATCATAACGGAACCTCCTGTTGGTAGCTATATTACCCCGAGTGCTGAATCTATTAGCTTCACTGAGGCAGAGAGCGACATTCAAGATTTTTCATCGACGACTACAACTATGGCCACTATGAGTAGCACTCCCTTCACTTATGTCAACTTACCAACATCTCCAATGCCGATACAAAGTTCAACAAGTGATTTTAGAAGCATACCAAGTAGGGACTCGTATCAATCTAAATTCAGTAGTCTTATAACAAGTGCACCTGAAAACGAAAGCTCGCACAAGTTCCATAACATTATTAACGATATTCCGTCTACTGAAAGTAATATTCGGGATATTGATATTCATGATGAAGTATTAAAATCGACTCAACCTTTTGTGGAGGATAGAGATACGCCTGAGACTGATGGACGACACAAAGTCGAAAACGAAATTGCATCTACGACTAGTACTACGAAATCGACTACGACTGTGAAGTTCGAACCGACGACTTCGACGACTAAAAGCATATCCTTTCCACCGCGAGCCTCACGAGTCAATCCCGCCATTAAGTTAGCTGCGACAAACCCAGGAGGTGGGCGCAGGAGTTACCAATCGTCGTCCAAATGCTCATCAGACAACAGTCTGCAAGCGAATCCAAAATGCAACGAAATCAAATATCAGAGGTACAAAACTCGCCGGCTAGTAGTCTAAGCAGCCTGAAGTTATCTCACATTACTTATTGAGGGTGGAGGCTTCGTTTATTAAAAACATCCTTATTTTCCGCCTCGCGAGTAACTAGCATGAAGTCAAACATCTTATCCGACAATCGTTTAATAGCACCTACATCTAAACTCTTTCGCTTAACATACTGTTCTCATTGGGGGACTTCATGTCGGTTGAGTTGAATTTCTGAATTGTTAACTCCTGACGCGACCTTTCCATTTCCTGCACACTATTGGTATTTTGTGTAGATTGTGGAATGTTTGTAGTTAAGAAAGATAGCTATTTGGGTAGCAAGTTCCTCAATGTAGCTTCACGTAATCGTATTGCACCACATTGCAAACTCATCATTAGTGTAAGTGCACCAGAATCATAAGTGTATCGAAATGTGTTCGTGTTTGGTACGCTACTGCATGTTGTGTAACACTGTTATTAACATATTTGTGGTATTATAATACAGACAATCATAAAGCCACGTCTGATTATCAGTTTTAAATCATTCATTATTTGATTAAAACATTACATCATAATGATATTAAAAAAAAATTAAATTATTTTTTGAAAAAAAAAAAATTGAATTGCTTCGTCTTTAAATTCACGCATACTAACTGAGGGTTATATGAGCGAACATGTTGTTCAGTTGGTGATGTACTGTTTGCAGGCCGACCAGCACTCGAGGCCGTGGATCCGCACACTACTCCACCGCAAGCGATGCGCAGTCACCACAGGCACCTCCGAACAGAGGAACTCCACCAACGTTAGAACTGAATACAAACTCAAATTATTCATTTCATATTCACTTTTTTTTTGACATATTTATTTATTTCTCTTGATTTTACTTTAGAATGCATTTTTACTAGCCCTAAGTCAACTTAAGATCAATTTTTTTTGTAGCAGCAATTTGATTCAAGTCTCTTTATCTGGCTATCTAAACTAACTTAAGAATACAATTTTGATTTGATTAAAATTGAATTAATTAAAATACGAGTATGTAGTAAATTAGAGTACTGCAACTAGCATAAATACGAGTATCTTTGAGTACCTGCAATTAGACTACAGATAATGTATAATGCATTATTGTAAAATTGCACCTATGCACTTCATTTCATTACTATACGCACAAAATCATCGATTACTTTTTACAGTACCTAAAACCGTTTTTATTCTGAGCAGTCGCAGCCGACCAACATTGAAACCGTCGACGGCTATTGTCTCCAAAACGACTGAGTTCGTCGACGTCTACGCGCACCCACCGAGCAGGCCTGACCCGGTGTACCCGCAGCCTACCCCAGACAAGACTGCAGCCAAGTGCAGAAAGGACGTCTGTCTTCTACCTGACTGCTACTGCGGTGGCAAGGAAATACCTGGTACGTCAAAGTTTCATAGAATCTTAGAAAAAGGTTTTACTTATTCGATACTAATACTAATAAAGTTATTCAAAAAAATATTTGATAGACTAAATTTTTAAATGTTTGTTGTATATGGTATTTGTGAAATAGGAAATTTGCCCGTCAGCGAAGTACCACAAATGGTATTGATAACATTCGACGATGCTGTCAACGATTTGAATAAAATGTACTACGAAGAACTTTTCGAAAGAGGGCGAAAGAATCCTAATGGCTGCCCAATAACTGCTACTTTTTACGTCTCCCACGAGTGGACCGACTATAGTCAAGTTCAAAATCTTTACGCTGATGGCCACGAATTTGCTTCTCACACTGTTTCGTAAGTCAATGAGCATAGAATTATCTCTGAACCTATCGGCATCTTTGGAAGACTGCAGTTTTGACACTAACAGGGTATTTCCGGCCATCTTTATAACGATATATATTATAAAAACTATCTTATCGTATATTATGTTGACATTAATAATTTTTATTTGTTTCTCTTCCTCAACTCTTCCGTCCTTCTTGATACCTGATTTCTCTATCTTCCTCTTCCTGGCACAACTTACACACCCACACGCACATACATCCCACGATAACAGGCGACATGCCGGTGGAACAAGTGCCTCAGATTGTTATTCTGACCTTCGACGACTCTGTAAACGACTTGAACAAGGGTCTGTACGCTGATCTGTTTGAGAAGGGTCGCGTCAACCCCAACGGTTGTCCGATCTCCGCTACATTTTACGTGTCCCACGAATGGACCGATTACAGTCAAGTACAGAACCTTTACTCCGCTGGACACGAGATGGCATCACACACGATTTCGTAAGTTCATTAGACTACTCAATACAGCACATTTGACAGTTTTTGCACCCACCCACAATGAACAAATTCAATTATGACTCAATTTTACTGCTCCTTTTCTGAATTTCCAATTCTGAATTTTCTTTTACTCTGATTTCTGGCTTTCACAGTTTTGAGAAGTTTCTTATTTCATATAATTTTAGATTTTTTGGCTTTTCCAATTTTTTTTCTTTACTGCAATATCTACTTTCTAATCTTCATTTTTACCTAATAGATGGCAGGATAGTCAACTAACACAACTTATTAATGATTTTAGACATAGTTTTGGAGAACAGTTCTCTCAAAAGAAATGGTACAGAGAAGTGGGTGGTCAGCGAGAAATCTTGGCAGCGTACGGTGGAGTAAAACTTGAAGACGTTAGGGGCATGAGAGCGCCTTTCCTTTCCGTCGGAGGCAACAAGATGTTCAAAATGTTGTACGACGCCAACTTCACGTACGATTCGTCCCTACCCGTTTATGAGAACAGACCACCTAGCTGGCCCTACACTCTTGACTACAAGTTATTCCACGATTGTATGATACCGCCTTGCCCAACGAAATCTTATCCAGGTAAATATGAAATATTATGAAGACTATAGTTAAAGTTGTAAAATAACTTTTTACTAATATCAAATAATCTCCATTCTCAGGTGTATGGGAGGTTCCCATGGTGATGTGGCAGGACCTTAACGGCGGCCGTTGTTCCATGGGTGATGCCTGCGCCAATCCTCCCGAAGCTGAGAACGTATACAAGATGATATTAAAGAACTTCGACAGACATTATACTACCAATAGGTATAGTTGTCAATAATAAAGCTACTACTCTTGTGCATGATCCAGATGCCTAAAAACCCGATCCTACAAGGCCAAAAGACATATTTCGAATATTCTATAGACCGCGTTCTAACCTTTTTTTTTAGGGGTGGGATATCATCCAATGACTTCTCCCGCTCTGGGTGGAGGGGGAGGGCGTGTCAGACTTATATTGACTAAAACCCACCCCTGTTTCTTCAGTTGCCTGTGCCATGGGCCGCGGTAACTCTATTTCAAATTTACCCGCGACCCCAGGCAGAGACCGTTCTCACCTAAGATGAATAAAACACGTTCTATAAAATTTATATAAACATTAATTCTTAAAATCTCAACTAATAATGGTTTTCATCAATTCCAGGGCACCCTTTGGTCTCTACTACCACGCAGCGTGGTTCACGCAGCCCCACCATAAAGAAGGCTTCCTCATGTTCCTGGACTTTATCAACCAGATGCAGGATGTTTGGATCGTCACTAACTGGCAAGCGCTGCAGTGGGTGAGAGACCCCACGCCTATCAATAGGCTTAACAACTTCCAACCCTTCCAGTGCAATTACCAGGTGTGTATAAAACTTATGAAGACGTATTTTTTTAGACTGAAGAAATAATGACGGCCTCACCACAAAAGAGAAAGAAATTAAATAAGATTAAAACTCAGTTTTCATGGATCTGTCTCAAGTCTGACCAGTCCCAAGGGATATCGTGTTACCACACTACTAAGTTGTGGAGATTAGGTAGAAAGTCGCTTCATGTAAAACATAGGTATTCAGCTGCATCCAGTTAGACTAGAAGCCGACCTCAACATAGTTGGAGAAAAGACTAGACAGATTGAGTATGTTTTGTGCAAGTCTTCTTCCACTAACTGTTTTTTTTTTATAATCCAGGATCGGCCGAAGAAATGCAACAACCCTAAAGTGTGCAACCTCTGGCACAAATCCGGAGTCAGATACATGAGGACGTGTCAACCCTGTCCCGAAGTCTACCCCTGGACCGGCAAATCTGGCATCAGATCTTCACGCATAGACAACGACATTGGAGAATAAGCGGAGTAGTTACTTTAGCATAATCATACTACCACCCTCGATGTTACAATACATGTTGATTGTTGATACATCAGATGTATCAAAACCAACGAGGCAAGAAAAGTTTCGTTTGTGTAACTCACAGACTCATCAGTAGAAATTGTTTTGTCACCAACTGAAGAGTGCCATTTAGATTTTGATGGTCACAAAGCAAACTTTGACAATTTCATAGTAACGAAAGATGTTCGTTATAATTCTCTAAAATACGTCCTAAATGTATTGGAAACTGTGATATTAAGTGTTTTCAATCGTCTAGCTAGTGTGAAGATAGCGTCTTCATTAGGTTTAATTGCATGATCTACTTGTAATACTCGTGCAATGTTTTTTGCAATAATAATATTTCCTATTTTGTGTTTGTTTTAGTTTGTAATACTTTTTGAATTAATGCAGATTGTTAGTTAGACTTGTTTATTTGTCATATCGTGATAATAAAAGTTACAGTCTCCAGTATTTATCGCATACATCCTAAAAATGATTACCATTTTCCGAATAATTTTAAACGAAAGCCATATTAAAATTTAGAAAATATATTTTTCTAATCTTGCCAGCTTCGTGGTTGACACTGCCTTTTTATAATTTGTAAATATAGATATAGTTGTTAGTGTGTAATTATTAGTTAGGGGTTGTATTACGTACGTTCTTAACTGTGTTTAAATCAAAGTCGTTCGTCAAAGTACATTTTATGATTTTTAATTTGAATTCAAATACACAAATGAAGTTTTGGTTTGGACAGTAAGTTGGTAGTGTGTAGCATTGTGTAGATGTCTGTCCACATCGCATTTGTGTTGATCTGTGATGTTGCACATGTCTATACAACTGTTAATTCATTCAAGAACGTACTACAGTACATCATTATTGTTAGGAGAATTCCCGTTTGAGTCATAGATTTCCTTTTTTACTTTGCCTATATTCTTCAAGCTTACCTTTCTACATTAACTATGGCTCAAACGGTATATTCATTTCTTACTCTATTGTAATTGAAACATAATTGACTATTAGAATTTGGTCTGCTATTGCAACTAAAGTTATTGGACGCGCTTGCTACGAATCTTATTTAAAAGTTTTTCATTATTTAATAAGCTCTACTGTAAATATAGGTTTAGTATTTAAAATTGGTAGTTTCACTTTTTTATTATCGTCTCGGCTAGAACAATGTATCTCGGACATGACTGCACTGAGGTCCTTTAGTGCAAAACTTTAGAACAAGTTGATTTCGTATTTTGTATCGGCATAATTATTTATATTATTGTACAAGAACTGTAACAATTTTGTGACCAGTGCTGAGTAATAAAATGCTATAAAGTACGTCTAACTTTTATTTTGTTCTACCTTACGTATTTTAAAATAATTTTTGGTCCTCGAATCCTTCCGAAAACTAATCTAGAAAGTGAATACACTCTCTTCATTTTTACACACCAACATGGTATGAATTTGTAACAAGGCAGTGTTAAAGCCTTGTTTATTTTATAACCTCTATTCCAAAATTAAGTTCTTTCCTATCTTTTTTAATTTAAAATTTAAATATGACTTGTTTTCTCTGTCAATAGTCTGTTTTTATATTAAAAAGAAGTTCTAATTCTGCTGCTGAGCTAGACTGAGCTCCTATCTATCATAGTCATTTTCTTTCTCTTCAATAACTGATAGTTACCAGTTTCCAAGAGTTGTGCAGTAACACAATTTAAATATATACCTACCTACTGACAGTGTACGGTGTACGTACGATTAATAAGTACTTCATAATTATAATCAAGCCAATAATCTTCATAGTTAAGAATGAAATATACGTCCGAACTCTGACTGTGTTATTCTTCATCCAACTCCTCATCTACGGTCCTCCTACAACCCACCTTCACCACTACACCACCTCCAGCTCCTCTGCGTGCCACCTACTCCGGCTCCGCTACGTGACAAATTATTTTGTTCCAACAACTAGGAATATAGCATTACTGTCATTTATAAAAAATGCACCAAGTACGATGAAATAATTAACTCAAAGAAATAAATCTAAAAGTCACGGTTACGACCGTGACCATAAGGAATCCGCAGTGATCATCAAAAATTAAATTTCAATCATAACACCTGTGTTGTGATGTTTTCATAGACCAAGGTTAATGAAAGCCTATAAAAAGCAGATACGTGAAACAAACGACTCAAACCAAATTCTGAAAATATGGCGGTCACTTGGTTCTGTGCGGTCCTTCTTGCCTATTATGTTTTTGGTGAAGAGGTGTTAGTAGAATATTACCCTTCTCAATCTATTCTAGACACACAATACAAAGTTGTTAGAAAAAGGGAAATAAAAAGTAATGATGCACTTGAAAACGTTTCTAGAAATAATACCAGCAAAGAAATTAAATGGAGGCAATTCAATCAAGAAGAAAATGACGATGATGGAGAAATTCATAAAAGAGCTTTAGATCCTGTGTTTCATGGTCATCCGAAAACCAGAGAAGAACTATGGAATGAGCGCTTTCTAAACGAAACTTCAACTTTTGATCAGACACCATCGCTTGTGAACTTACTCCATAACATATCACTGACTTATTTAAAGGACTGCACACCGGTTATTCTTTACGATAGTCAAGTGAAATCTAAGGAAAGTTATTTGGTCCAAAATCTTCTCAAGGGATTCCCAATGAGTTTTGTTCATGGATACATAAACGAAAACGGTGCATTAGTGCAGCCTAAACTCCTACATGCTATCTCAGATTGTCAACATTTTATTCTCTTTTTGTCTGACATTAAAATAAGTGCGAAAATATTGGGTAAGCAACCTGAGAACAAAATTATAATAATTGCAAGGTCTTCTCAATGGGCTGTGCAAGAGTTTCTAGCGAGTGTTAATTCAAGAATGTTTGTTAATTTACTTGTAATTGGCCAGAGCTTCAAAGAAGGAGACGATGCAAAATTGGTAAGTAAAGATTTTCAAAAAAAACGGGACTATTATAGGCAAATATTTTATTTACTAAAATTAACTATCTGTCTAGGAATCACCATACATTCTGTATACTCATAAACTGTATACAGATGGATTGGGTGCCAGTCAGCCCGTTGTGTTAAACTCTTGGACACATGGAAAATTTTCAAGAAATGTTAACTTATTTCCTCAAAAAATGACAGAAGGATATGCTGGTCATAGGTTTGTGGTAGCTGCTGCTAATCAGCCTCCTTACGTGTTCAGAAGGTAATCACAAAAATAATATCAATAGATAGAAGAGTAGTAGAAAATATACCTAGCAATCTCATTTTCGATATTTTTTTTTGTATTGTTTAGGATAAAATCAGACCTGGATGGTGGAAATCCTCGAGTTGTATGGGATGGTGTTGAATTACGGCTAATAAAATTGCTTGCTGAAAGAAATAACTTTTCTATTGAGATCATTGAACCTCAGGAGCCGAATTTGGGGTAACTAAAAATCACATTAATTTTACCAAGTGATTTTAGTTGAATTTGAGATAACTAATGACGGCTATTCTTTGTTAGGCCTGGAGATTCGGTGGCTAAAGAAGTGATAATGGGACGAGCCGATATTGGAATCGCGGGAATGTACCTGACCAGCGATAGAGCGAGAGATTTTGATGTGTCATTACCTCATTCCCAAGATTGTGCGGTTTTTATAACACTTATGTCAACGGCCTTACCCCGGTATTTTCATATTTTTTGAACGTTTGTAATTATATTTTTACTACTTTATACCTAATTTCATAAATTTAATTATTTTTACTTTTCTCAGCTATCGAGCAATCCTTGGTCCTTTCCATTGGCATGTTTGGGTTGCTTTAACGTTCACCTATCTTTTTGGAATGTTTCCGTTAGCCTTCTCCGATAAACATACTCTAAGACATCTGTTGCATAACAGTGGGGAAATAGAAAATATGTTTTGGTACGTCTTCGGAACTTTTACAAATTGTTTTACGTTTCTCGGTAAAAATTCTTGGAGCAAGACGAACAAGATTACTACGCGGTTGTTGATTGGTAAGTTCAGTTTCATTGGATGTTGAATCTCCTTCAGATTGAGAAGTGATTTCTTCTACGAGTATAATGTATTTTTATTCAGGTTGGTATTGGATTTTCACAATCATTATTACGAGTTGCTACACTGGTTCGATTATAGCATTTGTGACGTTACCAGTATTTCCTGAAACTGTGGACACAATAAAACAATTACTGGCAGGATTTTACAGAGTTGGTACTTTAGGTAGGTAATAAATATTTATGTCAATTTTAAAAGTACCTACCTAATATCTTTTATAGGTACTTGTTAATACATATAATATCCATTGTTGGATTGATGCAGATCGAGGTGGTTGGGAAAAATGGTTCCTGAATTCATCTGATCCTGACTCCGCCAAATTGTTGAGAAAACTTGAATTGGTACCGAATGTAGAAGCCGGTATCAGAAATACAACCAAGGCTTTCTTTTGGCCTTACGCGTTTCTGGGATCTAAAGCTGAACTTGAATATATTGTCCAAGCTAACTTTACTGCGACCAAGTAAGATTCTGATACATTTGTAGTTAGCTTCTTCTAAACGAATTATCCAGCACTAATGTACATAAGCTCGTATCTTAAACTTACCGATACTTAACTTATACTAGTAGGGCTCTGGAAAGATACCTACATTTTATTTTATTTTTATTTATTTGGAACAACAAACAACCTAAGCTAAACTAAGCGCTTCAAGTGAAAATTAAAAGTTACAATAATAAAAAAATTATGTACAAAAAAAATTATTGCAATAGAATAAAATAACAGTAAGTTACAATAAAATTCCTTATAATAAAATAAAATAAATTACGTTAGATAAATTTGAATTAAATTAATTAAGTACATTTAAAAATAAAATATATGCAATAGAATAAAATTAATTATCTAATATAGAATAAAATTTCATTAAAATAAAAGTACGTAATTACAATAAAAACAAAAACAAACAATCAAAAGAATAACAATCGCGCAACGTCAACAGTAGCGCTCACCTACCACCTACCAACCTGCACTAGACAAGCGTGGTGGGTTTATTTGTCCAAACCCCTTCTCAAAATGAAAATAACTTTATATCATTTCAGTACCTAAATAAAAAATAAAGTTTTTAAGGCAGCTGGTGACTTTTCTTAATTAGTTATCTTTCAGGGGGTAATTAGGTAACCCCTGCATAAAAGTAAAATTTTTATTATTTGATTACAATATAGGTACATATTATACATAACTAAACTAATGTATAACTTAGTAAATATAACATGTACAAGCGGCATAAAAGATACAGGAGGAGTACAGCTCATTGGGCATCGAAAAATTCGTCCACATCGCTGTCAATGGGAAAAGTGCCTAGAACGCTGGCAGCATTGCCACGTTGAATGGCAATGCTGATTCTTTGGCCGAAAAAAGGCCAGCCCTCTGGTCAATTGAAGAGTCGGCTAAATGTTTACTGATGTCACGACATACTCGATGAGCACTCGGACCCCATGGCCCTAGAATTTCAACCCCAAACGGCCCAAACATATAACTCCCAATAAGGTTGTTATATTTGCGCCGTTTGAGGTTTTCTGCACCTGTAGCAGCCACCCCAGCACAGCCCGACGTGCTAAGAAGATGAGATGGCGCAAGGGTTATATCGACACAGGTTGCATCCCAAACCAAAGGCCTACCCATCTGCCAAGGCATTATGGTCATCCCGTCGGACCTATTTTCATCGTCACGTGCCAGGCTATGAGGTTCTAAAACGGCTGACACACGCCGCGGTGACAAGAGACCGACGGATGATGTCATTAATAGAATAGAATATTTAGAATAGAATAGAATATTTATTGAATTAATGTTTACAAAAAGTTTACATTTAGTCTACAGTAGTAAGATTTCCTATACAATTGTAGTGCCTAAAAATAAACTAAAACTGAAATATGGTACATTACTGGTGCAAAATAAGAAGGAATTAGGAATTACAATGTTAGACAGCGACCCGCCCGAACTAGGTTCATTCAAACCTGTGTTTCAGGCCATCACTTTACAATTTAATTAAAATTTGGGATAGTACTCGTAAAAATTTAAGTTAAACTGATATAAAATAATCTATTAACAACTATGAGAAAAAGCATATTTTTATATTATTATCTTAAACTAAACCTATGTAAATATACAAACTCACGAGGGAATAAATTATCATTAAGCCAAAATTTCTAGAAGTTTTTCCGTGTCTGTGTAATTTAGTATCGCTAAATACTCGGATAGCATAATATTACATTTTTTATAACTAACACTATAGAAGCCTAGTAACTTGTTAAGACTTATACAGAAAAGGTCCTAAAAACACATAAAATCGACTAGCAAATGCATGTTTAGTTTGAGGCTTTATGCAAACCAAGTCCTTTAATGCTGGCATACCGTGCCATACGACCCGCGCTCCCACTGCAGGATAGGCTATGGTGTCCGAGGTGGTCCACTGCTTCACCACATTGGCAGCGATGTGGAGCTCCGCAAGGAGCACCCAGACGCAGACATGTAGCGATCCGGAAGGTAGTGTCACCACACATTACGTGTCACTCAGCATAGTACCTATGTTGGGTGACGGTAGTGCCTGTATATTTTTCAATTAAATCTTTTATTTCAGATTAAAGCGATCTGGCCTCCACATTTCCAATGAATGTTTCGTTCCATTCGGGATTACGATGAGTTTTCCTAACGATTCGGTGTACTCGGCAAAAATGAGCTTTGATATCAGTAGGATGATCCAAAGCGGACTTATTGATAAGATCACTGATGAAGTGCGTTTCGAAATGCAACGGAGTCTGACTGGTAAATTACTTGCTGTAAGTATAATAAGCGAAATAAATACAGAATGAAATAAGAAGTTGGAAGAAGCATCACAGCGTTGATTCGTTATTCTCATTGACATTGTTAATTTGGATACATGTATCTATATGTTTTTTAACTTAACCCCACACTAGGGATTTGCTACTCCTGTATCGTGGGTGCGTTCACAAACATGTATACTCACATACACAAGACACCCAGACACGGAACAACCATCTGTAGGCCATACAAATATTTGTTCCGTGCGGGGATCGAACCCGCGACACGCAGAGCAGCAGTCGGACGCTCCACCACTGCGCCAACCGTGCCGTCAATTTATGTATTATGTAGATACATTTTATTACTTATTGTATTGTTTTTCCGTTAAACAAAAACACAACTTTGTGTAAGCCACGTTCCGTCTCTGCACCACCCTAACGTCGACCGGTAGAATGCCTAACTAAGGCATTGCTAACACGCCTGCGGACGGCGAGTAATGTGTAGCTCGCCGTTCGATCAGCACCAGGCCCGAAAGTCGACAGCGCGTAGTGTCCCACGCGCACCTCAAAGAGTTGTCAGCAATAATGGCTGGCCTGTTGGTCTAGTGGTTAGTGACCCTGACTGCTATGCCGGAGGTCGTGGGTTCGATTCCCACCCAGGACAAATGTTTGTGTAATGAGCACGATCATTTGTTCTGTGTCTGGGTGTAATTTATCTATAATATGTATGTATTTAGAAATATATAAGTATGTTTATCAGTTGTCTAGTACCCATAACACAAGCTCTGCTTAGCTTGGGACTAGATGGCGTTGTGTGATAGTTGTGGAATATTATTATTATTATTATTATTATTATTAATGACGGGGCCCGTCATGGCCGATGCCTGCCCAGGGCTTGTGAATAAATTCGAAACAGAGTTACCGCGCCTCTGGGCACTCAGGGCACGGAAGGAACAGGTGTGGGTTTTAGTCAGTAAGAGTTTGACACGATAGAGCGGGAGATGTCATTGGATGATATCCCACCCCACAAAAAAAGGCATTGCTAACACAGTGCTTTATAATTATGCATGAAATTTTAATTAATAAATAAATTATCCTAATCAGATATATTTACCTATCGAATTATACTAGCTAGGCTATAAGCCATCAGCAATGGTGAGAAGAAAATTTTGCTAGTGGCATTTACCTACCTACGGCTCTAAAAGTGAGAAAGACTCTTGCATTAACATGACATTTACGAGTTTCTCTTCTTCCTGCTCTTAATAATCTTAGTAATAATTTGTCAACAACAATAATTGCAGGCTGGCAGTGGCATGATAAAAATTCCCTCAGCAGAAGAAAAAGGTCTCACTCTAGAAGATACACAAGGCATGTTCCTGCTCCTAGCAGCTGGCTTCACCATAGCTGGAACGGCATTGGTCTCAGAATGGATGGGCGGCTTCACTAGGAGATGCAGATTTACGAGAAAAGTTGATACACCAATCAGTGTTCATTCCAGAGAACGCTTAATTCCTACACCAAAAACTGTTATTGATAGTGAAATAAAGATTATTGGAGACATTGAGAGTAGACTTAACTTTGATAGCAGACCATCTACTGCAGCTTCTACGGATACTTTAAATGGTCAAGTAATCAACGTTACTGAAGACAGTATAGATGTTCATAACACTTTCAGTGTTGGTAGATTTGATTCTAGGCGATCAAGCTCATTAGATCTGGATAGAGAAGTTCGAGAGATATTTGAAAAAGATTCCAAGAGACGACGATTCATTTCTCATGATATGGAGTCTTTAGATGAAAATGGAAGCACTGTTTCTGGAGCTGCTTTTGGTGATCCCATAAAACATGATAAATAAGAATGTGATAAAAATGTGATCCCATAAAGCATAATTATTATTCGCATCCTTTAGATTAATGTGAGCCTCGCATCTATCGTTGATTTAAGTTTCTATGCTTTTGTTCTTTGGGCCTCGTCTTTTAACATTTATTGTAAAATGCATTGCCATTTAATAAGTATGATTTGTACTTTTGAAACTGTTATTAAATTATAAGTATGGGTAAGGTGTAGCTACAAAATAAAGAACGAAACTTGACATCCAACTCTTTATTATCCTTCGAACAGTCATCAAAATAATTTATAACAATTTTCTAACACTGTCGATAAACATTAATATTTCATTCAGCCACTGAGATGTTTCATTCATCATACAATTATAATACACAGGGCAGAAATGGCTGCCTCGACACAGAGATACAGCGCCGCATGACCTACGTTAATGCAATATTTGGCCCGGCCTTATCTTAAAAAATAATTACAGAATTATGACTTAATATTCCCGAGACGCACCTCCGGAAAGCCGTCGGTGTTCTCTTTCATTATCAGTAAAAATATTGATAAAATACAACAGATTTTGCATTCATTGTAAAATTCAAACGAAAATATACCTAATACCTACCTAAGCATTTTGTTATATATGTATTGCACAACTGATGTTACAAGAGAAATGAACGTGAAATCGATTTGAGTATTCAATAAGGATATGTATTTAGATTCCTATATTCTATTTGGATTGTTCACGATGCTGTGGCGCAATAGCAACAAGACGGGGAACGTAAATACATCGACATCTACTGTGAAGAAGTTCAGCAAAATTTTCTGTTATCTTATGACTACGTATCTTTTTAAATGCAATGAACTAGATTATAAGTTAACTGAACAAGCCCTTGCTATTGTCACACAGCGAGATAAAATACAGTTAAACACATATATTACGAAAGTAGGTACATAATTATAAAGAAAAAACAAACGCTTTTTACAATAACACACAACACGGTTGTGCGTCCAAATGAATAATTATATTTATATATTTATTA
Source organism: Polia nebulosa (assembly GCA_951329385.1). Lineage (NCBI taxonomy): Eukaryota > Metazoa > Arthropoda > Insecta > Lepidoptera > Noctuidae > Polia > Polia nebulosa. The sequence continues at coordinate 9,525,947 of OX589588.1, read as the reverse complement.
ATTAATTAAACTTGAAACTCATTCCCGATAGCAAAGCTCACAACCTCGGAAATCATGCTCCCAATACCAGCTTAACTGTCGTAATATTATACAATATAGTCGATACAATAGTCTGTGCAAGCGATAAATACATAACGTCCGTTACTTTATCGCTCTACGCGAATACAAAGGAAACTTTACTTATTGTAATGTAAACGTTTTCATCCGATAACATGTGTTTTTGTGCAAAATTGCGTTCATTGATTTGGCTATGACCTCATACCAGTGCGTCTGTACTGTGATAGTTATACAGGTAACAGTAATGTGTCAGATATCGTACAATGCAACACTTAATTATATCATATCATGTTCTACAACGGACAAGTAGAAATGAATTCTAACAAGAAACAAGGATTTCGCATCATCGCCGAACATATTGAGCAAATTTTAATACAAAACACATCGACGCTTCCAGAGAAAGGAACTTTTAGGAACGAACGACCGAAAACAGCAGATAACACAATTGTAGAATCTGAAACTACGGGACCCGGATTAGACATTTACAAGAGTCGCCGCGCACCAACAAGCAAAGACCCTTGTATAAACGTTCAATACAAGCGTGTGCGGCGACCTCAGGATCAACAATGAGCGGGCCCGGGGCTGTAACATTGTGGCTAATTATATCACATTAACAATTTATTCTAACATCCAAGGTGTACTTACATGATCTTTATAATAGTTCCCTATAAACGGGTCAACATCCATTATGTTCCGGTAATAAAATATTAATTCGTTAAACCTAACCGTGTACTTATTTTACAATGCGAAAATACATTTTATTTTTTAAATATTCTTATGCGTTCAGACTTTTGAACTTCAAAAATGGATAACTCCCTGTACAAATTTAACAAATGTACATTTAACGTTTTGTTACTGTGATTTGAAGGTTTATACTAATGATATTCTAGGATGCAAAGTTCTTCATTACACTTAATTACCTATATTTTTATAGTTATAATCACATTTATACAGTTTGACTGACAAATGTGGTACAGAAATATATTATAGGTATCGTTCTGACCCTGGTACGCGTACAGTCGAGTTCAAAAATAAAAAGAGTTGAAACTGCAGGGTCAGATGTCATACTCTAAAAAGCAGGAAACATTTATATTTATCAGGACATCCAACATATATCTAATTTTCATAACCCTCCTTACTTCTGCCCCTGACTGTACCACACACGAGTGCGTGCTACGACCAGAACAATTGACATCATCAAATGACTTAAGATTACCAGGATGTGAATATTAAAGCAAAAATGCTATAACATACAAATTTTGGTACAAAATGGTACATTTAGGCACTGTGAGTAAGGCAACTACAGTGAGACGATATGGGGAGGGGAGAAGGGGGACAAGTGGTTCTTTGGGCCAACGAGCAGGCCGGCATACAAATAATATCGATGTAAGGGTGCTACAGGGGTGGAAAGCAACATCTAAGGAAAGCGGGGAGATGAAGGTAATTATGAACTATGGACGACACAATGTACAGTTTATTTCAGACAATATCATCTAAAAATAGGGCGGATCGTGATATAGTGCATATTTTATTGTAAATATTTTAATTTAAAATATAATATTGTATGTGCTTAAAGCTGACTCGTAGGTATATTGTTCACTGTTACAATAACTACTAGTATTAACTTTATTTAAGTAGAAATAAAACTTACTTCAGATCACATTAACAAAATCAAAAGTAAATGTACTATCAACAAAGTTGTTCCATTCATTTTTGTAACCAATTATAGCCACTAAATAAACCTACACATACTTAACAAGTAATTACATAAATATGATATTCAAAATTGACTCGATAATATTTTGGTCTGCAACGAGATACGACCATACATACATACATACATAATTATAACGGGATTTATAGTATAAGGTATGCTCGAAGCATAGACAGATTCAAGTCAGAAGAAAAATTATGAAGTCCTTTTTCCGAATATTGAACAATCTGCAATGCTATTTGATAATAGCTCAAAGCAAAATCCAGAAAAAGATGCTATATATCTTTTTTGTCTGAAGTTCTTCTCTGTCTTTCTAACTATGTACTCGAGTGTCGAAATGTCAAGAATTTCTAAATTTTACGATATAAACTGTGTTTACTTACAAAATCTGCTTAGAGTGCAAGTGTTATCATAAGAAATTTTAAAGCTTCGTGTGGTACCTTTACATATTCATCTCTAGCTAACTTTACCTACTTACTTACATAACATTCGTTCCTAACGGGACGTGTATACATATTATGTAAATATCATTATGATTTTCATGTATAAATATGTCAATAGATAAAGTAGATTTTACAATACATATAATTTATTATCTTCTGTGATGACACTACGACTACTAATTTACAGATTCAAGTTCGGATGTCACACTATTATTATAATTTTTAAAATGGCACAAAAAACTTTTTAAAACACTAACACAAAAGTCAACAGTCGTTTGTTTATAATATAGTCTTCCTCGCACTTCACACTCTTGTGGTCCGTGTCCATCGCACTACACAACTCCTTCAGCCGACAGCCGCTTCGTACGCACAAACTTCAACATTTAGTGCACTATTACATGTTACAGTCACTAATCTTTAAATTGACTAACTTTAAGCTAAACTGACAATGGCACGGATTGCACATATAATGTCGTCTATTTACAAGGGAATTCAATATCTATCTATATGTACTTAAAGTTCAAAATTGTTCTGAAGGGTTGCTATTGTACTTAATTTTAACATTTAATCTTAATCTTTAGTGTACTCGTGTGCATTACAATAATTAATTACGTATTAATAGAGGGTAGTGTAAAGTTGAACATTCAATTATATAGGATCCCATTAGAGATCTACGAATATGTAACGTGCTTGCCCAGAAAGTGGGGCTCGATTCTCGTGGGAGAACGTTAGTCGACCGTGCCATCAAAAATTTTAAGCACCGTTTGATTTGGATGCACCTTTTGCTTATCAGACTTTTGGAGTGATAAGATTAGCACTGTGCCGCGGGGGTACTCTGTTCAGTTCTGGTGGAGCGAGTCGGGTCGGAGGACGGTGACCGAGGCTCGGCAGACAGGAGGCGCGGGGCTCAGCAGTGCGGGTGCAGGGGCCTCGGGTACGAGCCGAAGGCCTCGTAGCCTAGCTATGTGGCCCAGCCCTCGATTCGCGGCCGCTTTGAGTGCGGCTGCTCGTAGTCCAGAGGGCCTGCGCTGGAGTGCCGCATGTCCTGGCCGGCCGGAGAGCCCATGTTGCTTGACGATACTGAACCTGCAACGTGCCGATACACTGTAATTGGTAAGGTTAGTGTTGGTTAATAGGTTTCAAATAAAATTTAGTCACTAAATTATCTACTACTAGCTATCTCATGCGATTAAGCAATCAAATTCACTTTTATTTTAGCTATGTAACGAAGTTTAAATCCACTGCTAAAACCGGCAATGCCCTTCAATCCTCATTACTATATATTTCAAACAAAAACAACAGAGGACCAAGAATACTGCCTTGCATCAAGACACCAAAACACAGGCTTACCTAGCAGTGGATTATCACAGACTAGAAAAATGAAACACAAGCTGTTAGCAATACTTCAATAGGGCAAAATACACACCATCAATGACTCCAGACAGATGGGCGGGCTGTGGCGCGGGCGCAGGAGGGGGGGCGCGATGCATGTGGTCCGGGGCGCGTGGGGGCGACACCGGCTCGGCTTTGATCTTCACATTGCTGGGCGACGCCGCTGGGGGAGGCGTCCCGCCGCCGCCCAGGACTGGCAAGCTGCTACTGTTGAGGGATTGGGAACATTAGTTATGGTGGAAGAAGCAAAGGGGCCTGAAACTTCAATTTGGAAAATCATTATAGTCTTGACTAGAATATACTTCTTGAAAGCAAATGTTGAGTGGGAACATTAAAATATTTTGTTTCTATAGAGGTGTTCATAATAGATTAAGAAACAAAATATTGTACAAGGTATAACACCTAGGTTCAATGAATAAATAAAAAAGAAACTGTTATGATTTTTTACTTGATCTCACTAACTTTGTGCACAGTAATACTCATTACAAAAAAAAAAAAACGGAAGGTAGGAATTATTCACAACATTGTTCCTAGCCTTCTCATTGAACCTACGCATACCAAATGCAAAATGAAGTACTTCATCAAGCCAACCAGCACACTAGCACTTGTCATAACGGCAGTACGTTAACCTGATAAGCCTGTATTAGCGCTATGTTTAATTCATAACAGCCAATTAGAAACATGCAAAGAACGTAGAGCCCGTAGCAACCGATAAACTTAATTGTTGTTGTAATTATCTGTGCTCGATTGGAGCAGTCAAGCGCAGCGACCAAGTGAAAGTAGTACTTCGTTTCACAGTACGAACCCCCCTCTGACACCTTGTTTCTGAACAACTGCGGAGGACAGGGAACGTTATTGATACTGGTCGGTTAACAAGGCTGTTAACAATACCGTTGCTGTTTTCGGTGCTGTGATCAACAGCTCCGGTAGCCGTGATCGTCTAGTGGTTAGGACCCTACGTTGTGGCCGTAGTAACCCAGGTTCGAATCCTGGTCACGGCAGTGATTACACTGTCATGGCGGAGCAAATTTTTTTAAGAAAAATTTTAATTCATACAAACTTAATGTTTTTGGATTTGGACCAGTTTTTAATGATATAAAGAAACTGCAAAAAGCAAACATGCTTGTAATGTTAATTATACAATTTAATTTTATCAGCAATATAATCGCATTCAACAATGAGATTGATGATTGAAAATCGGTAGCCACTCTAAATGCAAATATCACATTACACAGCTTATCAATACTAGTAAAGAGTCTACATAAAACCGTAATAAATTATCATAATAATATTTCAAATACTTCCATTTATCTGTAAGATGATTGACTGCATATGAAGCTGGCAATGTTTCCTTTATCTACAGCCAAACTTTATTAACTGTTACAGGAAGGTATCTATTAACTTGATCTATTAATTTACTTGACATTGTTTAGGATACAAATTATTTAAAGATAATAAAGCAACTTGGTATTTAAACTATCAAATGATCATGGAACACAATAGGGCTCACGTTGTTGATTTCATCTCAAAATGGTAAAAACGACAATTTCATAATTTGTGCCAGTAAATATTCTTCATTCAAAAAGACGCCATCTCTTATGATCTACAAGAACTTCCCAGTGATTTTAATAACAAGAGCAAGGGCAATAAGTCGAGCATTGGCAAAGAAAACTGGTCGACGACTTTCACATTGTAAAGTGACCATTAATTTTATTGATACAGACACAGCCTCCAATAGCCGTGATCGTCTAGTGGTTAGGACCCTACGTTGTGGCCGTAGTAACCCAGGTTCGAATCCTGGTCACGGCAGTGATTGCACTGTCTCGGTGGAGGTATGAATTTTTGTAAATTTTTCTAAATGGATATTTTATGAAATTTAAGGCTTTTAGAAAAGATATTACTGCCATCCTATGGAGGTTTTGTGGGCTACGTATAAAAATTAGCCTAGATTCCAATTGGAAGTACAAGTGTACCTATTCTATATACCTACATTATATTTAAGATTTTAAATATTCGGGTTGCTTTTTCGTATTCGACTGTTCTTCGTTCCCATTTAAAAAATGGTCTTCTTCTGTATCTCCATCAGCATAATTTAAAAGAACATTTTCAAGAATCTCTTATCGAGTTTCTTATCAGATTCAACAATTCACTTGCTTGCCACAAAAACTGTAACAAATTAATTTGAGTTTTTTCTTACTTTTTTGGTTAGTTTAATACGAATCCAATCTGAATCTGTTCATGCGTAACGGCCATTCATTTGACACGCTACGCCTCCCGGAAGACAGTCTGATACAAGATTTTATCTTGCGTTGTGTCCTTGTCAAAATATCCTTGTATTTCGTGCTAGCCTTGCATTATTTCACACTGAGTCCCTTGATTATTTTTAATGTAGCTATATTTTTATTATATATGTGTGTATGCTATTAAAACTTTCCACCATTTAAAGTTTTAATTCTGGCTTATAATTTCTTCTTGAACTACTTCACATTCAATTCGAATTGGTGGTTTTGTGCCATTCTCATTATATTCTAATTAATTTAATTAGGTGGCATTATATCGCAATCATAAAAACAAATTACTTTCAACACTACTAGAACGCGCACCGCTAACATTACAATTCTTGGTTTTGTGTTCTTACACGTGTCTTCCAAATGTGTTTTTGTTTTTTTCTCTTTTTAGTTCAACTGCCTACACATGGTAACCGGCAATTTAAATTCGTTTAGTTGTTTTTTCTATCACATAAATTACTTCGTTTGTAATTTAATTTGGTAAGACTTTTTTCATCTAGGCTATGGAAATGAGATAATTTAGCGAGTAATGTTAACACAATGGCCACAGCTACTGAAAAAGCTCCTTTAAATATAGACTGGCGAGATGATATATTGATCAGTTCCTTTTGTGCAAAGTATTAATGAGTTAACTAACCATTTTTACGCAATTTTAATCACTCTGGCGCACGCAACCGTAAATGTTCGTGAATTGTGATGTAACCTTTAATATAGCGATTGTTGTTTTCGACAGTGTTACCAGCGGTTCCGACAGCCGTGATCGTCTAGTGGTTAGGACCCTACGTTGTGGCCGTAGTAACCCAGGTTCGAATCCTGGTCACGGCAATTCTCAATTCTTCACGGGAACTCTTTTTGGTTTTTTGTTAGTTTGCTGTCGAAGTTATTCAGAATCAGTGTTTTTAGTTTTAATAGTTTAATTTAATGGAGGAGCTCGTGGCTAAAGTAATAACAGCCGCACGGGTCGATCCATCAGGTTAAGCTACGCTTGCTGGGGTTGGTCCATGGATGGGTGAGCCTATTTACATATCGAGACTCCTCCGTGCCTCGGAAAGCACGTTAAGCCGTTAGTCCCGGCAATCAATCGTGGATATTTGACATTCGTTACGGGTCGTCAGAAGCCCGAAAGTCTGACAACCAGTCTTACCAAGAGGAATCGTATTACCCAGCATTTTACATACGCATGTAAAATACGATCCCAAGATAGTTGGGCAAAGGCTAGGCAGATTGAGTCGACTATAATACGGCTATAATATTTCTATTTTTTTTATTGTTTCTGAATAACTTCGGCAGCTTTGTTAATTATTACAACAAGCTTAAATTAGTAGACAACAATTACGCAAATCTTCATCAAACGAGTCCTATTAAATATTTATGATGTCCGTATTCTCTAGCATTATCATTTTAAATTCAATTCTTAATTTGAATTTGACATTCAAAATTCTCAAAGGTCAAAAATAATTTCTCATTTTAATTTTTTGAAAGCCTCAGTAACTAATAAAAAAGGACTCAGTTTAAGAAGATTTCCTTTATTCCCTGTTCACACGCTCAAGTCGTATAGCCAAAACCGAATTCACAATTGCGAAATGTATGGATAAGTTCGAAATCTTTCACAGCAGAACCCACCCATACATACGCCACTGGAAACCCAACACTAGCCAGCAGTTTGGACGAGCCAAAAGGGTCATAAGCGACATATATAAAAGTGATATGAAAGTGATCACAGACATGTACCTGTTGTGCTGAAGCGTCTGCAGCTGATGCGCCCCCCACGTCAGTCCGATGCCCATGTCCGAGTTAATGCTGAAGTCTTGTGGTCCGAAGTTGCCGAGTCCTGAGTAGCCGAGTGGTGTCTGGAAAAAGTAATAGATAGGGTTACTTCTGTGATTATTTTAAAACGAATATAACTGCCATTACAAAGACAGAAAGTCCAAATCAGATTTTAAATTTTATTATCAAAATGGGTTTCTTCAGAAATGGCAAAATTGATGTGCATCTAGGTATGATAAATTTTGAAATTTTTATTGCCATGGGAATAGGTGGTTAACAGTGACAAGTTACTATAATTTATTAAGATTTTAGATCGACTCCATTAGAATGTAACCACGCAATTTAAAACACATCTCATTTTCCACATTAACCTGTTGCATGTCTGGTGGATAGCGCATGGGCCGTAAACTATTCTGAAGTACCGGACAACAGATAGAATAGAAAATCTATTCTTCGCGGCACTCGAGGGGCCTTACGGTATTTGACAGATTAAAAATCTATTGAGTCTACTCACTAGCCGCGCGACGGGTTATTGCAGATTTGACTCTAGTTACGACTGTTACAATGTAGTAATTAAGGTGGAAGCGCCAGGGTAGCTCGCGAAATTCAAATTTTCTTACGTTTTTTGCAATTTGCAGGTCAGTGTCAGGTTGTATCTTGGTAAAAATTTGATTCGCGGCCGTAGCAAGTATGTATTTATAGAATTATAATCATGAAAATCAACCATACAACTCTTCAGTTAGAATCGATGTGAAATGTAAGTATATTTCATGAAATCATGACATTTGGCATCAATTATAATAATAATATAACTATGACGTTTTAAAGCCATTGTTGTAACTCAATGGCAGTAGGTATGTACCTTCTTTTTTTGGGTTAGTAAATCATCTAATAACTTCACCGGCTCTGGGTGGAGCCGGACGGCGTATCAGACTTTTACAGAAATCCACCAGTGTTCCTACAGTTTTTTGTGCCAGTACCACGGTGACTCATTCAAACACTCCCGCCATCCTGGCAGGATAGTAGGTACCCTGATCTTAAAAGATGGATATCGTTGAAATATTAAAAAAAGTCCCTCACAATCACCTCTCCACCATAAGATATGTCGTCTTGCGGCGGCGGCATAGAGCTGGGTATGACGACGCGCAGATTGTTGTGCCGCGGCGAGTGGTGCGGCGGCGGCGCGTGCCCGTGCGACTTGTGGCCGTGCCGGTGCGGCGACGGCGCCGGGCCCGGCGACGGCGAAGGCGTGCAGCCGGCGTCTAGAGGAGATCCTGAACCTGGGTAGCCGTTTGACATCTCTAGCATTCCACCGCTTGGGTATACTGCAATAGAAGAAAAAAACGAGGTTAATGATTGAGTAGTAGTAGAAATTAATATAGGTTTAACAAGTGGAAGGGTATACTGGAGTAATTGGACTGTAGGAGTATCTACAGATGGTTTAGTTTGACAAGAGAAAAATGATTTATCAAATGCATAAAAGACATCCAAAGGTAATATTGAAAACTGATCGGATAAAACTACGCTTCTGTTGTTAATAACTATGAAATCAATGACAGCTAAGGACCTTTAAAAGAGAAATAGGGAATATGTAAATTTAGTTATTAATCTACCTGAATCGGTTTCCGAAGACGAGGGCCGTGGACTGATAGAAGTATGCATCTGTGGACTAGCTTGCAGTAGTGACTGATCGTAGTTGCCGACTGGAACGCTGACGGGCAGGTTGTAGTTGCTTCCTGCCACGCCCACTCCCACTCGGCTCCCGTTCAACTGGTTCCTCTGCATCATCATTTGGAATTCCTCATCAATCTTGGAATACTTTGCCTCGGTCCTTGGTGTCAGATTGTACTCGGGCTCAGCCTCAGGGCTGTCCGGTGACATCACTCCGTTCTTATGCTCTTTCTTCGTTAGTGCCTGTAAGTGTCAGCGAAAACAGCTCAGGTGGCTTGACGAGCCAAACTTATAAATACTCTACTCGTACTGTATTAATCTGGCATGCATTAAACTCCAGTTAAATTATTAGATTACACCCTCTATACACACCATTAGCGTTATCGGATTCAATCGCGTTTAGCGTAATTGCTACTGTTTCGTTTATTCAGATTTTATCACGTCAGTATGTAGTGGAGGGTTCAAAATAAAACAGTGCTCTCAATAAAACTACAGTGTCACTATAAGGTAAATTGTACGTGTCAAAATTTTTTAGCGTACATTTGTGTGGTGTCGAACGCAATGATGCAACACTGACTTTACCCTAGTATCAAAACATCGGAGTCAGGTAGGCGCGGTTAATTCAAATAAACACAAAATATATTTACAAAACCCATGCTGGTACAGGAAAAAATAACATAAATATTTGGGGTATCTAGTCATAAACTGTTAGTATAAAACGGGGTGTCTGGTGTTTTGTACTTCATCCTTTTTTCTAACAGGAAATAAACATGCTGCTGCTTTACTAGTTGTGTTTGTCTATTCTTATGTGTATATTGATGTGATATCGTTTACACAAGGTCTTTGGGTACGAGTTCTACATATATAATCTAGTGAGGTTGGAACATTTGCTTGTTTATGTCGGGGATCGTTTTAGTATCAAATATATGCATTAGGGTATTGTGTGTAAGTACAAAGCACGCGGTTAATGGGATAAGTCAATTTTGCATGGACATTGCATTGCGATCACGGGCACACAGATGACGCCGTACTTAATGTACCTCGATGATGTTGCGGTTTGTCAGAGACTCGTGCGGCTCGTTGTATTCCGTGTATTTCAAAAGAACCTGCAAAGAAATAAAAGTATTTTTAACAGATTTCGAAAAAGGAGGAGGTTCTATGTTCGACTGTATGTATATGTTGTCCACCGATTTCTCTGTCAGTTATGGACCGATTTTCAAAATTCTTTTTTATCCGAAAGAAGAAGAATTTTATCGAAATTGCTTTTAAAAAAAACTGAACAAAAACGAACGAAAACGAAAAAAAAACGATGAATTAATTAATTAATTAAAATACGTATACATAGATGACGTTTTGGTTTTCTCCAATTACGAGTATGTTTAAATTCCACGTTCCATGTTATTGGGGTTTTTAGTTCTGGGGTATAAGAACTAAAAAGTGAGAAATAAAAAACTTTTTTAAAGAAGAAAACAACTGACTTCCAAAAAAGAAAATACACTAAAAATTAAAAAATAACTTTAATTTCGGCAGTCGGTGTCAAATATTTTTTTTATTTGAAATCTCTTTTTTTTAGAATGGTTACGCACTACGCCCGATCCGAATCCGTGAAAATACAGATCTAAAAGACGGACAGGCGGATCTCTATTGCTGTCACTCACCTATGTGAGTGACAGCAATAGAGCTCCGTTTGATTTGGTTAGGTTTTTTCCTATTGCTGTCACTCACGTGTCCGTCTGTCCGTCTTCTAGATCTGTATTTTCACGGATTCGGATCGGATTCGGATCGGACGTAGTGTGAAACCGCTCTTTATGATCTTACACAAACGAGTCGTCCCGACCTATATATCTCTATAAATCATCTTTATTAATTAATTCGTTTAAAGTTATCTCCTTTATTTACTAAGTATGTTTTCTTTTTTTTCCACTTCTGAGCCATCACAAACCGTACATTGAATACAATACAAGTCACCATCGACACTTGGCTTGCTTCATGGCAACAGTGTTGTTTACCTATTCATGTAACATTCGTTTGAAAAAAATAAAATCTTTGCATAGCATACTGTGTAGTTTAACGTAGCCACCACACAGACATAAGGTCAACCTTACACAATTAAATACATAATTACAAATAGTGGCAGATCATTTGACTCAACCTTATGATCTTTACGAGGGGTTTATTCAGTCAATGTTGGTAGTAAACCATAAAAATATTCATGCAAATAACCTGAGTCTAGCTGCTATTGCTGCTATTACCAAGAGTTTCATTAAAATATAAAGCTTAGTATTTATAAGTGGGGCGTGTTAGTCGTGTAACGATAAATTACAGCGAACCACGTTAAAAGAAATTAATTCCATTACGCTTGGTATGAAATATTTTTTCCTTCAAAGGCATAATTTACTTCAAATTACAAACCAAGTATCAAAAGAAATCCATATTTACTATATGCTAAGCATTCATCTTTCAACGTCATGAGCAAAGTTTAAAAAAAATACGTAGAACAGGAAGCAAGTAAACCTGAATTTACATACATAATTAATACCGTAGATCTACGTAAAGAAATGATAATAAAGAACGAATTTACATAATTTGTGTAATACTTCATATACGTTGATAATCTAGAATTAATTAGTTTAAGATTAAAATGATAAATCCACAACTTCACTAAAGATAACATGTGGAAGAAATTGGATGGATACGTCTTAAATTACCATAGGAGATAGATATATAGGTACCTATATAGAGAACGGAGCAATTGTATTTAAAAATATAACTTTTATATAACTAGACTCAACTAATAACACCGAATACTTCTCTAAAAGAAATACTGAAGAGATTAATATGGAGAAAATACTTCATATAAGTATATATACAAAGAATACAAAGTAAAAATGACAAACCTTGTCCATATCAGTGCTGGCATATTGGTAGAGTTTGTTGTTGGAGCTGAAGATGATGAGAGCGATCTCACAGTCACACAGTACACTAAGCTCATAAGCTTTCTTCATCACACCGAATTTGCGCTTGTTGAAGGTCACCTGAAACATTCAGATGACTAATTTAAGGAAAATGAAGGAACGTAGAACTACAGTAGTTGGTAACGAGAAGGGGACGATAGTTTTACAGAGAAATATTTTTTTAAAGTCTTCGATATTGATGAAATGTTCCTAAAATTTTCCCAGGGACAAGCCACAAAGTTCGTAAAGCAATTACGGAGTTTTTAACTACTAACACCACTTTCATTTTCAAGCTTGACTACACAAGTATATCATTAAACTACACGGACTCTTCATATTGTAATTTTGATATTGATAAAATGAAAACAAAAGCATTTTATTGGGTCACGGACGGAATCAAATAATTACAAATGGAACTCATCAAAGTTATTTGTCATTCAGTACGTTTTAAATTCCAATATTTCAAGCTATTAAATAATGCACCATTGTTCGTACTACACATCATCTGCGGTTAATTTGTAATTTTCCTTAATACTCTAAAAAATCGATAGGTGTTCTGGTAAAGTCAATTGTTTAGGAACAACTGACTATTAGTAAATACCGAATGTTTCCTGTTATTTATAGGTACGAAATGTGTCGTCTGATTGCAGAATGATCATGTTTTATTTTAAGTACTTATTGCCATAAAGAACAAAGGAAGCTGGACCGCCGAAAGCAAATTGACCTTCGCAATTTTAATTCTCCATGTCTGGTGTTGGTATTACTAGACCACATTAAAAGAGCTTCTCTGCCCTCTTCTAATTAAAAATGTGCTTTGAACGAGGGGTACATGAGGAGTGCTTTGTAGGGTCATAATAAACTGGGCAAGGTTGATATACAGTGTAATCGTATAATTAATAAATTACAAGCGGGAGCGGTCGTTGTCCCGTCCCGATAATGTTTTGCAGTGGGAGTGTTGATAGGCCGCATCTGTTAGGTCATGCCTCATGGTAAGGTCATTTCACTCTCCTCCAACATTATGTACGAACTTCGTATTGCACGTATCGCTTTTTTGTTTCTGTTACAGTTACATAAGCCAAAACATGGCCAAAGGCAGTGCTAAGTTCCACCATCCATCACTCTTCTGATGTCGGTTTGGTTTCGAAATGTTTTTTGTAATAATTTTATTATTATACGAGGAAATTGAGCATGTTACTATCAGATTCATGTTTATGATAGTGAGACCCTATTAGGTAACCATTGGAATTCTAACTATTCAAAAAAGTATTTGGCATAAAGTACCAACCTGTCGATTCCGTTCGTCCGTAATCCGGGATATTTGTATTTTCTTCCGACCCATGGTGGCAGCAATCTTGGAAGGGGATGCGGGGAGCGGGGGCGAGAAAAAGAGTTGCCTTCGGGCTGGCTGCTACTGCGGACGTCAACAGCTGCTACCTGCAGACAAACAAAACCAAAAATTAATACAAATAATAATATCACAAAGCTTAACCCATAAACACTTCCAATAAAACCTACTTCCAAGTAAACGATACCGATAAATCACAACATGAATCAATTTTTCATTGTGTCCCTTATTACTATTGCCATAAAGTCGTAGTAAATGACGATTTATTAAGGCCAAAAGCTCTCGTCATCGCGCTTGTGCCATGAAGCCATGGTCGTGATTGTGACCATAGTGAAGCAAGGCCGATGACAGATATTATAGAATGGGTGACGTAACAAAAATATAAAGATAATTACGTAAACAGAATAATATTTTGGTAATTGTGTAGAATATTAGGTAAGTTGGTAGCGCCCCTTATGGACAAGCTACTTTGCTTATCTCAGTACTGTTAGCAGGTTAGGTGATAAGATGTTTTTTTTTTTTTTGCTTTTAGATTTATCCATAATCCAGTAGCTGATGTCCATCATAAGTCATAACAGATAGTGCTATCTGTAACTGTTCTCAAAGCAGTTGGTATGTGATTGTTTTGAACGTATGTTTCCTCATGACTGTTTGAGACTGGTGATAAATAGAGTTCATGTACCTATAATAAATAATAATGTGTAATATAATAATATTCAATTATGCATAAATTTGTTTAAAATTATTGTAATGATTTGTAATACTATAGATGATGTATGATTTCCGGACGAAATAGAGTTTAATCATACTTAAACTGCTCAAAAGTAATAAACTTGTTATCAAACAAAAAAGCACATGTAAATGACAGATTAATAACGAACTTCATAGATATTGTAAATTAATAAAAATGTAAGCTCCAAAGCAAGGTCAGAGACAAACCGACCGGACATCACACATTCCTACTACGTGCCTAACAGTTAAGTGATAATGTTTACAACGATTACGTAATCATTGGTGGAACCAGCTTTATTGGACTATTGGGGTCTGATATATCTATACGTTAATCTATGAGTGTGACAAGATCGTTGTAAAATAATAATTAAAACTTTATGAGATTGTGATAATAAATTAGATAAAAATAACATAATGATAATGTTACATAATGTAGACTATTTTGGCAACATTTAAATATTAATTTATAGTTGACTGAAATCTTATAATAAGTAATCAATATCATTACAAGGATACAAATAAAAACATCTACATTATTACTATCCGCAAATCTCTTCGTCTTGACACTGTCATTGAAGGTATGGATATCGTACCTAATATCAACATCCATAATTCATGGCCCACCTTTGTTGAACAATAACGATAAAACAAAGTAGGCGTTTTACGTTTAAACATTACAAAAAGTTTTTGGCACAATTCCATTTCTAAAGTCAATTTTCTTGTGGATGAAGTTTTTGGAAAATGAAAAGAAGAAATTCGGATAAAAATGTATAATTGGAGGAGACAACATTTTAAAGATGGTGGGGATTCCAAACTCAAAATTTTGACAGCTAGAAAGTTGTATTCGTAAAATGAGATAGTTACCAGACACAGTGCTTGTAACAGGAAAACGTTGATTACCAATGTTAACAGCAGTTAGGCAAAAAACGGGGTCATGTGGGCTGATAGTAGGGTCATTATGCAAATCTCTGTGACCTGCTGTCTTCTACGCGCTTTATGGTATATTTAATGTTTCACTTTGTGAAGATTAGTTCACAGCGATGTTATGTGAACTATTTTGTATATTCTACTGGTGACTACTTAAGCAGTGAGTGCGGAGTCCGACGGATGACGGATGTCCCTCGTAGCATGTAAATTGACGGATTTTTATAAATGTTGTATTTATCGACTCGTTTTTGCAGTGAGCGTTATAATGTTAGTAGTTATGTTTGAGTTTTCGTTTCGCTACTGTTGTGTTTTATCAGTGTTTTCTGTAAAAACTGTTATTTGAACCCAAAAGAATAAAACAATTTGTGTGCCTTTATATTCAAGTTTGTTTTTTTAACCTTAAATCTTTTTTCTATAATATAGTTATAAGTATATCAGGTAATTTAATCGTTATTTAATACCATAAGTAGGACGACTGAGCAAGTTCACTTCGCGTCACATAAAACCAGGATTCTGTTATTTGTAAATTAAAACTTGTTGATACCTTTGAATTCGAAATTAATTTTCCGAGAGACGATATCGGAATATTTAATAGTTTATTATTTGCGTACTTACGTGGGTGTAAGGAAAGCAATATTTGAAATGGATAGGAAGAGCAATTTATATTATGTTTTAATAGCAACGTGTATTATATGTTAGGCTGGTAGATTTTAACTAACTAACTTATGTAATTAACATCTGACATAATATGTAGGTATTTTACTTCACAGGCTGATTTTAGTAATGTGGAAAGAAATTAATTTCAATAACAAAAACTATATTTATTAATAATTCTTATTATAGCTATAACTACGAAAATGGAGAGTGATATAGATGTATCTGATACAGAACCATGGGTGGTGCGACGTCATTATAACAGCACCAATATTCATAGAAACACATAACCTTTTATGCGCTTTTGCTATAAATATAATAGTAATGATCCCTGAATCTAAGTATTGTGTCCACGCATACGTGGACGATAATTAAACAACGGTTAACGAACACAATAGAGAAATAAAAGAAAAAATAAATTGGTTAAAACATCGATTGCTCCCGATACAAATTACAATATAGGCAAATTTGGCAAGTAATTAGCCGATACGAATAGGAAAATGTTGGATTATTTTGAAGATAATCACTTAATTACTTCCTGTGTCTAATCTGATTTGATTGAATTTATCATAACCAAATCGGATTGAGTATTAAACGTTAAGAAAGATTTAAAATTCAAGGGGAAAAAAACATAATTTTAGGGATGATCTTAATAAACCTAAGTTTTGAACCCTACTTGAAAAGGAAGTATCTCAGTTGTAGGTAGTAGAATTCATGTTATTGATGTAACAATTCCGTCATAACTGACGACGTCTTTATCTTATTTGGTTTCAGTTACAAGTCTTCAGAAATTCCCGCCGGGATTCCATCTACGAACAGTAGTTCCGTCGACTTATCGGACACACGAGAGTGTTATTTTCATTGAAGAACTATTTTAATTTAATGTTTATTGTATAGGTTGCCAAAAACTGTTTCTGCTATCAGCTACTCTGAAATCTTTTCTTAGTCATCCTCTGCCTCTTTCACTTTCTCTTAATTAAGCATTTTACATAGTTTTCTGTTTCAAGTAGCACAACGTTGCGTTTCTATACACATTATAGGAGAAAAAAACATAACGATACATAAGTAATTTATCGCTGGTCCACGGTGAACACGCGAGGGAGCTACACGTCAGTGGTTGCAAAGGGCGTATGTTTCTTGCAAGGTTTCATGATACACACCTTAGCAGTCGTACTAAGCTTGTGGCAATAATTCTGTTGTAGTCGTGTTAATCACATTATCGGTAAGCTACATCTCACTGGGAATATGACGTGCATTAAAATGCAAAGGGAAACTATGTAGGTATATCAAAACAATGGTATTTACGTTGTTGTTCGTTTAAAATGGTTTATTAGCAGGTAAAACAGTATTTTGTATGTCATCCCTGATTGTGTATATACGAGTACCTATGACATTATTGCGAAAATAATTAGCAATGATTTTATGTATTGTTTTGATTTTTATTCTTTTTATCAGATATTAATAAAAAATATAATTTATAGATTATTCTGAAATTAAAAATCTTTTCAAAATTATTTGACTAACTTCGAAATGAGTTATTCAGAAATTTCCTAAGTTACAAAGAGAACACGAATAGTCAATATGTAACTTCGAAACTATTTTCTTCAAAGTTCGCATACCTAATATGCTTTAAAGTTCCTACAAATAAATAGTTTCTGCAGGCTCTTAGATCGATCCTAGTCCCCTTAGTTTCCATTAGTGCGTGATGTGGGGCGCTGGTTGACGTGATTAAGTTCTAGGTTGCTTTTTATATGACCTAATTTCATAATTCATCATGTTACAAGAAAATTGCACCACATAAACCAGTGTTTATTTTTCTACTCAAGTTACTTTTAAAGCTGATCGTTTATTTCTTCAATTTTGCAAATATATAAATTTATTTGTAGTTGGGCTGTATTTGAGTTACTAAACATTTCTAAAACATTATGTTTATCTTTTTCAGATTTTTAGATATTCTAAATTGAATTTCAGTTAATTATAATATTCTGCTTACTACTAAGTACTAGTTACGGCAAACCTATTTGATGTTAAAAATAGCCCTGAAATATTTTGTTTCAAAATAAATGACGTCTAGTTAAGCTCGTAAAACTGGAATTTATTGCATAGATTATTTTTCCGACCCAAATATCGACCAATAGAATTGCACCATTCGACGTCACGTGGTACAACCTACATGGTATTATACTGAAAATTTTTTGAAAATTTTCTCTGGTCGTTGCTATATATAAAATAATCCCCCGAATACCACACGAGCTTCAAAATTATCTGGTATTTCCCGATAGGTTCCCTGCAAACAAATAAAATCGTCAAGTTTTTCAGGAAAAATCACTCGCGCTTCGCGCTCGTGATTTTTTAACCTGAAAAACTTGACTCCTTCATTTGTTTGCAACGAACGGAAATACCCGATAATTTTGAAGCTCTTGTGGTATTATAAGTGAATATTTTCTTTGGAAGCAATTAAAAGTGAAAGCGAAAAATGTTTTCATTTTGATGCCTCGCGATTAGGACTTGAACAGTCTAAATTAAAGTGTCAACATTTAATTCCGCCATTTTTCAGTTGGCAACTGAAAGATTTTATTATTCGCGCCACCGCAAAATTCCGATTCTGTTAGTGTGTGAGTTGGTGCATGAACTTTCCTATGTGTGCATGAAATATAGTTCACGGTGTCATGTTTGCCCAGTTTCCCCCATTTCGCTGCATGTGTGCGTTAGCCTACGCATGAAAGCTTACTGGTGTGTGTTTAGTTGAGCATGTGTGCATTTAACTGGCATTGCCCGTGTGTAGGTCAAAGGGTGTTTGTAGGGGGTGCAGGGAGGCACGCGGCAGGAGGGTGTCAGGTCACTGTGTTTATAGGTGGCTTGTTACGCGGCACTTGCGTCTAATCATGCATTATCACGTTCCCTCTGCGGGTGATTATCGTGTGGTCTAATTATCAGCGTCGTTTACAGATTGTAACCGAAACATTTATAGCGAAACAGTTGCAAAAGGTATTCAGGTAAACTTGATTTTACCTCAAAATTTTATCTACTGCTGGATTACACATCCCGGCTCTATAAACAGGACAACATTTTGGTTTAATCAAAAGAACTAAAGTTACCTAATCAGTGTGTTGATGTCAGTGTGCCATATTTTTCCTATAGGTAATAACCACAACTTTATTATCCCTAGAGCTAGCAAAGCCTCCTAAAGTGGGTAAATATCTAAAATGCGTTCATATAAAAAAAAAATCTTTTTTCCAAATTGACCTCACCTTATTTATTTTAATTAAATGAACTGGAAGAGAGTGTATGCAAATTTAAGTGAAGCCTAAGCATTAACGACGACGCAGTCTTTCCCTTTTTTCTCACGGCTCATTAAGTTTTTTTCTTAAAAGGTTAACATAAGCGTAAAGCCGTGAACTGGCCTCGCTCAGAGGTAAATAACTGAGAATATCTTTAACGCAAAACTCAAAAAGGAAAGCCTGGACCATAGATTAATGGGAAGAATTACCCCGACAAGCAAAAATAAGAAGAAAAAAATCCAATAAGAATTAAGAGCGCTTGTTTTTCTTGGAAGCATGGAGTTCATAGTCCTCAATTTGGGGTAGTAAGGAAGTGGGATTTGGTGGCCTCATCTTTCTTTTTATTGCAATTGGGTTCTATCGTCAACAGGTAAAATTATTTATAAACTCACCCCGTTTACGCGTGGAAATGTGAGCGAGAATTCTGCCACAATTTCTCCGAAATGTATATAAGATTCCGTCTGGAGCATCTATGATCAATGTAATTCCTTTAGGATATTATGACGTTGCTTTAAAAAGAAATATGAGAACAAAATGCATGTTAAATGAAGCGTGTATGCACAGATGATTCTGCCTGTTCAAGATCGTAGCCGTGATCTAGATCTTTACAAATCAGTCTATGTTAATATGAAAAAGATGAGCACAACAATAATTTTCTAGATGTAGGGCTAGAAAACGAAAACAATGCCAATCATAATGTACATAAAAACATCATTACTTCAGTTAAAACTGTTATGAATTCAGGAATCATGACTGACGACCTCAATTTCATCTTTCACGTGAACAATTTTAAAGAGAAAATTTTACACGTGCCACGCTTCAACGATTCCCTGAATCCAATAACTCTCTACCTATATTTACTCTACTGAGAGCTTTCAACAGGAACGTTTCACTGGAACCTTGAAGTAGGAAGTGCAATGACAAAACAGATATATAGCTGGTTAATAGCTCATACACCTCAGTTTTATATTAAAACTGAAAGTTTATATGAAAATAAGTAGGACAGAAAAAGTCGTCCAATGACGAACAGATAGAGATTCTTTTATTGGACGGAAATATACCAGTCAAAAATTCATTATATGGTATAAAAGTGATACTGACATAGTTAGAATACTAATAAGTTACATGCAACACGAAACTAGAGAAATATTTAAATTGCAAAACAAATTATGCCAAATGCAAAACACGCTCACATTAATTAACTGCGTTGAACTTCTGATCGTGAAATCCGTAAGTAAATATAAAATATCACC
Source organism: Polia nebulosa (assembly GCA_951329385.1). Classification (NCBI taxonomy): domain Eukaryota; kingdom Metazoa; phylum Arthropoda; class Insecta; order Lepidoptera; family Noctuidae; genus Polia; species Polia nebulosa. Next base: position 9,505,469 of record OX589588.1, on the reverse strand, counting down.
ACATTTACGATCCTAATTGGGCGTTACGATTGACTTCCAAAGGTTCCAAATATGGACCAATTAACAAATATCCCATTAAAATAAACCGAGGAGTAGAATATGAAGAAGAAAATATCATTAACAAAAATGACGTTACGAATGATACACTGAATCTTAAAGCTAAAGTCCAACTGGGTAATCCAGTAGTCCTGTTTACAGCTCGTAAAACTGAAACAAGCATATTTAAATTTGATTGTGACACAGATCAAATTTTCAATAATGACACTCACTTGTGTAGTAATGAAAAAATCGGTAGTCAAGGATCGAGGCGCGTGGGCGAGCCGTTTCCAGGCACCTCGTCTACAGTACCTCGGTTTATATACATTTCATATGTATATGTACGTCAGTTCTCGTCTAGTTACAAAGCTTTGTAGATATTCAAGGGGTTTAAGTCTGTAGGTTTAATATTTTTATCGGATTTGCACGTCTTTGAGTTTACTCTTAGATGGAAATACCAAGAAGGATTGATATATAATGTACAAGGAGAGTGAAATGTGGTTTGGATATAAGAAATGAAGGTGACGAAAAAAGGCGATTACACAAAATAGTGTTTCTACAGAAAAATCTCATAAATTGATGGATTGATTTTTATAACTAAAGCAAAAAACTAATTTTAAGATCACTAAACTTTTTAAGAAGATTGCGATTGGTATATTTATAAGAAACGCTAAGTACATAAATTGCTTCGATTTTGTGGTAGATAATAAGTAAAGTAATGTTTTCCCTATTTCCCACATAAAACATGTGTGGAATAATAAGAAGCTGATTCACCCCGCTTATCTTTTGTTTGTAGGTCAATATGGGAACTTGCCAAGTGTTACAGATAGACTCAATAGAAATCATAACGGAATGCTACGAATATTACTGTATAAACTGTGCTAAGCTCGAAAATACCGGTTTTTGAACTGTGCTAATCTCATGAATACTGGTTTTAAAAAGTACCTTTATCGATTTTATTACGATAACTCGAATTTCTAGTACAATCTTAAGCTGATATTTTTTTATCGTATTATAATCACAGTGTAATGACAAAAAAAAAAATTAAACGAAACCAGCACAATGACCGGAAATATTAATTTGAACACACAGAAAATAGATACAAAACAAAAACACATAAATAATCATCGGTTCTACACAAAATATTGTATTTCGGTAGACACAACATTATTGTGTCCACCGAAAGTTAATTATCGTCACAATAGCTACTAACAATTTTGGTTATTGGATTACCAACAAACAACATACAAACAGATTGGAGATAACTGCATTAAGCCAGAGAATATAGTATCCATCCAAGATACGGCCATAACTTGGATTAAATATGTGTATAGGTTTTTACTCTGATAGCGTGTTTGTGATTGGCTGATAAAACGGTAGCCATGAACAATTCAGATTTATTTTTCATGAGTTCGTATTTTTTAAATCCTTTTTATATTGAAAAAATATTTGACAATGATTGAAATACGTCGCTCGGTCCGATGCAAAAATTTAGTTTTAAATTTTTTGTTTCCTTATTTTCGAGTTTTGGACAGAGCTTGAAAGCTTTGATACCGGACGCAAATAGAGAGGGGTTTGTGCTCCATCTGTTTCTAATAAGTAGATTTAAAAAAAAAGTGTGTTTAAAAAGGAAACAAAATATTATAAAATCGTATAATATTTAATGTAAAACGTAGATAATTATGTTTATATATTTTACTATTTTTACAATTAATGATGTTATTAATCCGAAAATTAGACCCAAAAAGCCAGTAATTATATTGAAACTATAGCAAACAATTCCAGTAACTGTTCACTAATCACTTTATATCAAGTCTCTCTAGGTCCGTTAAATTGATTTCAGTTTGCGGATTTCCCGGATGCAATCGCTGCCATGCCGGTGCCGGCAATCCAGTTGCCATGGCGACGCCTTGTGAAACTAGATAGGGATGTAACTAACAATTTTGTAGAGCTTTTCTCGGTCAAGAGCACTAGTGACGTCAGGTAATTCCATTGTATTTCTCTGTTAGTTGGGTGGAGTTGTAAAATGTATAGAATGAAGTAAAGGTTTTTATCTAACGATATAATGAAGTACATGGTACAAAACTCATGTAGTGAATTTTAGTGGCAGTTGTAATAAATGCGAATTATGGAGTATGCATGCCATTTTTTTACTTCCTTTGTAGTATCTCATTAAATGTCTATAGTAAATGACTCTGAAAGAATTTTTAAAATATCTTCATCAGAACCGAAGTTATAAAGCTTTAAAGTTGATAATAGAAAGAGAAGTCCGAGATGCCGATGTGACGTCAAATGTTATGATTATGACGCTAATACAGCTACTATAGAAAAAAGCGATTTTGATTTTTTAAATATATATTTAATAGTTTTTATTTAGTATATTTAATTAAAATTGTTATATCTCGCTTTTTATCGATCAATTATTTTGATTTTGTTTTTACTGTTATTATGCCATTTTTTTATATTTATCAATAAACCGATTGGTTAAGAGACATTTTTTTCATGCATATTCCCTAATAAACGCGAGCCAAAAAAATAAGTACGAGAAATATTTTTTACCATAATTCTTAGGGCTCTTCTCTTAGCTACAAAAAAAACCCGCATTGTGGTTAACTCGGTTATGGTAAATCCATTTTACATTATTTAAAGGTATTTGCGAAACTAATTAGTTACGCATGACGACAAATTTACCTATTAACCGTATATTTTTCGCAACCAAAATCGAATGAACAAAAAGATACACACCTAACAGCCCAGCACAAATAGGAACATCACCAGCTTTAACAAAGTCTACAGCAATTTTACGAACCCGTGCAATTTCAGCATAACTCAAACACCTGTTTCACCCCTACCGCGCAACTAGTCGGGACGGTGCGGTGCGACCTTGTCGGTGCAGGGGGGGGCGAGGGGGCGAATGGGGTACACCCACGCGCTTATTATGTCCAGAATCCTAATGTATACATAACGTGATATCGCGACGGAGTCTCCACTCAATCAGTATCGGATTGTTTTGACAGTAATTTTCGTATAGAGAAAGGAGCAATAAATACTTTAATTGGATTTTAAGAGTACAGAAGATTCGAAAGAATTACCGTGGCAACTGAAGCACGGGTTTAGCCAAGAGTCTGACACGCCCTCCCGCTCCACCCAGAGCTAGAAGTCAGCTGAGGATTACCCACCCTCAAAAGAAAAATAAGATTTGATTATTTGCTAAGAACGCCCTATTCGTCCTTCTTACTTGCATCTAGACAATAGTCTAAAAATTCCTTTACTATTTCTACTAAATTAAATCAACTTTTAATGTTGATATAAAATTTTAGGCATGCGAATAGGGTATCCATTCAATTTTATTCCAATCCCAGCCCGGTCATAACCGCACAGGTGGGTTGCACTGAAAGGGTGGCACTTTGCACATCCCACGCACACACACACACACGTGCTAAAGGAATACATGTGCCTGTGTTCGGGCACGTGTAAGATCTGCAGATTTAATTGTTGCCAGCGGATATCCGATGATGGTATTAAGTGAAAATGCGATTTATTTGCGACCCCGGGTGTTTTCCGCTACCTCGAAGTTTATTTTTATGTTTTTTAATGGTTGTCTTTTTTATGTCGGTGTTTTTAGTAGAACTGTGATACTTACGCCATATTGAACACTTTATTAGATTCACTTGTAACTAACTACGTAAACAAATCTTGGAAGTTAAATTTGACCCACTTCCCGAACTTTTGCGTAGGTACATGTTTAGTTTGGATGACAATGCATGGTTTGCTAGGTGACGTCATTCTACATCCAATATGGAGAACTCCCAAAGATGGCGGACTAGTTATTTTGTATGCATTCCCATGTGTTGGGTATCAAATGAAAGGATTTGCTCAGAAAAACACGAAAAAATAAAAAATAAATGTGTTTTTTAGATTTTTTTAAACTACATAAAAATATATAGTCCGATACTTTACGGAAGTAAGATGGCGTGTGACAGGATGTAGGTGTTTTATGTATTCATAAGGATGGAAAAAGATGTTGGTCTAAACATGTTAAAAAATGTAAAAACCTATTTTTTTTTGTTACTTAGTAATTTTCTTAGCTTGTCGATGGAAAATTTTGTATTTAAGGCGCAGTTACACGACATTTGAAAAAAATATGTTACTCTAGAACATTTTCTTCGTAATTTGATCTGTGAATATTTGAAATTATATTTTTATAACATAGTGTAATTAATTTGTAAAGTTATGTCTAACGCGGATTAAAAATTGAGAATCACGCAAAAACTATAAAGCGTATTTTTATGAAACTTTCACCATTTTAAAGATCATTTAATTATTTATATTTTAGTATACGTGTTTTGGTATAATAACTGCTGTTATATGTATAATAAATTAATCGGACAGGGCTCCTTGATGGGAGAATCCTATTACTGGGTGGACGTACGACGCGTTACGTGAGCTCAGCACAGAACACGCAAGCTAACCACTCAAGGTTGTTGGCAGTTAATAGCGCCTTAAATATGTTTGGCCCAGTATTCAGCGACGGCAACAGCATTCGCCGACGCAGCCATTAGGTCCTCACATGTACAGGTGACAGGGCATGCGGAGCTAGATGAGAGGTGGGCCATGGTCTGGGGAGAGACGCCGCACAAACACCGAAGATCGGAGCCATCGGAGAACCCACACTAAGTAATGTAAGACTGAACACGCTCAATCAATAATCAAACCTAGCCTTATCCCAACTATCTTGGGGTCGGCTTCCCGTCTAACCGGATGCAGATATTTCCTCGTCTAACCGGATGCAGATATTTCCTCCACATTGTACTGGGTAATACGATACCCCTTGGTAAGACTGGATGTCTGACTTTCGGGTTTCTGACGACCCGTAACGACTGTCAAAGATCCACAATTGACAGCCGGGACCAACGGCTTAACGTGCTTTCCGAGGCACGGAGGAGTCACGGTATATAAAGATGGTCACCCATCCATGGACCATGCCCGGCAACCGTAGCTTAACCTGATGGATCGACCCGTGCGGCTGTTATTACTTTAGCCACGAGCTCCTGAAGACTGATTATAATAAACATTCCAACAAAGGGACTTCCAATAATGAACTCCAGCTTAGGATGACTTACATTTCCCAGAAAAAAATTGCAAAGTAATAAAGACTTGGATGTCTTTATTACTTTGCAAATTTTAAGATACATTAGACCGGAAAATTTTATCCAGTAAGGAAACACGTGTGAAAATACAAGACTGAGAAAAGATGGTGTTAATAAAAGAACAAATAATACGCTATTTAGCTAGTATTACTGGGTTATTTGCAAGTGGGACTGCATTTATCGCCACACCCTTTGCGGTTAATAATTGAATGTTTTATTAGATAAATGTTAGGTACGCCCGACTAAGGTAGAAATTAGTAACTCTTTGTAGTGTTGTATCTAATATTGGTGGAGTGTCGTGACAATTTTTAGGTAAACGAAAGTATTTTTTTGAACGGCAAGTTATTATGAATATGATAGATTTGGTTTGGCTGTGACTGTTTTTAACACACTTCTAATACAAGGGTTTTACAAATAGCCACTTCACTTGTAATTGTACTTACAATTGCCAGTAACTAACCAGCATATATTGTATGGATTTGAACACTTTAAAAGAGACTTTGACCTATGAGTTTGTTTCGGTGTTTCTTCTCAGGGTAGTCAGCTAGGAAACACCAACCTCATGTAGCTAAAAAAAAATGTTGACGTGTAAAAATGTTGTTAAAACCTACTTACAAAAATAAAATCATTTATCATTTATTATCATTTATGTAAACAAATCTTCCCCCATCCCGATTTCTGATTAAGCTGAAATTTAGTTTGGATGACAATGCATGGTTAGCTAAGTGATGTCACTCTAAATTCAATATGGCGGACTCCCAAAGATGGCGGACTAGTTATTTTGTATGGATACCCTTTATATGGGTATTAAATGAAAGGGTTTGCTGAGAAAAAAAATTCTAAAAATAAAAATTAAAGTGATTTATATTTTTTTTTTAATTACAGAAAATTGTTATTATTTTATTATACAAATGTTTTAATGGTGCATGGAGCGGCAATGCATTAATAAGTAAGATGAATAAATTTATAATCAATCTTAAAAAATAAGTTTTTAATTAAAATTACCGCCTGAAAAGTGGCTCTATTAGTCCACTTGTAAAGCAACTTTCAAATTAATATGATTGGAAAAAAATATTAAATAATAATTCCTTTGACACATCGCAAAAACTTGATTCGCGAAACCAATAAATTACAATATAATTCTGTGCTTATAAGGAAAACGAAGGCATTAATGTCTACAACGGGGTCTATCCATGAGTCTGCGGTGACGTGTGACAAGATGTCATGAGGCCAATAGTCGATCTTAACGTTGGAAGAACAAATTAAACAATAATAGCGGTACGAATTATGCTATATATTAATTTCCAAGTACTTACATTCACTTAGCACCCCTAGGCACTTAAGGCGCAGTTATACGACTTTTAATGGTTTTTAATTGAATATCACATCTAAACGACAAGTATTCTTTCTATGAAAAAAATATATGTTACTCTAGACAATTTACGTCGTAATTTGATCTGAGAATATTTGAAATTCTATTTGTATAACATAGTGTAATTCATTTGTAAAGTTATGTCTAATGCGGATAAAAAATTGAGAATCACGCAAAAACTATAAAGCGTATTTTATGAAACCTTAACCATTTTAAAGATCATTTAATTATTTATAATTTAGTCTGTGTTTTATTTTAATACCTGTTCTTTTAAGTGTAATAAATTAATAATGGGTCTAATTGCGGACAGCGCTCCTTGATGGGGGAGTCCTATTACCGGGTGGACGTACGACGCGTTACGTGAGCTCAGTACAAAACACGCAAGCTAACCACTCAAGGTCATTGGCAGCTAATAGCGCCTTAAGTGATGAAAATGTGAACAAGAGCGAGTTAGTCTGGCGCATCAAGGGTTCCGTACCATCGTGCAAATATAATACTATGTAGGTACTTAGTGCCATTATTATAATCGAGCAAAAAAAGCCAAAAAAGAAACACGTTTCTAGTAGGAGATTTTAATTTAAGTTTAATTATTTGTTGTTAAAGCGCCAACAGAAATACACATTCTGTGAAAATTTCGAATGTACCTATTACGATTCATGAGATACAGCCCGCTGACAGACAGACGGACGGACGGACGGACAGCGGAGGCTTAGTAATAGGGTCCCGTTGGGTACCCTTCGGGTACGGAACCCTAATTAGAGCTACATTCATGTCGTGTTATTTGAAAATTGGGTTCCTTTGGGTGAAAACTCATTTGTCGACAGGCTGAAAAGCCAACTGTAGAATATTCTTTTTGAACTTCAGTCAGAGTTTTCTTATCACTAACTTGCTCTTATTCCCTTACTTTAAAAACAAATTCTCTATTGAATTAAATCCATTAAACTTCGATAAACGCTTGTAGTTTTATAAATTTATGCAGAAACATGTTTTAATAGTACAAAATAACGATCGTGTTTATTGGCGCTTTTTATGTTGCTACTAGGAATACAATCTATTAAGGTTGATCGTCTGTTAAGTTTTTAAACTTTTCTATAGGGTGTGTTGGCTAACAATTTTTAACCGAAGAAACAAAAAAGGAGAAGGTTCTCAATTCGACCGTATATTACTAAATATTTTAAAACCAAGTCCCCCGCAGTATTTGTACGCGATAAACTCGAAAACTTCTGAACGGATTTTCATGCGGCTTTCTCCAATAGACAGAGTGATTCATGAGGAAGGTAATTTAGATTTAGATTTAAATGATATTTTTTTTGTTAGACATGTCAAGGAATTCAGGATCTGATGATGGGATCCTGTATAAATTAAAAAAAAACCCTCGAAAATTGTGACACACGAACAGCGTTTGTTTACTTTAAAAAAAAAAAAATTATAGCTATTCAGTCTGTTGTTTGGCGCCGACTCAAAATTAGTTTATAAAAAATTTGATAGTTTATGTAAATAAGCTCAATATTCAAAACTGAAAAGGTTTAATTATTTTTTTCTTTTTAATTCTTTTTCGTCGGTTTAATTTTGTGCTCTTAAGTTTTTTTTGTGATTATTCTGGGGGCCAATTTTAGCTAGTTGAGATGGAGGATTGAGGAAAGTTTTAGCTCAAAGTTGGCAATTGTTTGAGACGTTACAATTGACGCACCTTTTATTTGTCGAAACTATTATTTAGTTCAACTTACCTAATGTACTTATACAAGGTGACGCATTGGGGAATTTCTAGGATAATTTATTATTACAATTTATCCTATGTCTATACAGGATAAATTTACAATTTGTGTTGGGATTTCAAAACTTGGGACTTATATTTATTTACGTTTATGTAGGGCTATTTTTGTATTTTTTCATTTATAAATATTGTTATACGATTATCTATAAATAAATATTTTATTAAACAATCGTTTTTGTGAAACAATGAAAGGGAAAGGAAAAGGTATACGTAATAATATTTCAGTCAGTAAATGGATTTTTATAACAACAATAATTACATCATTAATCTAGAATTGATCGGAAACCATTGTAACGAATCTAATTCGACCAAAAAACCCAAACTTGAATGGAGTTATTTCAAATTATATCAACCAATAGTGAAATCCTACATCCTTGTCAAAAATATGGAATAATTATAACAAATTTATGTCATTATTGACATGCTGTAAACTGTATTGTTTACTAATCATATTTGGCTAGCGTTATCAGGCAAGGTGCCAGGTCGAGCAGGGTTACTGCCAAATTTTGGACATCCACAGACAAAGATTGTTGACTGGTATGAATGACCTTCACAGGTGGAATGGATGGATAAAAACGAGAGCAAAAACCGGCTGTGTGAGTGAATTCAAACTAAAGATAATGAGGCGTAGAAGAAATAACTTATTAAGTACAAATTAAGTAACTATAACGCTACCTCTAATCCATGTCAAAAACTTTCGAGCCAAAAACTTAATTTTGGTTTTCTAAGGATTATGACAAGCCTATAACGTCTACGTATTTGATGTCCTGGGACATCAAATACGTAGACGTTACAACACAACACACACGACGACACAACTTCAATTCTCAATTCTGACACTGGTGTCAGAATTGAGAATTGAAGTTGCTCTTAACTCAAAATACCTAATTCAGAAACCGGGTTTTATTGTCATACAATTTCAGGAATCCCAAAAGCACAAATGAAAATCAAAAATTCAGATAAAAATGGGTTTATGCAAACCCATTTTCATCTGAATTGAAGTATGAACTTGTTTGAAGTACCTATACAAAGTCACAAACAATTGAAGATCACAAAATTCAAAATGTTCTAGAATAAATTAGGTACATTGTTTGATCTTTGGCTGCGTCAAGATTAATACAATTAACTTAGTTACCTACATTCGAAACAGCTAGAAAACAAACAACTCTTAACATCCACAAAAGACGCTATTTACATCCACAGCACAGTGTTTTAATTAATAATTATAAACTGGTACGCTAATTACATCTTGACCCATCTTATTATCCGACAAAGCTTAACTTTGTTCTTCCACATTACTGCTTCATGTATCGTTGTTATTAATGGCAGTAAGATAACATTGCGATAGTATTTTCCGAAGGGTTAGGCAGAGCTCTAAGTAGCCTAATATTTAACAAAATTACGTTTAAGTTCCACGTACCTGATATGGAGGGGGTCCACTGTCATTTATCAGACAAAAATGTTTGCTGACAAAATAGCCTGAGAAATTCCTGACAAAAAATCCAATGACAGTATTCATGACCATCGTGAGGAAAGGCTCATGTCCTAGAACTAAAAATTCGAAGACAAGTGACATCCACCAACCCATACTGGGTTCACTTGGTGGTTTTTTTTTTTTTTTGGGGGTTGGGAAATCATCCTATGACTTCTTCCGCTCTAGGGTGGAGCGGAAGGGCGTGTCACTCTTACTGATTAAAACCCACCCCTGTTCCTGCCTGCCTCGAGTGCCCAGGGGCGAGGTAACTCTTTCGAATTTATCCTCCACCCCCGGGCAGGCATCGGCCGTGGCAGGCCCCGTCCTTTTGCTGCAACTCTTTGAGGCGCGCGTGGAACACTACGCGCCATCGACTCTCGGGCCTGGTGCTGATCGGACGGCGAGTTACCCACTACTCGCCGTCCGCAGGCATTCAGTTGGTGGATTACGGCCCATTTCCTCTCCCGGAGAGGAGGCCTGGATCCCAGCAGTGGGAATATTATAAATCCTGATTATGCTTGATTTTCTCTACGTATGGGAATTAAACTTGTTCAGATTATCTCATTTACCAAATATTTTTTATTTAGCTATTTATTGCTAGTTCTTGTATTTAAGCAGATACTAGCTGACCTGGCAAACTTCGTACCGGCTTAGAATCAATGAATAAAAACCCGTTATATACAACATGAATTTTCTTACAATTTTTTTGTGAATTTTTCCGGTGATTTAATAGGCATTCTGCTATTAGGGGCGGAGATAAATCCAACAAATTAAAGATTATACAAACCGGCCAAGTGCGAGTCGGACTCGCGCACGAAGGGTTCCGTACCCTTATCTATAAAAAAGGCATAAAAATCATGTCTGTTGTATGGGAGCCCTACTTAAATATTTTTGTCTGTTTTTGAGTACTTATTTGTTGTTGTGGCGGCAACAGAAATAAATCATCTGGCAAAATTTTAACTGTCTAACTCTCACGGTTCATAAGATACAGCCTGGTGACAGACGGACAGACGGACGGACAGCGGAGTCTTAGTAATAGGGTCCCGTTTTACCCTTTGGGTACAGAACCCTAAAAACAGTACAGATGTTCTTGAGTTATAAATGGCGTTACTAAGCCAACCATTTTTACCTACTACATATTATAGTTATTGTCTGTTACAGCATTTTTCAGAAAGATCCTTAAACAACAGGTTCTATTAATATAAAAGAATTGATAGTGTTAACAGCAGCAATACTTAAATTGCCATGTTACATAATTTTTGAGGGAATTTCAGGTATTGTGTTTACATTCAGTCTGAAAATAGAAATGCATTGTTTCAGAATGGATTGCTGCTACAACTATTTATTGTTTTAATAAAAATAATAACACATTTAAAAAATTATAGTATTTGTCATTTTTACCTGGAAAAATACAATTCTATGACGAGTTATAGCGGAAAAATTGACGCACTTTGGCACGTAGTACCTCCATAAATATATATATACATACAATACTGTAGGGACCTGGAGCAGCTTCTCTTGGTGCTGGTCCCTGGAGATTCCTCTTAGGTCCCTGGGGGTTTGTCGTACTCGCTAGCGGTGCGAGAGTGTGGTGTGTAAGAGTGACTGCTTACGTGTGATGTGTTATAAAATAAAGATGGATAGCACACTAATACGTTATATTGAATAATAAAATAAATACATGTGCCCTCTTCGAGCGGGCTACTAGAAGTGAACCCAAAAACAAAAGTCTTCCTTCTTCTTAATTTTCAATCGGCGTTTCAAGAGTTTCTAGAATGTTCCAAACTTCCAACGTGCCAGTCTTCACCATAAGGTTGCCAACATAAGGTCGTTACATGAGCTACGCCCCTACGAATAGAAGCGCAGACGCTAGCAAGTCTTCTATTCAATTAAATATTTGAAAAGCCGATTGAGACCTACCTAATCCTATCCAGTTTTTCCCTGCCTAGGTGAGGACTCATGGAGATGCAGAAGTCCATCTATGGATAACCATACTGCACCCCGAGTGATGTGTTATAAAATAAAGATGGATAGCACACTAATACGTTATATTGAATAATAAAATAAATACATGTGCCCTCTTCGAGCGGGCTACTAGAAGTGAACCCAAAAACAAAAGTCTTCCTTCTTCTTAATTTTCAATCGGCGTTTCAAGAGTTTCTAGAATGTTCCAAACTTCCAACGTGCCAGTCTTCACCATAAGGTTGCCAACATAAGGTCGTTACAATACCTACATATAATTTTACTAGGGAGCCTTTTTAAATAATAATAATAATAATAATAAATGTAAATAATATGTCTATAAAAATAAATAAACGGAATAATAATAATAATACATTTTTATTGTTCATAAAAAGAGTAAACATCCATCATTTACATGACACTGAAACCCCACACTAGGATACCCTGTGTCGTGGGGTTCAGTCTCTTTCGTCTAAGAACAGTATACAGTATTGTGTTTAAACTGGTTCTGGATTCCGTACATTTTGAATATGATCAAATAATGCCTAAATAATTGACCTGAGTACCGTATTTGATTGGTACCGTTAGGATTTTTTTATTCAGTAAACATGGTCCATTAAAGGATGATTCACGTTACACCGTGTCGCCACCGGGCCGTGCCCCGGCCGTGGCACGGACGGGGCACGGTCAAAGATTGTTGCATACATTTTATATGTAGTGATTCATGCTAGACCGGGCCGCGGCCGTGCCCCGACCGAGGCACGGCCGAGGCACGGACGGGGCGCGGCCAGGGCTCGGCCCGGTGGCGACACGGTGTAACATGAACGTGTGCACAGGGCTCGGACGTGCCCCGGCCGTGCCCCGGCCGGTAAACAATTGCCGGTCAAACAATTGCATGGTCAAATATGTATAGTATACTTTTTGTATGAACTGATCCATGCTTGGCCGTGCCCCGGACGTGCCCCGGCCGTGCCTCGGCCGTGCCCCGGCCGGGGCCCGGTGGCGGCACGGTGACAGCTCGGTGTAGCATGAATGACTAGCCCGGTGGACGTGCCCCGGCCGTAGCACGGCCGGGGCACGGTCAAAGATTGTTGCATACATTTTGTATTAAGTGATTCATGCTAGACCGGGCCGCGGCCGTGCCCCGGCCGGGGCACGGCCGAGGCACGGACGGGGCACGGACGGCGCACGGCCAGGGCTCGGCCCGGTGGCGACACGGTGTAACATGAACGTGTGTACCGGGCTCGGACGTGCCCCGGCCGTGCCCTGGCCGGGAAACAATTGCCGGTTAAACAATTGCACGGTCAAATATCTATAGTATACTTTTTGTATGAACTGATCCATGCTTGGCCGTGCCTCGGACATGCCCCGGCCGTGCCTCGGCCGTGCCCCGGCCGTGCCTTGGCCGTGCCCCGGCCGGGGCCCGGTGGCGGCACGGTGACAGTCCGGTGTAGCATGAATGACTAGCCCGGTGGACGTGCCCCGGCCGTGCCCCGGCCGGGGCACGGCCGAGGCTCGGTGGCCGCACGGTGTAACGTGAATCATCCTTTAAAGCGTATTTCAGATTTTTAATACGTATAGTAAATTGGTAATTCCTATATGATAAATAGTTAGAAAAACTGTCAATTCCTATTTTATTCGAAGAAGAGTAGATAATTCTCTGGAAATAGTTCAAAAGAAAACTACGAAAATGCCCGTCATTTTCTCTTTAGATCTTAGACTTCAAATGCAGCCTCTTATTAAGATTCTAGGAAACAAGGCTATCTACCACATATTTCCACAGAAACGCACATTCCAGTTGTATTAGAAAGACATTCGGATGACTACATAGTTCGAGATCTGAACAGCGTAATAACAACACTTTAAGTATTGTTTCTCGGCACAAGAGCAAATATTTGTTAGGTACAACGTAATTGGCATAAACTGATATTATTGTATTTACATTTTTGATAATTAATGTAATTAAACGTCACGATATTATTGTTTATCTCGTGTCAGGATTGGTGCCCTGACACAGCGACCCGGGGCCGCCGCAACCAGCAGGTGTACTTGCTAACTCAGTCGACATCAATTTTATAGGCACTTTATAGTACATTGCTGCTTTGCTCGGTGGACATCTCATTATAATAGGCACTACGTAGTACATTTTTTTCCTATACGTCAAAGCAGCAATGTACTGCACAGTCCCTATCAAATTGATGTCAACTGAGTTAGCAAATACACATGCAGGAAGGAGATGGCGCGACGACCTGGATTTCTTCCCTAAGAATTGGAAAGAAGAAGCGAAAAATCGTGACCGTTTCAAGGAATGGAGGTAGCAGTGGGAGGCCTTTGCCCAGCAGTGGGACAGTTAAAGCTAGTAATAATAATAATATTATTCACCAGCAAATTGCTTTAAAATACAAACTTGTGGATTCTGAGGTACCGTATTACAAGTATGTGCCAGAGCCAGTTCTCGAAAATGACCATGTCACGTTGTACTGGGATCGGTCATCACTGACAGGACTATTGTTGGCAATAAGCCGGATTTAGCGGTGATAGACCGATTAGCGCGCCGCACAATGATTATCGATGTCACCATACCACATGACGAGAACCTTGTGAAAGCTGAGAAAGAGAAACAAATCAAATATCTTGACTTAGCACACGAGGTTGTCGATATGTGGAATGTGGACTCGGCTGTCATAGTGCCGATAGTCGTTACCGCCAACGGCCTGATTGCCAAAAGCCTCGAAGACCACCTGTCGAAGCTGTCGTAGCGCAGTTGGATCAAGGGCCTGATACAGAAGGCTTACTAGTACTCCTCGATACGGCTCGCATCGTGAGGAGGTTCCTATCTCTGGAGCCCTAACCACCGGTAGCTTGGACCCTGCTCCCGACACCGGCGGACTACTATTTTTTTTATAATTTTAAATGTTTTTTTTTTTGTATGGTTTGTTAAAAGTATTTAAAATTATAATTTATATGTTTATTAAAGTGAACAAACGAGATAATAATATACCGCTCAATCTTTTTCTTCCTCTGAAATCGCGGCAAATCAGTCTTCTTCAACAGTATCGATAAACTCGATTTTAATAAACAACCGATACTAATATTTGGTAAGGAAGAATATAACTACTCGTAGAAAAAAGGCGTTTTTCTTTTAAAAAAGACTTTGTATATAGCGGCAATGTTTATTTATTGCACGTGTATGCATTTATGTGAGTCATTATTGCCTAAAGTGATTGTATTTTATTTTACGTTTAAAATTATATACCCGGTAGAGACAATTATCATAACTTTGTAAGCTTTGCAAGAAAGCTTACTAGTGTTATGTTAGCATTCTAACAAAATATTAGATTGTAATTAAAAAAGCTCTTAATTGAGCAATTAAGAGTGTTTCAAATCAATTTCGCTTGACAGCTGAAAGTGATTAAGGCATGCCATGTGTCAAAGAGTCTGCATAATTGGTTTAAATGTAAATACTTACCATTTTCAAATGCTGAAATTTATATTTCAAGGACTTGAGAAAAATACAGTTTGTCAAATGTAGTAAAAAGTAAACGGGATGTAATAAATCATGAAAGATGAAGTCAGAAAAGGACGTTCATTTTATAAAAAGTGTAGAACCTAAACGAAAAAAACATATAGAAAATGCAAAATATTCATCCATTAAATATAATATAATATGCAACTTCGTACGGAAAATGTTAACGAATCTTTGGAGTAACCATAAAAAATCAATTTGCATGATAAAATTCGCGATACAACCTGTCTAAGTGCGTCGCGTGTGTTCGGTTGCCAAGCAACGCGTCACTGTCGCAAGATGGCGCGGGTGACGTCAGCGGACGCCGGCGGTAAGCGACGGGAGGGGGTCGGGAGGAGAGAGAGGGGGGAGGGCAAGGTCTCAACGTCGACCGACGACCGTGTCACTTCCCAGTGAAAAAGAGACTCGAGAGAACCCAAATCAAGGGTTGTCCTTGAATTTGGCGGAAAGCAAAAGTATAAGATCAAGTTTAGGATTCTAGTACGAAAAATTATAGCATTTTAGAATAAAAAACAAGTAATTTACAAACTTCTTAAAAAAACGAAAGAAAAATCTAAGAATTTTTCAGGATTTCAGACTCAAAACACATACAATTAAGGCACAATAACAATGTTCATTAACTACATACTAGGTATGTTTACGAGTCGCAAAGTCGCGTGGCTATGACATCAGCTAAACGCTTTGTGTAGCTGTGTCACCTAACTGTTCGACCCGTGTCAAGTTCAGTGAAAAAGAAAGTGAATCGTTTTTTTTTCAAAAGTCCAATCGCTCAGCCACGTGTGTGCTCACGGGTAACCGTAGCACCTGTCAAAACAGCAATTGTATCAACAATCTCAATGTCGGATGAAAATTAGCCGTACCTATGTAAACTCACCTTCGGTGTAGTTGAGAGGCATTTGCAAAAAAAAATACATATAAATTCAGATATATGTGTTAATAATAATTCATTTGCCGATTCAGTTACTTTAATTATTATTATTCTGCAACGTTGAGCTCGGAGTACAGACTGTACAGTTGATCCATTTTAATGAAACAAACACAATGATTCATATTACTAAGGACTGCTTGCAAATTAAACGGTTAGGAATATTAACTTTTTATGAACGGCTCCAATGAAAAATGATTGTATTAACGAGAAAAGTATACATTGTGAGTACAAAAGGCGTACTCAAATTAAAAACACGTGTCGACCGCGCGATGGAGTTGTAAATGATGCTCCTCACTCAGGACACAATGAAACAACGGAGAAACATAGTAGCTACGACCAAAACAAGGCTGGAATTGAGTTGTATCCATATAATAATTTATTGTCCTTGTTTGTGAGTGAAGCAAAATGTGGTTTAAACAGGTTTAAACTAGGTAGAATGAGTAAAGTCCAAAATATTTCGACATTGACAGGAAAGCTGAATATAGTATAATGAAAACGGCCCATTACTGACGAAAATGTAGAGACAGAAAAATAAATTAATAAAACAACTTTCTTATAACCACAACTACAGGTTGTAACATCAAAATGAAAGAATCCAGCTATAACATACTCATTTATCACAAACATTTGTAACAATAAACAAATAAAAATTTTCACGCAGAACAAGAACCAAGAACAGTGACCGAGTGCCGCTTGTTAGCCGTGACAGCGATGACAATTGCATGACGTCACCCCACTAACACAACCACACTAGCCCCGTACGTATTGATAAAGAAAACCACAAATGTTTGTCAGTGGTTGTATGTGTACAAACATGTGTGGGTGTTGGAGATTACATTCTGTTGCGTTTACCGTCGTGATGGTACGATTGTAATTACTATAGGTTCATAGTGATATGTCAAACGTTTGTCACAAACTCGCACTGTTGGTACTGACTGACAAGGTCGGTTTCAACAATCTGTGAATTGGTTAATGTGCGCTGAATTGGAGCTACCTGTAAACGCTGTTATCTAATTAATGATGATGGGTTCCGCTGACATGTCATTTCACTAGAAACTGGATATGCTTGCGATTGAAAGGATTACTATTTGATATACTGATATAAACGAGTTTGAACTGTAACAATGGTAAAACCTCGTAACCTATCATCATCATCATCATCCTTTTAATGTCCCCACTGCTGGGCACAGGCCTCCTCTTTGAGAAAGGGCGTAACCTATAATCACACGTAAATAAGTCTCTAGAACTTTACATACAAAGTAAAAACCTTTACCTCTCTCATTTCCCCAGGACCACTGTGTTACTCATTGCTTTCATTTGCCCATTATCGCAGTCTGACGCATGCATACATAACTGAAAAATTAGTTGTGAAAGTCCATCGATCAAACGCCATCTAACGATCAACTAACGTGAATTGGGCGTTCAATCCAAACATTATCGATTCCAAACACACTTTTAAGTATTTAATGTCGTCTGGTCAAATATTGACCAGACGACATTAAATACTTAAAAGGTGAGATGTCAATATTCGTTACATTATTAGAGAGATGTATTATTGTGAGTGTAACTTTCCTTGTGATAGAGGATATCAGAGGAGTGACAGTTATCTTTATTGGATTATCAGATACCTAAGAGGAAAGTTTTCCTGAACAAAAGCTGAACTTGGAATTAAATCCGAGCGAGCTGATGCCATTATTGTGACTTGCGAAACCTGAAAAAGTGTAATTCAATCGGGTGACTGACAAATTGATATGGACGGGTCTCAGAAAAGTCGAGATCTATCTAAAGTAGATTTTGTTAAAATAGATGAACTATCAAATTTTTTAAGTAGAGTATATGAATTTCATATTCTTCGTAATTGTACTGAAATAAACTTTCTATGAATTCTATGTCGGTGTGGGTTGCAGTTCTATTTTTGGATTCTGAAAAGATCATAGTATGATTTTGGATGCAAATTCCTGGAGCTGAAAAATATATTGGGGAAGCAATGAGCATCAAAACGACACATTAATAATTTAAGTCTCCAATGACCTAATGACGAGATGTCAAACCATAGAGGAAGGTAAGTAGAAATATATAAGCAGACATCGAAAAACAGGCCCAATATGGTTACAGAATGTACAAATAGACTATAATAGAGAAAATCTACAAGTAACTACACAAGAAGAAAGAAAGATAAAAACAAAATCTTATGCAACTGCGGTAGAATGTGATGATAGTCTATTTACTAGATTTTCTAAGTATTTTCTGTCTATTAACAGATTTAACATTAAGGAAAGTCTAAAAGCAACACACACACAACAACCAATTCTGAGTAATAATGCTCGTCTAAAACAATTGAGAATACCCTAATCTAACCCAACTAAATTAATTGATAAGCGTTTTATATCCTTTTTGGTAGTACGGTTAAAATCATTGTTCACATTCGAGGCTCACCGTTCTCACTAGGGAATCCAAGTATTTCGCTCGACTCATTGGCAGTTTAACGCCATTAATTTCTATCCACATTCAATTTGTACTAAACGTGAAGGTGACATCGACAATGCACTTAATCTTATGCCAGTTGTAAGCCATTGTACGGAAGACGTGTGACTACACATGAAATATGCAACTGCTTAGCGCGACACTCCGTGAATGATGCATAGGCTTCAAATGCTGCGCTTGATCGTGCTTTTCCAACTATAAGCACATTAGTACCTAATAGAAGTGTAATAAACTACGGAACTGAGAACTGTGCCGTTTTATATGCACGTATAAATTCTTTGCGTGCTATAAATATTGATTTAACTTTATTATTCTTGAATATTGATAAAAACCTTTTTTTATATTTGCATACTCTGGTGATCATAACCTGATGACAACTCACAGCAGAGAATTCTCACTAAGTCCTAAGCGCTGGTCTTACCAAATCCGAACCTCCTTGAACTATAAAGCCTCAGAAGCCGTGCATGCTGCTAAAAGTAGGAACAAGTGGAGCAACATAATCATGGTTTAAAATCATGGTGTGGTCACAATCCCCAGCATTGGGGAAACGACGCAGGGTGGAGGATCTTCATCATTTCAAGCCCCTAATGACATTTAGTTCCCATAAAAGGTTTTTATGGGATTTATTTTTCTATCTCAAATACCCAATTCCATTTTATTGGGTTTTCAGTAATCAATTAAACAACTTCAAGATCATTTGATACTTGAACTAGTTGTACCATCCTTGAAAATATATTATTCTTAGTAACTGCCAAGGATTAGTGAAGTCCCAGAAGCAAATCTAGCTATAATTGAATACTAACAGCATTTACTGCTGCTAAGCCAAATATAAGTCTATCTTATCTTTCTGTTTGTATCTAATGAATTCGTTTTATAGCTTTTTTATTATGCCTGTATTCCTGCGGAGGGTTGGTTAGGTCTGGAATTTTTCTTTTTATTCTGTTGGATTCCACGCGTTACTTTAGTACTGATCAAACTATCAACATTTTTATAAAGAAATAACGATAAAAACATTGCTATGAAATAATAGAGTTCAATATATTGGGCGGCATTGAAACTCGATCAAATGCATATAATAGATATATGGTACTCGAATCCGATCCACCTGTTGCATGACGATTTGGGAATTCTCCGCAACAGACAACTTAATGAAGCTGTGGAGTTCAATTCACTCGGATTGTTTACATTCTTGTGAACTTCTCTATCGGATCAGCGGCTAAATTGTATATTAATATCCTTTAAGGAAGTTATTGCACTCAAAGAGATCATTTCTTTTCTTCCTTTTGAAAAGATGTAGCCTGATACTCATGACAAAATTGTATTTTCTGTTGAATATGTCACTTCTCTAGCGAAGTATAAAGAGTTCGTTGTTGTTGAGGTGGATATGATAAAATGGTTGAGCAAGCTACTGATAAGGCGATGTCAGGTCATTCCTTTGTTGTTGAAGATTACAATGTCAAATTGTATTAAGTTCTGTTCTCTTCAGATGCTAATGCGTGGGGAAAATGGCGCCAGCGGCGATGGTATCTCCACTGGCACTGGATACGAGAAAAGGGTGACCAGCTATGCCATAAATGTTCTTTACAGCAATCAAATAAATTGTAGGTAAACTTTTTGCGGTAGTATCTTCATGTGTGGGACATGAGTATGTTAAATCCAGTTAATTGTGGCTTTCACCGGACTGCTATCTTATCAGTATTGTCAAAACACATTGTGAAATAATCTACTAACATTACTTAACAGGTGATTATGCCAGTTGTGATACCTAGACCTACCAGTACCAATATTCCACGGTTTCAGTTTCGTTTTCAGGTATTGTTTCAGTATCAAAATCAAACTTTGGCACAATAGGTACTTGATTAACCCAAGTATTCGATTTGATATCAATTACTTCTGGAATATCAGATTTGTGTTCTTAAAGATAAGGAGGTACCTATCGTTAGATAGTCCGCAAACAGTTCTCTATTGGCAAAACCGAAAGTTGTTACTTGAGTAAGTAATCTTTTACAGCGATAACGCTAGACGATAATGTTCCCGCACACTTCTACCGAATTCTTTTTATCCAATCGTTAGATGTCGTAACGGGCATAGTATTTTGTTTACTGCGCTCTGGCACCCGTCTGACCCAAAACGCGAATCTGTGTCAAGCAGTTTATTCAATCTGCGGGCCGAGAATCTTAAGAAACTTTTCAAGCAAAAGTAGCATTTATTTTCTTAGTTAGTAGAGTTGAAAATTGTTGTGTCACGCATCATGGGGAACTCGACTACGCCCTTGTAGGTGGGTCTCTGTCCTTGAATATGGTGCTAACGATGTGTGGAAGAAGTGGAAAGATCAGGCCGACTGCGAGTTTCAACAATTTTGTGATTCACGTTTGTGATTTTTGTATCTTCGGTCTTTAGCCTAGTTACTCTTTGTATAATTATGTTTCTTTCGATTCAAGTTATATAACTTAACTTTTAGAACCAGTTTTGGTATTGGCTTTTAGAAAATCTGTCTGTGTGTAGTATATCCAAATCTATGGATTATGAATTCTGCTTATGGATTGGATGACGTCATAATTAATGCAGAAAAGTAGAAACTGATTGAGGTAAACATTTTCAACAACAAAGATTTAAGTTAAATGTTAAGAAAACAACATTAGAAGAGGTAAAAACACAACAATCTTGTTTTCGAGCAAAGCAAAGCAAATACTATCACCGTCTAATTCTCCATATTAATTCCTCCTGTTTTCCTACAACCCAGCCAAATCCTCTAAGAACCACAACGTCTTCAGGTAAAGTAAACATCTTAGCCTAAAGTAAACCAAAGTTTCTAATAAACTAACATTTCCGTTAGACTAATCTTAACGCTCGATTAGCAAATTTCGTCGGCAAATCCGGCAAACGTGCTATCGTCTCTAGGAAGCGGATTACAGAGCTCCGTCAGGCGTGTTAGATAACAACATCACATGCTCCTTGCCAAATGCCTATCGGAGCCGATATTTATTTACTTCCACGCGTTATTTGCCAAATAAAACGATAAGATAATTGCAGTGTCAACGTAATTTAGTTTATCTAACAATGATAGGGACACAGGTATTCGAACGTGGTTATAATTTGCCGGAACATATTGCCTCTGCTTTCATAAAAACAAAAGATATTTCTTTATACGAGAAAGAGAGAAAGACATTTTAATTGATGATAGAGCTAATCGATGATGCTTTGAACATTTAAATTTAGAAAACCGATGAATCACTAAAACTATTTATACTTATAAATATAAACAAATCAAAGTTGCTGGTAACGGTCAAGTTAAAAATAGCGTCACGCGACGTGTTTATAAGCCATGATACGATAAAAACCAACACATCTCTAATGCTTATAGATAAATTGACCCATTAATGAGGTTGCAATACTAATGTTCATTGTAATTTATATATGAGCTACCAAATTAAAGATCATTTTCGTTATTTAACCCTAAAAAAATATCATGAAGAGTTCGTCAAAATCATAAAATAATCTCAAATTCTGTTGGATGATGTATTATGATAAGTTGATAAAAACATTATCTAGAGTGATTCTTGTATATAACGCTTATCGTTTACTTGTGGGCGAAAAGATTACATTAGATTGCAATGTTAGCTATTTAAGCCTTACGTAATTATGGTTTATCAAATTCAAAATAATAATAATTAAATAAATTAACGCCATTAATTGCTGTAATACCTAGTTTAATTAAAAAGAAGTTGCATAACGAGTTAACATAAAAGAAAAATAAAAACGAAATAGCGAACGCACCGCACGGCGTCGTGTTGGCAACATTGAACGCGCGAAAAAAAGTAATGGCCGCCGTCAAGGTCACAAGAAGCTGTCCTAGTCACGGAGGGCATTTACATGTTTTTATACAGGACCTGAAATGTTGCATTATTTTAATAATAATTTTGATATAACTTAATTTTAATTATCTTACTATTGAATGCCACTTCAGCATAGATAAGAATAATTAAATACAAATATTGGTTGAAGTTCGCGCCAAAAAATCAAGAAAAAAAAACTCGTATATTGGCGCCAGGGACATAAGACAGGTAATGCAGGTTGTAATGTGGTCTTCCACAGCGAATTAAGCTCAGATGATGCGAAATTACAACTTGCTAGCAGAAGCGTGATGTAATAAACAGTCGTAATGATAAATTGAAACTTATTAGAACCGTTTAAATGACACCTTTAAATGGTAAGTACCTAAATCGATTTTAGTTTGAAGAATAAATGGTTTTACCCTGATGAGTTTTAGTAATTTATCTGAAAAAGGTAACCGTAGATTTTTGTTTTAACGATTATATATTTTTTGTTAGAAATCACTCAATGTAAGATATTAATTCGTAATAAAAGTAATATATAAAACTAATTTTATTACGTGTTGTAGATTATTTTCAACGGTTTAAATTTTCCTGTTGGTTAAGTAAGGTATGAATAGATATCGATAATATTTTGAAGCCACAATACATAAAAGTTATAACTTACGAGTACATAGGTATACTAAATTTCAATATTTGCACTACAAATTTTAAAGCTCTAACCAAATCGTTACGCCTTTCATTGTGTAGACCATCTTGAGTTCAAGACATTTGTGGTTACATAATGTTGCCAACTTTTAAAATCAACCATTATATCAGTACTTACTTAGAAAACATGATATCGGTACAAAATTTAGTGTAATTTATTTAAAACAAAACCAAAATACCTATCCAGTCGATAATATCGAGTATCGACATTGCAAGTTGCCTTGCAAAACCAGAATCTTCTCATTGTAGACCCGTTTCACATAAGAAAAAAAAGTTTTGTACGTGAAGATCGCATGGGAACGTCGTAAGCGCATCGGCTTTACAATTTTTTTATTCAATCGTGCAGGACTTTATTCCATAGCAATAAGGCCTATTTTATATGTTTGCTGTATGTCACTGAAAAAAGTGGGAAGGCCCATAAATGGCGTTGCACCTGTCACTAGGCTCCTAGCACTAGACAGGTTGTAGGAATTAGGTTTTAAATCACAATGATTAAAAAGTTTACCTAGAAACAAAAAGGTTTGAGAGGTTTGAATTTTATGCAACGTTGTAATAAATTTTATTTTTATATTCAAAATTAATAATGTGTCATTAATTCATTATGTTGTATCTTTCAAAATATACGACAGACGGTTAATTAACTACAACTAAAGAAAATTCCTAAAAAATACAAACGTTCACATAAAGCGTTTTGTCAAAATGAATATGAAGATGATATCAAAGTAACCCTAATCAATTACGAATTTGGTTGGAGAAAAAACATTAATTGGTTTGTTTACTGGGTAACTGGTGACCTTCGTGAATCAAACGATATAATTCTATACCTACTTAGTGCTGACTTATATTTGCATATAACTTTTCTGGAAAGAATCGAGAGACCTACGTTAGAGCATGTTTTTAAACATTTATTTGTTAAGATTACAACAATTATAATTGAGGAGTGAATTATAATATATAATTTAATTTCTAGAATTTCGTGTTGAACTTTGACGTTTCTCAATTAGTTTTATGAAGTCTTATGTCCGCTTGATTAATATTTTAAGCAGGGGTGAATTATTTTTCAATACGATTCGAAACTCTCGGTCGAAAAGAAAATTGACTGAAACTAAAACCAAAAAATATTTTCTTATAATTAAGTAAATTGGAATGCTTCCAGCCCAACGTCAGGACTAAGACCAAAAAAAGAGACAAATTATTTATGCTCGCTGTTAACTAAAACCCTTTTAACGACGCGATGTAAAACGTGTGCGTTAAAAGTTATTATTTTTAATACTTTTACTGTGTCACTTAATTGCTAGAGGACCGGTTGGGGCTAGTTCAGTAGCAAGTAGCAACGACACTAAATTACTATCTGTGAAGCGATGCGCCCGCGCAGTTCACGCTCGCAGTGGCTCGCCTGATTGGTGCCCTAGTCTGCTACGTTCTAGGGTTGCCATTGCAGCATATGAAAAAAAACTCCAGCATTTATTCCGTGTAATTTACAGATGTATCACAGAAAATAATTCCGAAAAATCATTTTGCGTTCACTTTGTCAGCGGAATATTATTATTTATTATTATATTAACCAAGAAACATCGCTAAAGTTTAATTTAATACGTATTACTTATTTTATTATTATTATACACATAACGCTAGGTAAGTTAATTGCGATAGTTAAAGTTCTAGAATATTAAAAGTAATTTTAATTTTAAGTACCTTCAACTTTTTGTGCATCACATGAGCTGAGATTAAAAACTAGTTTTAGTGTGGCATAACTCCTTTAAAGTTGTGGCGTTTCTCAAACAAGGTAAAAAATTTGATCTGGCAGACGACGAGATTGGCGAAGCAGTATTCTTGAGATTTAAAAAATGAGAGAATTAAAAAAAAAAGAGATTGTGAATTGTGTCCTTGAAATTGATATTTTAACCGGAATCCCAATAACGATATATGTTACGAGTCTCTACCGACAACCCTAGTAATACAGGTGTCTGCAGAAAAATCCGGCCGTTCCACTAAGATACCCGTTCCCTGTACTGACCGGCTGAGGCTACTTTATCTACATTAGATTTAATAATCATCGTAGGGTAGTTAGAAAATTAAAGGCAATACGCTATGAATAGTTAATAAAAGTAATGGCAGTGTGCATACCTAATGGCAGGGATTAATACGATAGAATTTCTAATTTATGATCTTTTATATTTATTTTATTTTTATACAGGATGTAAAAAGACACATCACATACCCGTCAACAACGCATACTGTAGATCTAACAAAGTAGCTTTACGCAAAAAATATTGCTGAGAAATGACTTTTATTTCTAAGCATGAAAAAAAAAAATTTTTTTTTCTCAATGTAACGCGAACCCAGGCAAGTGGAGTTAAACCCTGCCCCTTCACTCTAAGCCACGTAGGTACTTGTCGGATACGTTTGATATGCATTGCGTTTTTGTAACTACAAATGTGTAATTTCGAAATTTCGAAAAAAAAAAATAGAAAATTCAGGTAATGTTTGTTTGGAAAAAAGTTTAGTAATAACACTCGGAATTCATTTTCGACAAAAGTAAAAAAAAAATTGCGTCTTTGACTTTCAATATCTCCAGAACCAGTGGATTCCCAGGTACGGTCTAGTGGAAAAAAATGATCCAAAAAATGGGTTGAATATGTGGCTTTCGGCTTTGGTAACCTCTTTTTACATCCGATATAAGTATGATTTTAATAATGATACGAAATGTGATATACCTGGTCTATGAAAAATTCAATAATAAACCGAAAAACAATCTTCTTGTCAAGGATAAAATTGTTTTAAATTCGATTTTTTTCTAAAGTCGTAAATATTAACACGATGTCGTAACCACGAGTAAAGCTTGTCATTAAAGTCAGAAGGCGTCGTCAGTGATGTCATACATTGGGGCTCTGCAGACATTTTGATATCACTTCGATTAATTCATGGTAATAAATTAAAAAAGCATGGTTTAAAAAAAAACTATTTAAAAGGGCTTAGTGTTATTTAAAGTAGGTACTAATTAGTCCCTTAACGAAGATAACATAAAGAATCACAGTTATAATCTAATCATACGCACCAGTAACCATGTAGTCATACGTTCAGTTTATAATGATTCGAAGATTTTTTTAACTGTTTATTCTTTGAAAGTACATGAATGTGTGCAAAAGAACTCATATTAAAACAACTACTAAAAGAACCTGCAAACTGTACAGATCATTTACTGACATTTTTTTCCTGCCAGCCGATCAATCTTAATCTATTCCGTACAGATAAACTTACATGATTTGTTTACGATAGAGATTATGCGAAAAGTTAACGATAAGGTATCAGCTGAAACCTAAAGACAGGAGACGTGTAGCTATTTATTTGGCCTATCTTTTTATAATTATCAAACTCGTAAGATATTGTTTTGACAACAGAATATGGGTCGCCTGTCTTGGATTGATAAGCACAATTAAATGATTATCCAAGTCTAAATAATATACAACTATGTATATTGAAAGCATTTTATCATAAATTTTCCGCTCTTCTGCGGAACCTCTACTTCTAAGTTGAAGTTCAAATATCTAAACAGAGCGTGACTATAGAATTTTGCTATCATAAACTCTAACCCAAACTCACAAAGCAAAGTTTAAAATAAAAATACTATCGCTTTTTGAACGGAGGGCATTGTTCCAAGACATACTCACGTAAATGCTGTGACGTAAGCGCGGCCAAAATCGTCGAATAGTGTTGAACACCCACCGCGGAGCGGAGGTCAAGCCCCGAGTACAACCGATTCGATATTACGTCCAACCAGATGACCGTGTCTTGAACTAATTCGGATCGACACCAAGAACTGGACCAGAACATACCTGAAACAAGATAATTATAATGATTGATAAATTGTCTTATAACGATTAAATTAAAAAAACTTTTTTACAAAAAAAAAAAACAACCGACTTCCAAAAAAGGAAATACACTAAAAATTTAAAAATAACTAGCTAATCCCGTCAAGCTCCTCATTAGCAGACACAATTAAAAACCTATCAGAGAGAGAGGGGCCTGACAGATTAATTTCGGAAATTGGTGTTTGTATTTTATTTCTTCGTTATTTGACACCGACTTCCGAAATTAAAGTTATTTTTAATTTTATAGTGTTTTTTCTTTTTTGAAAGTCGGTTGTTTTTTTTTTGTAAAAAAGTTTTTTATTTTTCACTTTTTAGTTGTTATACCCCAGAACTCAAAAACCCAATAACATGGAACGAGGAATTTAAACATACTCATAATTGGAGGAAACCAAACGTCATCTATGTTTACATATTTTTCGTTTTTGTTCAGTTTTTTCAAAAAGCGCTGAAGCAATTTCGATGAAATTTATATGGGACCACCTCGGGCGTATATATTCCTTCGAAAAAAAAAGAATTTTGAAAATCGATTCCCAACTGGCAGAGAAATTGGTGGACATACATAAAAAAAGAACCTACATACAGTCGACCATAGAATCTTTCAAAGTCGGTTAAAAAATTACGTCACGTCTTACGCCAAATTTGGTCCAGACTTAAAGAATGTAAACTAATGCATTTCATTTCAATAAACACTTATACACTTACAATACGTATAACATTACATTGCTACTTAAAGAATGTCGAATAAATATCGATTCTGCTTACGTCACAAATAACCTTATAAATAATATTTAGACATTGTTTGTTGTTCATTTAAATAATTTAGGCAATTATTAATCGATCTACATGACAACCAGTTTTTTGAATCAATGTTAAAATAGAAAATACGTAGTTTCAATTTGTTTTGTACGTCAATAATCAGTCGTCGTATTGAGCACTACAAATGATTAAGTCAGTTTTTTTAGTATTCCTGTTCAGTTTCGCCGCGAGATACTGTGACCCGAACTAACGAAGTGACATGAGAGACTCCATGCGTGTTCAGAGCTCGTTTCCTAAACTAGCGAGCGACCTAGTAAATAGGTTAGGTGGAAAGTCAGATTGACGCAGGCACAGCCAAAACTAGGTAGAGATTAGAAAAGTTCTGACAAAAGTCTGCCTGAACTGTGAGTAGTGTACAAACATACTAGTAAAAACGTGAAATCGAGTTCCTAATTTATTAGTTTTTACCTAGACTAGTTATTTTCTTTTTGAAAATTATACTCTATACTCAATATCTTTATTGCTTTTCCATAAAATATATGCTTAGGTGGTATGTGTTTATAATAGGGATTATTATGAACCCTGTCGGGCACAGCAAGAAGGTAGAAGAGAGGAAGCTCTGTTTTAGCTAGTTATTAGAAGAAAAATTCTATTATTTATATGTCAATTATTTAATACTAATATTTAAATGTCATTCGATTTAATTCTTTTATTTCTATTATTTACACTTGTCATTAAAATATTAATTTTTGTCTTGTACAAGCCCTGTTAGGGAATTTTAATGAAAACATAATGATTAATGAAATTAAACGATTTCAAAATGTTGCAGTATTGACACAAATCAACGGCTTTTTTGGTTGAATTATCAAGCACAGGTTTATTAGACATTATTTCAATACCTCTTCGCATTCTCGTCAGATTGGCGTGTCAAAAGGCAATTTCGGATAAACAGTCATGGCAGCGTTCACACTAACCGGTTAATATTTTAGCATTTACTCGTATAATGTACGATTTTATATTTAGACATGTTTTATAATGGCACTTGGCAGGTAGCTTCGTTTGTTGACTTGTAAAGTGTCAGTGATGAATTTGACGAAATAATTGTTTAATTTTGCATCTTATTTATAGAGGAGACTTTTATTGCTGTGTGCAAATAGAAGGTTAGATGAATGAATTGATTTTATTAATTACCTTCTAAGCACTAATTTTTGCAGCTAGAAATTCAGATACCTACGTTAAGGTATTTTGAATTTTTAGTCCACAAAATAAATGTAGATGTTTGGGGACTTAAATATAGTGCCAGTCATAATTATCGTAAATTCTTAAAAAATAAGAAATTTTAAGTTACCTATATTAAACCAACGGAAAAATTACAATGACTAATAAAATATAGTTATCATTATACTCCAATAACAATACTGTCTTATCTTGATACGCTGCAACAAGTCATGGCCCACGACAACAAGGGTCATGTTTACATTTTATAATTCGGTAGAATGCTGCAGAACATATCAGTAATCTTAGGGATGGAAACATTCCAAATCTTAGACATAGAACGTGTTTAGGGTTCCGTTCTCGAAGGGTCCAACGGAGCCCTATTGTTGTCACTGACGTGTCCGTCTGTCTGTCTGTCCGTCATCTGTCACACAGGTTTTACAGCCAAACGGTTGGAGCCTTAAAATTTTCACAGTATAAGCATCTTGTTGCTTTGGGTCATACAAATTGTGAAAAAGACATTTGCTACGGAACCCTAAATGTGCGAAGTCCAAGACGCACTGCCTAGGGGTAGCGGATAAATTCTGAAAATGAGTTACCGCACCCCTGGGCACTCAGGCAGGGAAGGAACAGGGGTGGGTTTTAGTCAGTAAGAGTCTGACACGCCCTCCCACTCCACCCAGAGCGGGAGATGTCATTGGATGATTTCCCAAACCCAAAAAAAAAGACGCACTTGGCCACTTTTTTATAAACCTATTTTTGAATATCGAACATAAATATCAACTGACAAGAGACACGAAAAACGGAAAGTTTTTCTTGCCTAGCTGATTGAAAACCAATATTGGATTAAAATTTTAAATAAGGAACGTTAAATTGTGTTTTATTTTAATTTTAACTAGACACAAGTACATAAATGTATGACTGCTATTGTTGAAATGCAGAAGTTGCTACTTTTATTTTTATTAACAAAAACACGCACGAGTTTTGCCTTAACTTATTGTGTAATTGATATGATACCTGGTCTGTAAATGCACCTTTAGATTTTTTTATAACCGTACAAAAATGGTTAACCGATGTTATTAGATATATGCGGAGGTACGCCTTTCACTTAGTGATTAAATAAGAGAAAGACAAGACAATGTACCTACCAACTACCTACATAATAGTTAACTGTAACTTTTGTATTGTGTTTTTATACCCACTCATAATTTTAGTATTATATATGTGATTAATTGATTATACTCAAATTACTACACTTAATTATTCCACTAGACAGCACCAAACTATTTAAAATATTCATCATTGGTTCATTGCATCTGAAGTAAACGACACGTGTAAAGTTACCAAAATAAATTGTAGCTACCTACTGATACTGCATCACTATTGGTTCAGTCGCTGAATAATATTAGGTGTTTACAAGTATTAAAAATATTATGTAAGAAATTTCAGCACAGCTATTATAAACAACGGCGCAATCTCGTAAATAAATATTTTATAATTGCAATTCACGTCCAATTTTGAAGCAGAAACTTTTTATTAAAAAAAAATACTGGCATAACAAAAAATTCCGTCAACAAGAAACGAAAACAAACAATCCAATATGGCGTCGAAACGTCACTCGTACTATCGGTCTCGAGCGCGTTATCACCGCGCGTAGACGATCCGTTTTTAGAAATATTAATTCAGTAATAACTGTTGGACTATTTTTAGTGCGGCCTAGGCTAAAAATACGGCGACCGTAGAGGCGAGCAATGACGCTTACACTTGATAATACTAATGTTACTCATGTAATGTAACAGTGTCAATGACTTGGTGCAATTTATTGGTTATACTGTGCACATTGACATAGAACGTCGTAACTGAGGTTATCGCCAATCAGTGGACTATTAGACAGGTCATTGTAATGGAGAAAGTGCACTTGGGCACATAATTCGAGTAGATGTATTTTTATACAGTGTTTTCTAGTGTTTCTGACTTAAAAAGTTGAGTTGTTTTGCCAGTAAAACTTTAGTCTCTTTTCTGTTTTTTTTTTTGTAGACGCATTAAAGTAATAAAACAGTGTTTTTGTGACCACAAAACAGTGGTTGTAAGTCCAAGTAAACACAGAACAAAGCCTTATTACCTCTGAATTACACATGCGAATAAAAACCATCAAAATAAACATACATTAGTATAGGTACATGGCTCGACTTAAGTTTTGCTAATCAAACTTGCGACCAATGAGCGTCGCCAACTAGCACGATTTTATTCGATTAGCACCCGATTTAAATTCACTACGCGAGGGTACATTAGCAAATTAATAGTTGGCTTACGTAACTAGGTGTCCACTGTGGAGTATTCGGACGATATCAAGCGTGAGACGTGCTTCACTGCGCCGCAAGGTCGACAAGTCGACATTGACCGTGAAGTTACGACATCAACTCACAAAAAAACTTATTATGTTTCCGCAAATCGACCGCTCTGAACCAAGTTGAAAAGTACAGACTTGTTGAAAAACGGAGGTCACTATACGTCACATTTCGTGTACTATTGTAAACAGACGCAGCAAGCAACGAATAAAAAGGTATCTTAACGACATTGGATTAAAAATTAATTTCGATTATTTGATTAAGTGGTGTATTGAGAAGTTTTTACATTCATTAATTAAGTTTATGCGAATCTGCTTAGGTTTTGGGTACAGCACTGTATTTAGGGCTTCATTAAGAGTTTTGTGGTTAGCAAGGGTTTAGTTGCTTAACTAAGTTTTCTTCCCAGAAGTAATTGATCTAATTTGTTCCGCATGTGTTCTCCAGATGAGTTCGGTACTTACTTTATTAATACATATACATACAAATTATGTTACTATAGTTAAAGACTAATAATGTCTAGTTTATGAAGTTCCGTACCGATACCATATTTTGTGGTTACATTGATAAATTAACAAACTAAAATGTATTAAAAAAATACTCCTCTATATCTTCAAATAGAAACATCTCATTTATAATTTCATCATCTGTATGATGCTCAATTGTTCTTATTTCAAATAACTTCCATTGTGTCAAATGAAAATGTTAGGTAAAACCGCAGTGTGTAATTTAATTACCTGGTATTTACAAATAATCTTATCACTCCACATAGCAGACATGATAGCTACCCACATAAATTAACCAAGAATTTTAAGGACAAAACGTACGGAGATGCATAATGCCAATGAAAATAATAAATTATGTTCGAACTATTCACGTGATAGGAAAAATACTTTTAGTGCGAGAATTTCAACCTCATAATTCCTATAAGGAAGGAGAATGAAATGAGTCGGTAAATTTACAGAATACCTACTCATGTTAATTAAAATTGGATTAATGTGACAGCTTGAAATTCATAGTAGAAAAAGTTCAACTGGCACAGAAAATTCAAAACCTAGATCAAATTGTTTAATCAGGTGGAATCTTTGTCTTAATGTTTGTAACCATATATTAAATATGAACAAGGCATGCGGTCGTCGAGTGCACGTGCAATCCCTAATCAAAACGGAACTCGACAATTGACTATGATGGACACGGGTACCCTAAAGATAGCAGTGTAAAATCAGAGCCAATTTTCATAGAAAACGGAGGGTCTCGATAACTCGACTGAACTGAAATACATTATTATCTCGCATATTCATTTTTACACACATTATTTAACCTATATTTTTAAAAGCAAACATATAAAAACATTTAAAAATATAAAAAAAGTATTAGTCCGCCGGTATCGGGAGCAGGGTCCAAGCTACCGGTGGTTAGGGCTCCAGAGACATTATTATTATTATTAGTAGCCCGTAGGTACTATCCCACTGCTGGGCAAAGGCCACCCTCTATTTCTTCCAATAAAGATGACCGATTCTTCGCTACTTCTCTTAAGGAAGAAATCCAGGTCATCCCACCTTCTCCTTTTTGGTCTGTCGCGGCCCCGTATCGCTATGTCAGCGCACCAATCCTGTGTTTTACGAGCCTACAGCTCGTCAGGCATACGGCAGAATGTCCTGCCCAGTCCCATTTAAGTAGGGCAGACTTTTGCATACATACTTAGGTATTATTGAAAACAAGCAAAGTGATTATCCTTAAAAAAACAAAGGACAAAGGTCAGAAAAATAGACACAACAGTGACTCAATTTCTTCGAAGGCTGAGCAGTGAGTAACTCCGGGAGTTTCAGCAACAAAATTTTTATACTTATGACCCAAATTGCGAACATTAAACAACTAGTTACAACCAAATTTCTGGGTCTTGTGACATCTGAAAATGTTATATTTAGACGCTCCAGAATCCAAAATTGGTTGGCCAATTGGTGAAGACATGTTCCAAGTCCGTTTCAATTAACAAAAATTATATTAATCTCCGCTAGTTGGCGCCAATGCATCATGAGCACTTGCGTCCTTTTTCTATTGTGGTGGAGGATTAGGAGTCGTTAACGCTTAATATTCACGCTGCATAGAGCCACCCACGCTAAGACGATTGTTTGGTAGTCCTGCGAATACTCGTATATACGTAGAACGGAAAACTCAGATTTATTTTGCGCAGAACTTAAGGCATGCGAATGGGGTTTAGCGCGAAAGGAAATCCTTATGTGGTAAATAGAACAACAAGTTGGGTATGCAAGCTAGTGCAAGACAGTAAGCGAAGTTAAATGTTAGGTTGTAAGTAGCAGATAACCTCGCAGGCAGACTATACAGCTAGATGGGGTTGTCAATAACGTAAGTAATAACATATGTTGTAACATACATACTCGTCCTACTAAAAATATGACCAAACTCATTAAATAACAAGCACGCCTTAAATAACTAGCAGCCGCAAAATGAGATTCCTCAAATCTTAGCTTGTTCTTCATTTTGTAACTAAGTTTAAATTTAACATAGTTTCACGTTTTACTTCTTGTAGGTAATAGTTAATTTGCACAGATGTGTTATTTTTTTACTTTTCATAGTATGTGGCCAGATGGCCTTGAACGGCAGTAGTAGCGGCCAAAATATTTAATTATTCATTATTTCGAATTAATTTGTACGAGACGGTACGTTTTTGTTCTTTTTTGTTGTGTATCGTGTATTTAATTCGTATAAGTTACATTGTGTTTGTTCGTCATAAGATTTGCATTTGAAATCTTTTAATTTTTGTAGGAAAATCCCACCTAATCTTCATGATTGTTTTGGCGGCACAAATTCTAATCATCAGTACTTACTTAATTTATTTTATTTCAGCTTTTGTCTAAAAATGTTAATTGTTGTTACTGTTCTTCTTATTGTGTATTCCAGATTTAATATTCAATTCATTGTTGTCTACAATGATGATAAACAATTTCTCTACTTCATTTAGCCTCGATATCAGTTGTGAATATTCGTTCATCATAATCACTTTCATCATCAGACTCTACAGCCTTTTTTCTTAAACCTTCATTTTCATTCTATTCTTTAGTTTCTCCATAATGAACCATTTAAGTGTCGCTGTCACCACATTGTTGACATAATAGCTTCATCATTTAACCGTATTCATTTAGATTAAAACATCTTTCAACCTATTGAATATTATCTACGAAGTCGATTTACAACCAGCATGATATCTGCCGCAATGTCTAGATATTTCTGTTAAATCTAGCCATTTAACATTGGTATTAAAATTCAGCTGTATCGTTAAAGTGAACGATTATGCTGTTAAAATGTTTCACGGGATATTACGGTTTACTCAGGTTCCTATAGACGAATAAAACAAAAGACGGTATTTTGCTGAGACTAGCTGCCAAAGTAATAATAATTATAATCAGTCTTGGACTGCGAACTGGTGATCTGAAGATGGTATTTCTGATAATGATCCTCTGGACCAATTTTCGACCATATCGGCCAATCACAGCAGAGACTAACCATTGAAACGGGATATATTAAAATCTACAAGCATAAGCACAAACACAAGTGCATCTGCCCAACCTCTCCAATCACTCTCATAGTCCAATTTCTCAGTGGCAGTCAAGAGTTTGAATCTCAGATAGTGATACTTTCTCAAGGCTCCTTATATACTTTTATAACTACACCCATATCAGAAAAAGAAACAACTGTTCTCACCGTAATCGCTAAAAGATAGGATGCAATTTGCCAACAAGGTAATTTTTTTTCAGCTCTCCTTTCAAAAATCCCGTTACACATTTTACAGATAATAAAAACTTATTTAACAGTACACTAGATATTCGATATAGTGCGTCACTCAAGGTCAAAAGTGAGGAAGTGAATAGACAATGCACGGAGCGATTTCGCAACTCAAGCGCAGACTGCGGGCAGATTGAAGTAGGAAGTCTTTGGTTATCACGACAATCGGTCAACTGCGCAGAGATAAAGGTGACACCACTCTCATTTATCAATACCATAATTTTTTGCTTCATCTCAATACTCAATTGTGAAAGATGCATCTTTATTTATTGCATTGCTATTTCACCTGACTGATTTGTTATGTAGCATCTAAATCGTGTAGTTTACACCTGTACTTTGTCTTCTGTCTCTTCTATATCAAGTGTGTTAAATGCAGGACTTTATTGTCCAGTCAAACAATAATTTACTTTCTAATACTGCACGTTGACATTCTCGGAGACCAGCTTTTTCAAGGTGGTTACTGCGAAGATCAAGTTTCATAGGGCATAACTGCAAATATACACAGTTTTATGTCACCCTAAAGGATGTTCACTGTTCACAGTCTTATCTGTTGTACTTGAGAAGGTATCTTCAGATAGAAAATAAAGGGAAGATTTTTCATCGATTTATTTTTCTTGTCCTGTAAGGTACCGCGGCGTTACCGAACGGTAACGCGGCAATAAGTTTTTAATGATTAATATTAATAATAATTATTATAATTTTTAATAATAATATTTTTTTTCGCACGGCCCCAATGGTTAGGCGTTGAGTGGTGACATGTTTATTCGTTTCGTTTTTTGATGTCTACTTAAATATTATTTTGTGATTTTTGTATTAGTTTGCAGAGCAAAATAGGTTTTATTTATTAGATAACTATTTCGGTATATTGCTGTGGCATTAAAAAATTTGAAGAAAGTAAAGCAAATCTTGAAAAAGAAAACTACGAGGAAAATGATTCTGTGTGTAGATATCTGTTTTTTATTTTACGGCAAACTTCGTATGCTTTACGCAGAAATATTAATTAAGTATCCCTTAAGACTGATAGCGAATAATCTTCCGATAAATTACGATTATTAGTTATTGAAGAATTGATAACTCGTGATTACTGAACGTAGTGTAATGATAACAATGATAATATTTTTGTTTTGATATCAAGTTTCCACGTTCCCTTTGTACTTTCAAGTTGCTGTTAAATGGCAAGAGGCTTGCCTTTCATATTATATGGTTTTATGAATTTAGTTACTAACAGTAATCTTTTTTCTTTGAAGTTAAATTAGGCATTAGTTTGATAATGATCTGCCGATATCATAATAGTAGTATAGTTAACGTATGAAAGAGCTCCAAAATAAAGCTTAGGCATACGTAACTCCTGCCCAGGGGTTGTCGATAAATTCGAAACAGAGTTACCGCGCCCCTGGGCACTCAGAGCAGGGAAGGAACAGTGGTGGGTTTTAGTCAGTAAGAGTCTGACACACCCTCCCGCTGCACCCAGAGCGGGAGAAGTCATTGGATGATTTACCAAACCCAAAAAAAAAACAGGCTTACGTAACTCACTATAATTACTAAGAATTTATTTGGTGAATTAAAAAAAAACAGGCTTTATCCGTCTTGAAAAACCTTTTTTTTATTGAAATTTTGTTGTAAGTAATCGATAAAATAGTGAACAAAATATACCAGAAAAGCAAAGAAAATTACCTTATGACAATTCAAAGTAAAGACATTTAATAATAAGCGGGCTTACATATGTGGTTATTTTGTAATTTGCTTAAACGCACTCTCCGTGGGAGCAGGCACAGCCGTTTTCAATAAATGAACTGTATTCTTGTAATTTTTTAGCCTATATCATGATTTTCTGTAGCAATTTATTATATCTACAAGTACGAGTATATTGTATTGACCATCATTGCCTTCGTTTGTGCATCCACGGCGTTCCTATATTTCTTCTCTTTTAAGGGTCTACTACGGGCCAAGTGGCACCCTCATTAAATAAAAAATGGTAGCATAGCATAGTAAATAAATATTAAAGTATTTTTACGTTGTTAAAACAGGTCTCAGAATGTTTCGTATCCAAAGTAGTAGGCAAAAGTGTCAGAAACGGCCGTTTTTGAGACCTGTTTTAATAACGTAAAAATATTTTATCCTCTTTGTAACAAACGTGACGTTGGATTCTTTAATATTTATTTTCTATGCTATGCTACGATTTTTTATTCAATGAGGGCGCCACTTGGCCCGTAGTAGGGCCTTAAGCTTATGTTTCCATAGTTTTGTTGCATAGTTTTTTTATTTTAATGCGGAAGATTCAGAGAAGATCGGGTAAGAGATCAATTTAGAGAAAAAATTAAATAAATAGTTTTATTTATTCTTTGGACTTCTACAACATTCAGTTTAAATAAGCCTTGATTATTGAGCTATAAACTCAACATTAAATCTTTATTGTTTTAAAATTTTATTCACTTTAGATTTGTAAATTAATTCAGAACGGAATGCATTTCAAAACTAATTGTAACATGAAGTTTTTCTGATGCAGGAAAACTTAAACAATTATAAATTATTAGATCTACCGAAAATGCCAACGCAATAAATAAAATTGTTGCAACTTCCTAAACGGTCAATGATTCCTGAGGAGAATAAGTTTATAGTTAAAAAAAAAAAGTTTTTTTTAAAAAAAGCTTTTATACCGGCTATCTCAATTAAATGTGCTCGGTGGGGTTATGTTGTATTATCACAGAGATGCCGTGGCCATCTTCCAGCTTCTTTATCAGATCCTGGATATCGTCTAGGTGTAAAATGCTCCTCAAGACGAATAAATCGAGCCCAGACTCGATGGGTTTATCTTATTTATTTCAGAAGTTCTTAAGGCCATCTTCCGTCTCCATCATCAGACCAGCTTCATGGTACCATATCATTGTATTGTCACCGAAGATACATATATACACCAAAGAGTCCAATCGGACATCGGAAAGTGGGTCTAATTTGAGTTGCAAGATTCCACCCGAACAAACATAGTTACAATACATACATTGCAAGTTAACTAAAAGCTTGTAGAAAACTAAGTTGATTTGCATCGAGAAGAATTTTCGAACATTATCCGTATGCCAGTCGGAAAAATACAAAAGCTTGTGGGGTGCAAATCAAAACAGCCAGCGACCTAACAGTTAGAAGTCACGACATACAGTAATATACACGTAAAATTCATAACCACAGCCGACATGAATCACTTGACATTGAAAATGCCAAAAGCCTTAAACACCCAAAATTTGGGGTGGTGGTTCTCGCTCCCATCGATCCCCGTGGAAATGGGTCGCCCTCCCTGCGCCTGTGACCTTGGGTGGCGGAGATGGTCGAGCGTTTCCGAAAAGAGCCGAAGCATTCATTCATTCCGAGCCTAACGCCCACGCAAGTGTTGGCTGGGTAGAACCTTCTGCTTCCAATTTTAATGATGTATACTTAATGTCGCACGGCTTTTGACTGCTTGAGATAGGTGTGCGAAAAGAAAAGGTTTTCTGTGTTTGGAATGTGATGATATTCTTGGATTAGATTACATTTTTAACTCTTGCAAAAAAAAATTATATACAAGGACGGCATTGCAGAATTTTAAGATTTACGTTTATAGTCATAAAATTATGTCCTGAAAAGGCCACCTCTAATTTGGTGGACGAAAATGATCCTAATGTTCGAAAATGAAGATTGACGGCGCTCCGAAAAAATCTCAGTAAAATGTTTCTTGTACACTTAAAAAAAATACAGGGATATCAAATTAACTTTAAATTAAGGTGTCCACGCAAACTGTCTCAAAATTCTTTAGATATTTTGCCTTTCTCTTTGATCAATAAACAAAATTATCAAGTTAAACATCATGGCCAATGGTGTTTAAGTTATTACTTTAAATGGGCAAGCAAAAGGGATAGGTGATAACCTTGCCAGGTTTACAATTTCCCAAAAGTTTCTTGACATAATTATTGTTGTAGACCATGAAAATAATTAAACATATCAATGATAGATCAGATGACGTCGCTGCTTTTGAAGGAATGAATGTTAAAGAAATGTCTACAGAAAGGTGTGATATTAGAGATGAATCCTTTTACGTGCATGATTGATATAGGAAAATTACTAAGCAGAATAAGAAATTGGGATTTCATTACCTAATGCTTGGAAAATATAGATTTTATAGCACTTAACAATGAGTTACAAAACACGATCCTGAGTGTGTAGTTCATATTCTTATTTTACTTAGGGCTGATTTTACAATAGTAAGGTAACTTTTATTAGAAGAATTAATGTGGCTGTTTGACATATTTTATATATTAAAGCTGTCAAACTCCCAGTTTTATTCCTCAGTTAAAATATATCTGACTGTTGAAATGTCGACCCTCAGAAGAAACTTTTGACTGAACGAATCGTTTCCGTTCTCCAGTCATACCTTGTGATCATAGATTTTTAAACAACTAATATAGGTTTCTGTTTTCCTATTATTCTTGGCTTTTAGATTGTTTTTGAGAGCACACATACATTGAGTTTGAAAACTAGACATGTTTGCTTGAAAAACACTTGAGCTGAGCGAGGAGTGCACTTCATGTTCACTATCGCATTTTGCTCTGTCATCTTTGTTTTGATTCCTTTAATTTGCTACTTTCCAAAGAAAGAGAGAGTAAACTTTAAATGTGAAAACTTAGTTTTAATAACAACCTGTTCCTACTGAAAACCTATTTAATTTTTAGGGTTCCGTACCCGAAGGGTAATAACGGGACTCTATTATTAAGGATCCGCTGTCCGTCTGGCTATCAGCGGGCTGTATCTTATGATCCGTAATAGGTAGACAGTTGTAATTTTCACAGAATGTGTATTTCTGTTGCCGCTATAACAACAAATAATAAAATCGTACGGAACCTTTCCTGTGCGAGTTAAACTCGCACTTAATTAACCGGTTTTATTATAATATTCACAAATAGAAAAGGCGAATGTATCTTTAATTACTGTGATATAGTATGGAAAGTTTACACTAAAGACATGTTCTTCCGATGCATCAAGGGT
This sequence comes from Polia nebulosa, assembly GCA_951329385.1. Taxonomy (NCBI): domain Eukaryota; kingdom Metazoa; phylum Arthropoda; class Insecta; order Lepidoptera; family Noctuidae; genus Polia; species Polia nebulosa. The sequence goes on along the minus strand of OX589588.1, from coordinate 9,465,220 downwards.
ATTTCTAGTTGCTTTGTAAACATCTTTGAAAACTACGGAAGATATATTGAAGCAACCTGCAAAAGACAATGCAGGGTCGTCTAATCTCTTCATATCAATATTTGCATGACCTTAGGAAAATTTATCACTTTAATACATCATTCGTTATTAGATGACATTAGTTGTGTCGATATTATATAATTAAATACATCTCAAGGTCTGAATGGTGGAATTTTTAGGAAAATATAAACTGGTTTTGTGTCTTCCGTGATTATTAAGTATCTTAGTTGTATTGTGAGGATTGATTTTGTTGTGAATATTAATTGGTCACGTAGTCGGAGAATATCTGCATCTCAGTAGTCCCCAAAAATGAAAGTCTGAATAGATTAGCTACTTGCTTTAAAGCAAGTAGCTAATCTATTAAATATCTTTTAAAGTTGCAGCTTTGATATGAATTCCTATGCCTCATTAATTACTTGAAACGCTTCTTGAATTTAAAATAAAATACTTTAATATTAGGTTTGCTAAAAATAATTTTAATAACAGCTGATCAAGGGTAATTGAAACTTGACGTAGTAAATTTTAGCTTTAGACGTCAGTGATCTTGAGATGTCGTAGAAAAATCATTTATAATTCAATGCATCTGAATTAATGGAAATATATATATTTAATTGAATATAATAAGGCAATGACGATGACATGATCTTGTGCTACACCAAATGTGTTATCTGAAATGTATATTTTAATAAATTAAGATATAGTTTTTAATGCGGAATACATTTCCCGTTTTTTCATACATCCGATTTAGATTGTACCTACAGTTGTATGAAATCATAGTTTTTACTATCAACACACATTAGCTATAAGAAGATTAAGGTCTATACATCTGATGCAGAACATAAAAAAAGAATGATGGAAATCTTATGAATGATAAAAATGTTATCAGAGCGACTATAAATAATGCCACACCTAATTATAATGTTAAGTTTATATAAGTAGCTGATATTATTAATACTCTTATCAAATATTACTTTTGGAAACAATGTGTGAGATATGCTACTTACGCGCATGGATAGAATTAGGAATGAGTATATAAGAGGAAGTCTGAAAGTGGCACCGCTGACGTTGTGTGGAAATCGGTTGTCGTGGTATGGGCATGTGATGCGGAGGAATGAAGAAAATGTCGTGAGGAAAGTCTTGTGTATGGATGTGGATGGCTATAAGAGTAGAGGAAGGCCAAAGAAACGATGGTTAGACTGTGTGAAAGAGGATATGGGTAAAAAGGGGGTGACTACAGAGCTGACGACTAATAGAGGAGTATGGAAGAAAAAGACATGTTGCGCTGACCCCAAATAAATTGGGATAAGGGCAGGAGAATGATGATGAATGATGATGTGTGAGATATGCTACTTACAGCCAGGATGCGTAAGCACAGACCAGCAAAGGCAGCAAACCAGCCAATCAGTAGTGTTTGCACTCTGTCGCTGTAGAAACGTGATTTTTGGTGCGAATGTGTACTGACCAAACAACCACAAAACGGTGCATCAAACTATTATCCAAAACTCGGCAAACTAGTTTTAAGGATTAGTAATAAAAAAAAAAACTTGGTAGAATCGAATCAATTTAAGAATTTTAATCGTAAAACTCTTGCTAAGTTGAAAACGTAGATTTATAATATAAACAGGTTGGTTAAGTAAAAAGTGTAAAAAATACGGAGGTAATTTACATCGTTTATTGAATTTTAAGGAAAAATATGTTGATAATTGGTAAGATTCGTAAAGAAGATAATATTATCTTATATCTTTTCTAGTTTTAATTGGAGTGCACTAAAACAATAGGTACATTAAAGTGATGTAAAAAGACTAAAGAAATAACTGATCGAAATATGAAGCACTCTGCATATACTTCCGTATCCAATGCATTCTATACAAAAAACGAGCACCATATTATCAATAGTAGTCTATCAATGAACGGTAAAGTACAACATCTGTTTACTAGTCTAGTATCCATAAAAGAAAAATCTCCAATAACAGATGAACTATTCGAAGTAACCAAAGTAGCAAACATCAAAGACCGCGGCCTTTTAGTATTGGCACTTATGATTATTCAAATCGACAGACACCAATACTCAAGTGTTGTAGAACTACTGGGTGGATGACGTAATGCGATAGCAAAACAGTCAATATTTGATATGGAGCCATTAGCCACGGCGTGCGATAACACGCGACAAGTTCACTAATGAAAACGGGACACAAAGATACTCTCGCCGCTCCAACAGAACGTGTTTCGCGAATAAAATTGTTTTGTTAATGCTAAATGTTCGACTAATTTCTTGACATGTCTATGGATTCGGCTGCGTCTAGTTTTGAAGTTATTTATTTTTAGGGTTCCGTACCTGAAGAGTCTAAACTGTTGTCACTCACGTGTCAGACGGACACGTGAAAAATTCTTCGGTACAAAATTTTGTGACAGACAGACGGTCTGTCATAAAATTTTGTTCCGAAGAATTTTTTAACTTCCCATTGACCTATTAACTTGAAATTTGGTGATAATGTTTATTATTACGTATATTTTACTAACAAGTACCAATATATTGATTTCCCTTATATGTAACCATAAATGTATCCTCATGACAAATCATGTAGGTATTAGATCTTCTACGGCGCAGTCCGATTGTTGCCTTACTACTTGGATTTTTTTCGGATATAGTATGAATCAACAATTACGTTAGAATATTTAATTTTGATTGTAGTTAGCATTTTGTAGACGCATTTGCATAAATGCAATTCAAATTTTAAATATTTTCCGTCGCCAAATTGTTAAATGTACCTACTTGTGTAAGTCCTGTTTTATGCATTAGAATATCATTAACTGTAAGTAATGAAATGAAATTGTTTATTGCCAGATTTGCATTCAAAACACATTAGACACTAAGTAATTTCATCTTGGAGTTAACTAAGGAAATTATTTATCTCACAAACACCACATTACATTACAATACAATACATATTTTGGTTATTTTGTTAGTTCAAGCTAATTGCATTATAAATAAATAAGTTAGAATAAAATTTAAAAATTTTCCACATAATTCCCACCTCCGGTGCAACACTGTCACTTGTTCAAAATTTTGAAAAATGTTTTAGAACAATAAATTAGTATTTTTGTAATAATATTCTGGAATAGTTTTTTTTCTCTTTATAAAGTTAAAAATAATCGTAAGGACTACCTATTCATCTTGTCTTAATTAATCAAGAAGAGTCACAATTTATACAACGACAAATTTTTAAATAATTCTTCAGAAAAAAAGGCATTTTTGCAAAAGTGACAGTGCTGCACCTGAGATACGATATCTTGTATAACAAATTTTTTACAAAAAAAAAATAGAACTTCCAAAAAACACAAAAAGTGCAAAATAACTTTAATTTCGGAAGTCAGTGTTTTTAGTTTTGTTTCTTCGTTTTTTGACTCCGACTTCCGAAATTAAAGTTCTTTTGCACTTTTTGTTTTTTTTGGAAGTCAGTTCTATTTTTTTTGTAAAAGGTTTTTATTTTTCACTTTTTAGTTGTGATTCCCCATTAAATTATGTTAGCGAAGCATATTTATGCGATAGCAGCAGTCGCAGTTGATTTGCTGGCATTATTTGAAGAGTTTCGTTTTGTGACTCCGAAACTCATCATCAGATCTAGATGAAATTTAAATGGAACCATTTCGGAACAAACCCCTTTCGTACAAAATAATTATTTTGGGCATCCGTCTACAAATGACGAAGTTATGCACGAAAATACATAAAAAAATACAAACATCCGAATTGATAACCTCCTTCTTTTTGAAGTCGGTTAAAAATGTCGGATCAATTGTGATTTATATATAAAGGGAATTTAAAAAAAAACAAATAATACCCTCTCACTTCTGCCGATCGCCTTTTTTGTATAATTATGGGCTGTGATAAGGTCAGAGCGAGGTCATTCGAAAGTCCCTTTTCCAGTATTGGATTGTTCATTGATACTGATTACCGAAGCGAATTGGAGCAAAAATATAAGATATAAGTTGAAGAAAGCAAGATAAAATAAAATGTTTCAATGCTCACAAGAAATCTTGAAAAGAACAGACAACTGTAGCAGAAATTTTACGGTTTCAGGCACTATTAACTTTACAAATTAATTACACTATGTTAAAAATATAATTTCAAATATTCATATAATTACGAAGGAAATTGTCTACATTGTCATATATTTTTTTCAAAGAAATAAAACTAGTCGTTTAGACGTCATGTTCAATTCAAAACCATTAGAAGTCGTATAACTGCGCCTTAAGACATACAGATGAACAAGAAAGTAAACACTAAAGTGGTAGAGTAAAAGGCAGCAAGAAGAGATGCAAGAAGCAATTCTAATAGAAACTATGGAGAAAACGAAAGGGAAAATTCACGGGGACGAAGAATGTACGAAAAGACGCGGACGAAACGCAACGTACGAAAAGTCACGAGTGTATCTAAACGTTTGACCTTTGTCTGCAGTAGATCATGCTACTGATAGAGTAAATTTACCTACTAGTTCAAACACTTCCGTGATAACGGCTTGTTACTAGACTGACAATTGAAACAAAGATGTCTCTGTTGTTTTTGAGATCAACAGGGAAGATTAAAGTGTCAAAGATCAAAGAAAATGAGTAAACGTTATTAGGAATATGAGGATAATTTGAGTCATCAGTATTGTAAATGGGAAAATCAAAGTATCTCGAATATGTTTGCATCTATTTCATTATTTTTGAGATAACATTGATATCGCTAGAAAACAGTTGAATCGCAATTTTCTTTGCTAATTGTAGTCATGCAGTCTCTATGTGCTTCGATTCCCATATTATGACAGTCTTTAGTTATAACTTGTTGTTATTCATTTACGTGACTTTGGGTAATCTAAGGCAGTCATTATCAGAGGTCGGAATTAGGTAGAGTTATTTATGTACTTACATTGATTTCATACAGCGAAAGAATAAAGTGGATATGCCTTAAAAATCCCGAGATTAATTTTAAAGAGCAGAAAAATCCCGTGATTTATTAAATAAAACGCTATTTTCTTTTACACAATTTAAACCTGCACGCGCGTCGTTGCCAAATTTACATCAACGACATCGGATGTCCGAAGTTGCAAAATTCCAATGCGCACACGCGCTATATTGCCACATTTGTAGTTCACACAACATAGCTCGTGAGAATAAAAGAAAACAATTATAGAGGTTTTTATTATTATTTATTTGTAATATTGTTGGCCACACGGGATTGTCCATTAGAAATCCCGGGAAGATCCATATTAATATCAACATTTCGAACGTTTTGAACTGCATCTATTTTAATTGGAAACCACATTCAGGATTCAATTTTGGCCTTTGGCACACACTTATATACTTTTAATTGTTTGTAATTAACCTATGGAGAATTGCTGCATTGGTGTCTAATTATCTGTCTACCTGTGTCAAAAAAACCGGCCAAGTGAGGCACTCACCCATACATCGACATAGGTTGCGGTCAGTTCACCAACAGCAAATAAGTTTGTAATCACATACGAGGGTCATTCAATAAATACTTAGCCTACAAAAAGTAAACGAAAATTTTGGAAAAGTGGCAATTTATTTTTCAACATAGTCTCCTTTTAGTTCGATACACTTAGCCCAGCGATGCTCCAACTTTTTTAACCCGTCCGAAAAATAGTTTTTGTCAAACTCTGCAAAATAGGCCTCCGTGGCGGCGATAACCTCCTCATTCGATCCATATCTATTCCCGGCGAGTGATTTTTTCAGATTAGGAAACAGAAAGAAGTCACAAGGGGCCAAATCTGGAGAATACGGTGGATGGGGCAGCAATTCGTAGCGTAATTCGACCAATTTGGCCATGGCAACGGCAGACGTGTGAACCGGTGCGTTGTCGTGGTGAAACAGCACTTTTTTCTTCGCCAGATGGGGTCGTTTTTTCTTTAATTCGGCGTCGAATCGGCCCAATAAATCGGCATAGTAAAGCCCTGTAATTGTTTTACCCTTCTCGGGGTAATCGATGTAGATCACACCTTGTGAATCCCAGAAAACGGTGGCCATAACTTTTCCGGCCGATTTTACAGTTTTCGCCTTCTGTGGAGCACGTTCCCCGGTCTGGATCCATTGTTTTGATTGCTCCTTGGTCTCTGGTGTGTACCAGTGGATCCAGGTTTCATCGACGGTCACAAAACGACGCAAAAACTCCGCTGGATTCCGCTTAAACAGCGCCAAACACGTCTCCGATGTGGTCTCACGGTTGCGCTTGTTTTCTGGTGTGAGTAAACGCGGCACCCATCGCGCCGACAGCTTTCTCATGCACTGTTCCTTCTGAAATGCCTACAGTCTCAGCTAGCTCCCGAACCTTCAATCGGCGATCTGCCAATACGAGATCATGGATTTTTTTAATGTTTTCCTCCGTAGCAGCTGTTTTCGGTGCACCTGGACGTGGTTCATCAAAAACCGACGTACGGCCACGTGCAAACTCGTTGAACCAATTCTTGACGGTGGCCATCGATGGAGAAGAGTCACTGTACACAGCATCCAAGCGCTCTTTGATTTCGATGCGCGTTTTCCCTTCCAAAAATAGGAATCGAATCACCGAACGATATTGCTCTTTTTCCATTTTTGTAAAACCGATCGACACGTTCGCTTCCATAAGTTGTCAAATTAAAACAAATGAAGGGATTGGAATGAAAATTTGAAAAAAGAATTAAAAAAGAATGTGCTACACTGTGGTAAAACTTTTTTGAAACTACAGCGCCCTCTGGCGATGAGGCGAGGTACTTATTGAATGCACCTCGTATTTTTTTTGTGGTGGAACTACTTTCCGGGTTTCGGATTTTCTCATTTACTTGTGCTCTAAGCCACTGCTTCTTGGCAAACTTCATGATTCTAAGTCAACGGGAAGTAGGTACCCTATACGTTTTGATTCCTTTTAGTGTCAAAATATACGGAATAAACGGCCGTATCTTTTGATTACGTTGACTTAGAAGTTTGATTTTTTCGCTGCTCCAAGGGATTGCAGACTTGAGTATTTGATATAATTTCAGCTTGATACCTCCACGCGTTCCTGTGAAAAAGGGTCTTTACAGACGGACAACAAAGTGATCCTATAAGGATTTCTTTTTCCTTTTGAGGTACGGAACCCTAAAAATAGTGTCGTTAATATAAAAATTCGTCTCAAAACGTGTTTTCTTGATATGTATAGGCGCACTTTCGCTAAAACATCGCATCTCCGTGGTGGGGTGCCGGGGGAAGACGTCGGAAGGTTATCAAACGTGATAAGAGCACATCCATCACTTGACGCGCGTCTGTCAACGAATGCTCTAGGGTGACGCTGTAAGAGTATATGGAAGATTTTGAGTCACGAACCACAGCATCTATCACTAGTGACACAAGATTTTTTAGTAATAAAGAAAAATGTATTTAAATTTGTTTATATATCCAAATAGGACTAGGTGGATAATGTGAGAAGACTTATCGATAGCTCTGAGCTGTTTTGCTGATAACATGTACCTAAATGATCCCATGTCATCGGGAAAACCGAACATTATTTTGCTGCAAGGTAAATTATTTTTATGATTTGGTAGGATAATATACAAAAAACTTGTTATTTATAAAACTAAGTGCAAAACAAAAACGCAATCAAAGCTTTATTTAGAATAAAATCTGTTCTTAAAATTACTGTGAGCATTTGATTTGATTCTTAGGTTTTGGGTGAACATTTTAATTCAGAGAAAATGAACTTGAATAATACCTACATGGAATTTTCTCCCGAGGTTCGTCTAACTAATTGAAATCTGAGAATCTTTGGGGTACACCGACTGAACGCCCACTTGCTCCTTTGAAGGGAAACATACTTAATGAGGACGGGAAACTGAAATTTGTAACATTTAATTTTATAGTTATAAAACCTTCAAGTACTTGTGTTACGGACAATGAAAAGGCAAACAATTGAGTAACGCCTGTTATATTTTTTTATTATAATGCGATCGCTTAGAGCCATTGCACTTGATTGAAGTTATTTCAATGTCAAGAATAACTGCAGCTATATTTAGGTTCACAATAAGGATAATGCATTAACACTTCTCGTAATACGTAGTAACCATTATGTTACAAAAAATAACCAAAAGAATATCAACAGTAGTCTAAAAAGTAATAGTAAATAAAATCCGCTTTAGTATTCTACATGAAGTGAACGAGATTGTTCGCATTACGCAACAACTCGTGACTCTTATTACGAGTGTCACAATCAATAAACGTAACATGTCCATTTGGATTCATCAAACGAAAGTGAACCTTCCTCATTTATCAATAAAGTCACATGTAGAGCAACACCACTCGACTGTGTTTCCTCGCCAGGAGAATACTAACATGCTTTTTCTAGTCTGCTCTCAAATTATCATTTTATTAGAGCCGGAGCCTTAACGTTTCATTGATCCTTTTGATTAACTATTACATTCACAGTCATGTCAACGTCAGTCATGATACAGAAATATGAGACTTTGGTACATATTTTTGCGAATTAAACATTGTAGTCCAGAAGGATGTCCTTCTGGACTACAATGTTGAATTCGCAATAACCGATTATATATTGTACAGCAATCATATTTAATTGGTTATGCACATGGATTCCACTCATTCTGTGACGTTAAAAAATATCTTCATCTATTTTGAAGGTAATATGCTTTTCATAAAATATGCTTTGCAACAGTAGCAGGTGATAGCATAACGAACGTAATATGACCAAACAATGCTGTTGTTAACACTAATAATATTTATAATGTTGGAAATAAAGAATAAAAGAAGCATTTTCTTATTTACTCAGTACTAGAGTTCGGTAATAAAATGAATATTATTAATGAAGAAAAAACAAAAAAGACAGTTGAACACGCACGTCGGGAACCCACAAGCGGGCCGCTGGCGCATACCCGCACATTAGCAAAAAGCGTGTTCGTACGCACACAGACAGGAGCAAAAACTTTGCAGATGTGCTCACACGCATCGTTGTCGAGCAAAAAGCGACCGGCGCGTCTTGATCTTGCGACGGAGCAGCTCCACCCGCTCGCTTATATCTCCTCATTTCTCATACTACTGCTTGATAAAAATTCTTTGGAATGTTGTTTCTTTAAAACAGCTTTTCTTGTTATTTTTTTTTAGTGTGGCAACTCTTTAAGCCTAGGTATTCTGAGTTTTCCATGTTGATATGAGTTATATTTTGTATGTCAGAGAACATTTTCTTCTTGTCAGGCAGATTTCAGTTTAATTTGCTGTAAATGATTCGATAACCACTAAAACTTTTGTAATCCGTCTTCCGATAAAGTCTTTCATTCGTGTGAAATGTCTGCGTAGATAATCATCTTGGCTGCGATCTCCCGCCAGTGGAAGGCTCTTTTTCTGTTTTCTTTTGAATAATTTCACTCATTTTATTCTATTCAGCACCTGTGCAATTAAATCTTTATTATTCCTAAGCCGAGCTGTCGCAGTGGTAACTCGTTTTTAATTACATTTTAAGTACACATCTACTTATACAAAATAACTCTCAAGACTCGACATCGTCGCCCATTATTTGAATGTCAGTAGTTGGTGTAATGCTGCCATCACCATAATAACAAACATGTAGAGCAAGTGATAGGTACTCACACACATGATTATTATTGTTGCTGATACTATTTTAATCACAAGTGCGTCGGTGAAGTTGTATTTTCTTATATAAGTGCACGTTTGTGACCAAAGTAGACTCTTACCAATATATTTGTCAAGTGTGTGTTTTTTTGTGAAATAGGGGGTGGAACTTTGTATGTAAAATTGTATTCCTTGGCTGAGCTTGACACGGACGAAATCGCGGGCAACAGCTAGTACTTCATAAGTTACTAGTTTCATCATCTTTTAAAACTAGAACTATTATGAGAAAGCTCACTGTGTTCAATGTTCATTTGGACACACAAATTAAGTGTCTAATACTTGTTTTTATTTCACGTATTTAAGTGATACCTGTTTGTGGATTTATGTAAAATGTCATACATGAAGGTCGATAGTGCGAAGAACCGACGACGACACCCAAGACTTCCGATTCGTTGTAACGTTGATTTTATCAGAGGAGAACCGACTCTTGAAAGAACAGATGGTAAAATATTCAAAAAGATCAGAGGTCAAAACAGCAATCAACACGGAATTACTTTCACTGTTAACCAAAATATCATCTAATAAAACCATCGTACGAGAGCAAGAGTGTCGTTTCTCGTAGGGCTGAGCGAAATATATTATAACTGCAATATGACTTATTTATCAATGATTGTAGTAGTTAAAACATAATTTTGAAGCCAAGCAAATTACTTGTTCATTATCTACTGTTAAAATTCTTAGAGCAAATTAACATAAAGCTGTAGTGCATTCACCAGAGTCTGAGAGTTGTAGGGCAGGTCATGGCTGAATGCGTAAGCACAAACGGATGTGCAAACGATAACATTATCACTATTCCACAAGTCTGTTTGCAGTAGAAAGAGCCAGTTATGAGAAAACAAATATTATTTGATCTCTGCTATCTTCTGCAGTATTTAAAATCTGATGCAAAATACCTCTTACTTCAGTATTTCACAAACCCTGTGTTAAATACTGCGTAATATTTGCATTTTTTTTTGCTTGTCCTTACTGGTGGTATTCTATGAGTAGCCTTGTCATAAGTCCTACGTCCAATTGTCATGTTTGTCTGGAGTACAGTGTCTGGGCACTACTTCAAGTACCAGGCTAGCAGCGGATCGTAGCGGTGTCACGTTACGCGGTGGCTGTTGACACCAGCGCCTGATTAATATTTATGATACGGCTGAGCATCTCGCATGGCCGGTTCGCTCACTCGATGCGAAATTATCTTCGTCCTACTCGCACACGTACGCAGTTCTTATACGCTAGACGGAACACGAACATATAGTACATATGGCAACTGCTCTTTCAACATTCGAATGTGCGTAAGTGCGAATGAGAATCCCAAATCTTCTTAATTTTTGTTAAGTTTCGTTTTTGCTACCAGTTTTTTTTTCAGATTAAACGTGTTTTGACCTTGGTGTAGTGGAACGCTGAGGTTTTGGTAAACATTTGGACCAGTTTTGTTTTAAATATTTCTTGCATATCTACCATACGATTCATTTTTGCTATTAGAATTTCTGAAGCACTAATAGAAGTTGACATTTCGGTTGTTGAACTTAATCTTCTTATTGGAAACGTAAATCACTTGATCGGTGTCAGGCCCACTGAGCATACGATACGATTGCAAATCGAAAGAATGAGTATGTGGAACGAGGCGTGGGACCAACGCCTCGAACCTGACCGTATCGAGGTATCTCAACCGGACAGACTCGACTGCCACCATAAAAAAAATATTGCAACAGCTATAAGGGAAAACCGTGTTGTAGAAATTACAGCCATTTAGAAAAGGGAACACTTGTAGCATGTTGTTTGTTGAGGCAGATAATTAAATACTTTACGACAGTTTCTTGGGTTCCTCTACCTTACATAAACAAATTCATGTTCATTTGAATTAATCATTGGACCGTTTCATTAGTCACTTAGGCAGTCTTGCACGTTGTTAATTGAAACGCATCCAAATTACTAGCTTGATCTCTTTTGCTTTATCAGTCTCGATGACGACAATCAATGTCATTTGTTGTTTCGTTCGTTCAATTTGCATATTTGTCTTTGCAATGAGATCAGCGTATTTAAATTCTTAATGCTTCAGTTGACAGTGCATATTAAAGATATTTTCTCATTGTGTTTCCTGCACGAATCTCTCACATTAACAGAATTATCATTGTGTTTGCGACACCATTATCGTTGTTTGTCTGGACATTTTCCGTGAGCTCGCGCGCTTCCAGCGCCGGCCGGCGTTCGCGAGACTCCGCTCCAAGGTCACGTTATCGTGCTATCGCCAGCCCTGAACCAATCCAAGGTTAACAGACGAATATCCACTTTTTGAACGTTGACGTCGGGGTCTAGACTCTCAATTTTTAAAATGATCGACTTCAACAAGTCACTCGCACGTCTTACAGGAACTCGGCAATCTCGACCGTCGCGCGCCGACTCTTTATTGTTAATTTGCGAACGCTAGTGGAGCGCGCTCCGGACGCGTTCTGTCGCTTTTAAGTAGCAATACCACAATATAGTCTCAAATCAAATTAGCTGCGTGTTTACATTTTATAAATAGAGCGCGTTCACGTGGCGCCGCAGCGAGATAAGCGTCCGTCGACTCGTCGACTTCACTCACCGTGCGCTGTTAACATCCTCCGCGGGGTGGCACGGGATCCTCCGTCACACTGACACTCGCGCGGGATATAAAGCACTCACAAACGGCGCACTAAGTAGAGCGGCACACGCGAGGACTGCACGGCGCGACACCCACAACTAGAATGCGGGTGAGACGGCTCGTCGCGGGGTGCGGGGGGAGACCGGCAGCGACACACGGCTCATACGAAGGCGCGGCGACGAGGACTGCGGCCGAGCAAGAGCGCGCTCCCCCCCATTGGTTGGAAACGGCGTGACGTCACACAAAGTGGCCAATCACCGCTCGCTCTGTAGTTCCTGCCGCCTGCCGGTAGAGGCGCTGCTGTCGAGGAAGTCGCCCGCCCTACCGAGCTTTCTTCAGCTAGGGCGTGTGCTTTTGCGGGCGGCCAGCACACGGAAAGAAATCACGGCATAATGAATTATGTATTATTATAATTTATTTGGTATCCTCAACTGATCAGAATAATAATTATTATTTATCGTCGTAACCTTTCCGTTCATAAAAACGTTTCAGGACCTGAAACGATTATTCAAATTAGACCCGGTATTGAGTAAATACTGAAGAAGGTTTACATCCATAAGAGCTAAATAAATACGAAAATGATTAGAAAATTAACCTTGGATAAAATGTTGTTTGGGTACAGATCCTTTATTCTTCAGAAAGAAAATAGAAAATAAAGAGACTTGTTATTTTATAGGACTCACTTGCCGTGTTTACCTTGTTGTTTTTGTTTAGAGCTTAAATTACCAAGTTCAGTAAGACAAATGAAAGTTTCAGTATCTCATAACAAACGAAATATTTATATTTGCTAAACTAACAAACAATTGGTTGAACAAGAAACTAAACTTCGTAAATACAAGCCCGCTTAAATGTTGAATGAATTTAGTAGAAATTTTTGAATGGGGGAAAAGTTGGTGAAAATAATTATTTAGCTTAATGTTCTTGTAGAACTGTTTATTATACGTGACGAGGTCTAAAGTTTTAGGAGGCGTGGGTTGTAGCCATTTACGATGTAATGAATTAGTAATTACATTTTGACCAGTTTAACATAAATTGACTTCTGAAGTGACAGGATTATAGAGTTGAATAAGATATTTAATAATTCAAATATTAGCAAAAAAAAAAACTTATGTTTTCTGTTTCGTTAAACAAAGAAAGAGTTCCAAAAGGAAAACTTTTTACTGTTAAATTATTAAGTTTGTTGTATTTTATGGTAAAGAATAGAGCGTTAAAATACCTGGGTAATGTGTTTATCAGCCTATGTATGTATGTATTTGTTCCTTTGAGGGGCTTTAGAGACCAAACGCGTGGGCCGATTTTGATGTTTGTTACGTCAATTGATTCGTCTTAATCTTGCGAGTGTTACTAAAACATGACAGTAATGAAAATACAATATGGCGACAACTAGACGCCATATTGTGCAAAAGAATAAATTTAAAGTCGACGAACTATTATTAAGTGAGGTATCAAAATAAAGGGTTAAAGTCGACGAACTATTATTAAGTGAGGTATCAAAATAAAGGGTTTGAGGAGGCGATTCCAAAAATCTAATTCACTAAAATGTAAAAAAACATTTTTTTTTAAACCCGACTGTAAATAAAAAAACAACTAAAAAATTCCAGACAAGTCACTTTTCCAGTCTAATGCATGGTGGCATGAAATCAGTCATTGAACTAATAACATAACTGCCACCAACTGCATCAGACTGCTTGGAAAGGGACTTGTTTGGTTTTTTTTCTTGTTTTTTACAGTCAGATTTTTGAAAATATAAAATTATTTTTAAACACTATTTTAACAAATACCCGTAATAATATGGAGGCTGTCTTATTTTTTTTTAGGGTTCTGAACATCTGAATGTAAAAACGAAACCCGTATAGGATCACTCTAGTGCGTCTGTCTGTCTGTCCGTCTGTCACAGCCAATTCACTCCGAATCCACTGGACCGATTCAGTTGAAATTTTGTGTACACATCAATTTCTATTACCCAAACACGAAAGTGTAACGTGAATAGATAAATTCTCATACTGGGTCTCTTTTTGGGGGAAAACTAAAAAATTAACAAACTGTACTGGAGTGTACCGTGCCATACGATATATCAAATGAAAGGACTTTCTGTAAGGTTCTCAATTTTTTATATTCATAGTTTTAAAAATATTAAAAAAATAGATGTAAAATTACTATTCCCCTCCCCCCTCCATGGCTATGTTTAAAAAAAAGCAACATGTTAAATAATATGACTCCTGCGGAACCCTTTGCGAGCGAGTCCAACTCGCACTTTGTCAACTTTGTACCTATTTGACTGATAGTAAAGTCTGCAAATAATCCGCTGAGAGGATGGAACCGTTTCTGTGTAAGTCTTTAAACTGTTTTCATTGCTGGCAATTCTCTACGAGTTCCCATCAGCTACCTATTTCTAATTTGCCAATCTTCTGTTCAATTTGCGAATTCTGCAATTTTTTTCCGATGTGAAGCTTTTTATCTAAGAAATTTTGTAATTATTTAAACTTTTTACCACCAATTAGAGGGAGCCTAGACTATTCCACCTGCGATAATGACTGTCAAAAAGTCAGGATTGACATACGATACCAAAATGTGACGTGGTCTATTATTATCCGGCTGCCCCTGAAGGAGGTAATGTTTTTACCCGAATGCGCGACGCAAGGAAGGGTAATGTGTTTATCAGCCTATGTATGTATGTATGTTTGTTTCTTTGTGGCACAAAGAAATGCGTGGGCCGATTTTGATAATTCTTACGTTAATTGATTCGTCTTAATCTTGCTAGTCGATGGTGAAGTGCCAATACCTTCTAACTGACATTTCTCGGGATAATCAGTTTTTAATCACTTTGAAGTTAAGGGCGTTTTTCGCATGTATTAGTGAAATCTCCTAAGTGTATTTCTAGTTGCAAATGAACTAAATTAAAATGAGGAAATACCTCCTAACTAACCAATGTGTCTCTTTTATGGCATTACCACTCTACTTTTATGGTACACTACTACACTATAATAAAATATCATAATACAACATAATAATTAAAGCGTATGTTAATATTTTTCTTGATAAATAAATAAATAATTAATTTTCAGCTTCTCAAGAGATTAATCGTTTTTTTCGAATCTTGTAAATTCTTGACTTCGTCAGTTAGGAGTTATTGGCACTTCGCCGTCGTAGTGCTACTAAAGACATGACAGTAATCAAAATTCATTAGGGCGACGCCATATTGTGCAAAAGAAAAAAAATAAAGTCGACGAACTATTATTAAGTGGGGTATCAAAATAAAGGGTTTGAGGAGGCGATTCCAAAAATATAACTTACTAAAATGTAAAAAATATAAAAATTGAATATTTTCAAAAAACCCGACTGTAAATAAAAAACAACTAAAAAGTTCCAAGTTAGTCACTTTTCAAGCTGTATGATGCAGTTGGTGGCATGAAATCAATAATTGAACTAAAATAACAGCCACCAACTGCATCAGATTGCTTGAAAAATGACTTGTTTGGCACTTTTTAGTTGTTTTTGTCGTTGTTTAGTTGTTGCAACAGTCGGTTTTTTAATGATATTTTGTCTAGAGTCCAAGTTTTTCTTCCTGTGCAAAGACATTGGGTACTGGCGAAGCTAAACCTGGAATAAGATTATCGTTTTACGAAAGACGATTTTGTTCTGACTGTACCTATACTTGTAGATATTTATTTCTACACATTTCTGGTGTATATACTGGGAAGCAGCTAAAAGCTGTGATTATAAGGTTATTTTGTTTTTGCGTTATGTGGGACTCTCTTAAGTCAGGATCCGCTATCTTCATACTAGCATCATAGTGCCTTCAGACCGAAAAGCTACAGCTAGGTATTTGCATATCATACAATACTGTGACAACGTCATTATGTTTTGACAGTTCAAAAATATTTATTACGGTACTAGTGACCCGCCCGACTTCGCAAGGGAGCAAAATTAATCGATAGACAAGTAGCGCCATCTGGCGTCCTAAAGCAATTGTGACTGTCGAAAGTTTTGTTTTTTTTTTAAATAATTAGACAACGACTCCCAAACTGAGACATGCTCGTATTCTTTTCTGTACACCTTTTTTTTTTCTTGGGTGGAAATCATCCAATGACATCTCCCACTGGAGGCCGCGGGAGGGCGTGTCAGACTCTTACTGACTAAAACCTACCCCTGTTCCTTCCCTGCCCTGAGTGACCAGGGGCGCGGTAACTCTGTTTCGAATTTATCCACAATCCCTTTTTTTATCCACAACCCCTGGGCAGTTTCTGTACCCTTTTTTTTGTGGGGTCGTAAATCATCCAATGACATCTCCCGCTCTGGGTGGAGCGGGAGGGCGTGTCAGACTCTTACTGACTAAAACCCACCCCTGTTTCTTCCCTGCCCGAGTCCCAGGGGAGCGGTAACTCTGTTAAGAATTTATCAGCTACCCAGTTTCTGTACCCCTGACAATGTATACGCAAAATTTCAAGATGATCGGTTCAGTGGTTTTCAAACAAACATATTTTCGCATTTATAATATTAGTTATTCTAAATTAGATTATTGAGTAGACGAATTTTTCAAACGTAGAGAGCAACATATTTGGAATTCCCTTGAAAATCCTTCATATAGTGGAAGAAAGTTAGTTACGCAACACTGTGCCTTCAGACTAATGGGCTACTAGCTATATTCTATAAATAGCTAGAAAAAAGTTGATTTCAAATTCAATCCAATTATTAAGCATTTTGCTATACGAGTATGCCTGTCTAACTTGGTATGTACCGAGTAGATTTGTCAAAGTTTTGCGGTATTACGTCCTGACACACACAAACTAAATTCGATCAGCTGTTCAAAGGAGGTTGCCCTTCAAAACCATTTCGTGACGTGTTCCACCCTAATTTGGGGTGACGTCGATAACAGCTCACGGTAAAATGCTTGCCTCTGTGGTAATGCAGACTTGGAATTTAAATTCGACAATCCCTACAAACATTATAAATGGGAAATACTGTATGTTTGAATGTTCAGATGCTTGGATGTTGAGATGTATTCATTTATAAGTAACAATAAAAGGACGAGCTCGTGGCTAAAGTAATAACAGCCGCACGGGTCGATCCATCAGGTTAAGCTACGCTTGCCGGGGTTGGTCCAAGGATGGGCGACCATCTTTACATACACATCGTCAAAGCACGGTAAGCCGTTGGTCCCGGCTATCAATCGTGGATCTTTGACAGTCGTTACGGGTCGTCAGAAGCCCGAAAGTCTGACAACCAGTCTTACCAAAGAGTATCGTATTACCTAGTAACTGGGTTGTGCAGGAGGTCAGATAGGTAGTCGCTCCATGTAAAATACTGGTATTCAGCTGCATCCGGTTAGACTGGAAGACGACCCCAAGATAGTTGGAAAAAGGCTAGGCAGATTTTAACAATAACAGGTTAAAAATAACATAACTGGTTAAAAAACTGAGGCATTATGCATTTGATAAGAGATTTGATGACAGAAGAGATGAGATATTTGGATGTTGTACCAAACACCCGTGTAACATAGTCGAGAAGTCGTGAAACTTGGCACAAAGGTAGACCGTGATTAGGACATGGGATACTTTCCCATAGAATTCCTTGTCAAAGTTTCACTCGGGCGAAGTTGCTGGTAAAAGTCAGCACAATATTTTGCTTCAACAATTTCTAGGAAGAGAAAATTCTTTCCAAATAAATCATTCTAGAAAAACAGTACTTCAAACGATTTGTTCGATTGATATTCGTGGGACCTTGACCATTGTAAATGACAGTCAGAAGGGCCAAGGTCGCATGAAATATTGACGATGTGTCATTATGTTAGGCTATAATGTCGACTTTTTGAAGGGGCTGTTAAATACAACGCCCGTTCGTAGTGATTATTTAACAACTACAACCAAATGTAAGGGTTTCCAGAAGATTATGATCGTTGTACATAATTCTAAGTAGATTCCTTTTAGGATAAGATTGTTCTTCGCCGATATTCATGCGGAGAAGGAAGAAGATCAAAGAAGAGAGAAGTGAAGAGGCGTTTGGTCAAAAGGCAATACACTGGTACTTTTTATATTAGCCCACGCTATCCCACAGCTGGACAAAGACTCTCCCATAACTTTCCAGCTGTCTTCATGTCTTGTCTTCTTTGGCCAATCTATCACGAACGAGTATTAGGAATGGTATTATAGGAAAACGATATTAAGAAAATAGTTGGCCGTCACGGGACGTCCGGCAGATGTAATATATCTATTTTAATATGAATTAGAATTCAAAATTAGTGTTAGTTGTTACTTGTTGTTGGTGTTATAGTTGTTGTTGTTTGTTGTTATGGGTGTTGTGGGTGGTGTTGTGTTACTTTTTTTTGAATAGATGTTTCTAGGGAGAAGGGAGTCGAGAGCGGCGTCGTAGTGGCCCCCATCGTGGCACGACAGCGTCATGGCCGTTTGCCGTTAGCATTCGAGTTGATTTTTACTGCCAAGCCGCGCCAATAGGTGTTTCATATCGGTGTCCCCTTGTTTCGTAGACAGAAATTTTATAGAATTTCGTTTCCCAGAAAATGTTTCATATAATATTTGGTCCTTGTATTTTTATTTCGAATATTATTGTTTCAACTACTTTTTACTACAATGAAACATAATTTATAGAAACACAATTCAATGAATTTTATAATCACATTTTTTTATTTAACAAACTAATCAAACAATAGAATTAATTTTTAACGAATATTGTTTGTTCGGTGTATTTTTCCATGGTATTGTATTTCAAAGAAAATGTAACAACTGTGTGTGTGTGTGTGTCTGTGTGTGTGTGTGTGTGTGTGTGTGTTGTGTGTGTGTGTGTGTGTGTATGTATGTATGTGTATTGTTTTAATTTACACAGTCGGTGTTTCTGGTTTAGTGTCTTCGTTTTTTTTGACACCTTTTCTCACTTTTTAGTTTTGGTTCCCCATTAAATTGTGTTAACAATACATAGACATACGATCGCAGCAATCGCGGTTGATTTGCTGTGAATTTTTGAAGAGTTCCGTTATCTGTCTCCGAAACTCATCATCAGATCTATATGAAATTTAAATGGGACCATTTCGAAACAAACCCTTTTCGAACAAATAAAGAATTTTGCAAATCCGTCAATATATGACGGAGTGTTATGTTTATTTAAAAATGTATATTTTACACATTTTTTAAATATTTCTTTCAAAAAAAAGATACAATAGACACTTAAAAATATAAAAAATGGTAGCTCACCGGTATCGGGAATAGGGTCCAAGCTACCAGTGGTCCGGGCTCCTGAGAGAGCAATCTCCTAACAATACGCGCCGTGTACGAGTACTGTCTTCTGGCTTGGATCAAGGGCTTGATCCAAGTGCCCAAATAGAGCCTCCTCAGATGTTTTATTTATTTTTATTTATTTATTTATTTAGGCAAGCCAACTAAATACACACAAAGACATTCTTAGTACATAACATTTACAAATAAACTAGCATTGTATGCATCTAAATTAAAGGTAATCACAGCATTTTATTTAGATCTCACTGTACAATAATAATTTATATAAAGATGGATAACAATGTAATTAGAACTAATAGCCATAGTCTTTTATATATACTTAAAATTAACTTGAATTAAATTAAATTTAACCAAAATTCTCCAGAGCGACGACGGGCAGCAGCGTCATCGTTGCGAAAGGATTGTATATCAGGTAATTTCTGTCCATTTCAGGTTGCCTGGAAGAGATCGCGGGCCGCCAATTGTATGTTTTTAGTATAAGTTTTCCTTAATGTGTGTATTTGTTTTTGGTGTACAATAAAGTATTTATATAATAAATAAATAAACATATCCAACTGCTCAGAGGGGTAAGACAGGGGGATGTGATATCCCCGAAACTGTTCACCAACGCGCTGGAGGACGTCTTCAGGACGCTGGATTGGACTGGACAGGGTATCAACGTGAACGGCGTGTACATCTCACACCTTCGCTTTGCCGATGACATCGTCATAATGGCAGAGACGGCGGAACAGTTAAGCCTGATGCTGCACAGCCTAAATAGAGCCTCGCGGCGGGTTGGCTTCGGGATGAATTTGGACAAGACGAAAGTCATGTACAATTCACATGTCGTACCGAGTCCAATCCGCATCGAAGGGTCGTTTCTCGAAGTTGTGGGCAAGTCATCCAGCTCGGTAGACACAACTTTGAGAAAGAAGTTGACAGAAGGATCCGGTTGGGTTGGGCAGCGTTTGGAAAACTTTGTCAGGTCTTCTCGTCCCCTATCCCACAATGTTTGAAGACTAAGGTTTTCAACCAGTGCGTCCTGCCCGTTATGACATACGGTGCCGAAACGTGGACACTGACAGTCGGGCTGGTCCACAAATTCAAGGTCGCTCAGCGCGCTATGGAGCGGGCTATGTTAGGAGTTTCTTTGAAGGATAAAATCAGGAATGAAGTTGTCCGGAAAAGAACCGGAGTAACCGACGTAGCTTGCAGAATAAGCAAACTGAAGTGGCAGTGGGCTGGTCATGTTTGTCGAAGGACCGATGGCCGCTGGAGCAGACGAGTCCTGGAGTGGAGACCGCGTATCGGCAAGCGTAGTGTGGGACGCCCACCAGCTAGATGGACCGACGACCTCAAGAAGGTGGCTGGGATAGACTGGATGCGGAAGGCGAAGGACAGGGTGTTGTGGCGCAGCCTGGGAGAGGCCTATGTCCAGCAGTGGACTGCGATAGGCTGAGTTGATTGATTGAAATTAAATTTAAAAAATAAAATTGATTTAACAAAAAAAAAAACACGATAAAAAAGAAGCATTACAAGCAAAAATTACATATTATTGAGCACAGCTTTTTTAAACTTAGTGATGCTGCCTGAAAATATGTCGAAGTCGCAATCGTGAAAAATGTCGTTACACTTTCTGAGAATATAGGAAAGGGTGGGCCCCCTTTTCCTATATTCTTACTCCCGTATTTGGTTTTGCGGCCACCAGCAGCAAAAGGCTAATAATTATGAAGTCTAGCTGATGGCCGTGGCGTACTAATATCAATTGATGACAGAAACTGTAAGCAATCCACGCCTTGATTTAATATTTTGAATAAGAAAATTAGACCTGCAAAATCTCGACGCCAGTGTAAATATTTAATTTTAAAGTAATTCAGTCTATCTTCATAGTTTTTACTTGTATTCCATATACCTGCTTTATATGAGAGTCTTTTTATAAATTTTACTTGATCTCTTTCGATACGTTGAATGTGGATATTGTGTACTGGGTACCAGACGATGGAGTATTCGGTATGAGTACGAACTAATGCAGAAAACAACATTTTCGGTGCTGCCAAGTTACTGAATTGTCTTGTGTTACGGTTTATAAATGCTAGCATTCTATTGCTTTTATTTATTAACCGACGAAAAAAAAGGAGGAGGTTCTCAATTCGACCGTATATATGTTTTTTTTTTTTTGTGTATGTTCAGCCCTCACTCCGTCATTTATGAACCGATTTTGATTATTCTTTTTTTGTTAGATAGGGTATACCTCATGGGTGGTCCCATGTCAAGGAAATCAGGATCTGACCATGGAATCCTGACAAAATTGAGAGAAAACCTCGAAAATTGTGGGCACGTTTAGCGTTTCTGTATGTATGTTCGGCCCTCACTCCGTTATTTATGAACCGATTTTGATGATTCTTTTTTTCTTAGATAGGGTATACCTCAAGGATTGTCCCATGTCAAGGATATCAGGATTTGCTCATGGGATCCTGAAAAAATTGAGAGAGAACCTCGAAAATTGGGCACGAATATGGTTTCTGTTTACTTTTCATAACTGAATCAGGTATTTGCATTTAGGAACCATCACATCATGAAACTGAGCTGATGATGGAAACCATACCTTTCCTAAACAATAGAAGTCAGATATAAAAACTGGTTTTAGTGACAAATACCACTTAATATGCTTTGACGAAAAGACGTCTTTACAATATTGGAGGTAACCTCAACTGGTCAATATCCTGGGATCTTCATGGAAGGATTGTTATATCATCAGCTCAGTGGCAAGAGGAATGATGAAGAATTAGAAATTAGCCTCAGAGTGTTAAAAGATGATGCGAGCCACAAAAAATCATGAAATAAAAAACTTTTTAACAAAAAAATTAACCGACGAAAAAGAACTAAAAAGCAAAAAATAAATAAACCTTTTAAGTCTTGAGTAATGAGCTTATTTACCTACATAAAATATCAAATTTTATATAAACTAATTTTGAGTCGAGATTCGATTCAGATTAGATTTAGATTCGATTTATATTCGATTTAGATTCGATTCAGATTCGATTTATAATCGATTCAGATTCGATTCAGATCCGATTCAGATTCGATTTAGATTCGATTTATACTCGATTTAAATTCGATTTATATTCAATTTATATTCGATTTATATTCGATTTATATTCGATTCAGATTCTATTCAGATTCGATTCAGATTCGATTTATATTCCATTTAGATTCGATTTATATTCGATTTAGGTTCGATTTAAATTCGATTTAGATTCGATTTATATTCGATTTATATTCGATTCAAATTCGATTTAAATTCGATTTATATTCGATTTATATTCGATTTATATTCGATTCAGATTCGATTCAGATTCGATTCAGATTCGATTCAGATTCAATTCAGATTCGATTTTGATTCGATTTTCATTAGATTTAGATTCGATTTATATTCGATTTAGATTCGATTTATATTCGATTTATATTCGATTCAAATTCGATTTAGATTCGATTTAAATTCGATTCAGATTCGATTTAGATTCGATTTATATTCGATTTAGATTCGATTTAGATTCGATTTAGATTCGATTTAGATTCGATTTAGATTCGATTTAGATTCGATTTAGATTCGATTTAGATTCGATTTAGATTCGATTTAGATTCGATTTATATTCGATTTAAATTCGATTTATATTCGATTTAGATTCGATTTATATTCGATTTATATTCGATTCAAATTCGATTTAGATTCGATTAAAATTCGATTCAGATTCGATTTAGATTCGATTTATATTCGATTTAAATTCGATTTATATTCGATTTAGATTCGATTTATATTCGATTTATATTCGATTTATATTCGATTTAGATTCGATTTAAATTCGATTCAGATTCGATTTAGATTCAATTTATATTCGATTTAGATTCGATTTAGATTCAATTTATATTCGATTTATATTCGATTTATATTCGATTTATATTCGATTCAGATTCGATTCAGATTCGATTCAGATTCGATTCAGATTCGATTCAGATTCGATTCAGATTCGATTCAGATTCGATTTTGATTCGATTTTGATTCGATTTTCATTAGATTTAGATTCGATTTAGATTCGATTTATATTCGATTCAGATTCGATTCAGATTCGATTCAGATTCGATTTATATTCCATTTAGATTCGATCTATATTCGATTTATATTCGATTCAGATTCGATTTAGATTCGATTTTGATTCGATTTTAATTAGATTTAGATTGGATTTAGATTCGATTTAGATTCGATTTAGATTCCGATTTAGATTCGATTTAGATTCGATTTAGATTCGATTTAGATTCGATTTAGATTCGATTTAGTTTCGATTTAGATCCAATTTAGATTCGATTTAGATTCGATTTATATTCGATTTAAATTCGATTTATATTCGATTCAGATTCGATTCAGATTCGATTTAGATTCGATTTTGATTCGATTTTGATTCGATTTTAATTAGATTTAGATTGGATTTAGATTCGATTTAGATTCGATTTAGATTCCGATTTAGATTCGATTTAGATTCGATTTAGATTCGATTTAGATTCGATTTAGTTTCGATTTAGATCCAATTTTGATTCGATTTAGATTCGATTTATATTCGATTTAAATTCGATTTATATTCGATTCAGATTCGATTTAGATTCGATTTTGATTCGATTTTCATTAGATTTAGATTCGATTTATATTCGATTCAGATTCGATTCAGATTCGATTTAGATTCGATTTATATTCGATTCAGATTCGATTCAGATTCGATTTAGATTCGATTTTGATTCGATTTTCATTAGATTTAGATTCGATTTATATTCGATTCAGATTCGATTCAGATCCGATTCAGATTCGATTTAGATTCGATTTATATTCGATTTAAATTCGATTTAAATTCGATTTATATTCGATTTATATTCGATTCAGATTCGATTCAGATTCGATTCAGATTCGATTCAGATTCGATTCAGATTCGATTCAGATTCGATTCAGATTCGATTCAGATTCGATTTAGATTCGATTTTGATTCGATTTTCATTAGATTTTGATTCGATTTATATTCGATTTCGATTCGATTTATATTCGATTCAGATTCTATTCAGATTCGATTCAGATTCGATTTATATTCCATTTAGATTCGATTTAGATTCGATTTTGATTCGATTTTCATTAGATTTAGATTCGATTTAGATTCGATTTAGATTCGATTTATATTCGATTTAAATTCGATTTATATTCGATTTAGATTCTATATAGATTCGATTTAGATTCGATTTATATTCGATTCAGATTCTATTCAGATTCGATTCAGATTCGATTTATATTCGATTTATTTTCGATTTAGATCCAATTTAGATTCGATTTAGATTCGATTTAGATTCGATTTATATTCGATTTAAATTCGATTTATATTCGATTTATATTCGATTCAGATTCGATTCAGATTCGATTTAGATTCGATTTTGATTCGATTTTCATTAGATTTAGATTCGATTTATATTCGATTCAGATTCGATTCAGATCCGATTCATATTCGATTTAGATTCGATTTATATTCGATTTATATTCGATTTATATTCGATTCAGATTCGATTCAGATTCGATTTAGATTCGATTTTGATTCGATTTTCATTAGATTTAGATTCGATTTATATTCGATTCAGATTCGATTCAGATTCGATTTAGATTCGATTTATATTCGATTCAGATTCGATTCAGATTCGATTTAGATTCGATTTTGATTCGATTTTCATTAGATTTAGATTCGATTTATATTCGATTCAGATTCGATTCAGATCCGATTCAGATTCGATTTAGATTCGATTTAGATTCGATTTAGATTCGATTTATATTCGATTTAAATTCGATTTATATTCGATTTAGATTCTATTTAGATTCGATTTAGATTCGATTTATATTCGATTCAGATTCTATTCAGATTCGATTCAGATTCGATTTATATTCGATTCAGATTCGATTTAGATTCGATTTTGATTCGATTTTCATTAGATTTAGATTCGATTTAGATTCGATTTAGATTCGATTTAGATTCGATTTAGATTCGATTTATATTCGATTTAAATTCGATTTATATTCGATTTAGATTCTATTTAGATTCGATTTATATTCGATTTAAATTCGATTTATATTCGATTTAGATTCTATATAGATTCGATTTAGATTCGATTTATATTCGATTCAGATTCTATTCAGATTCGATTCAGATTCGATTTATATTCGATTTATTTTCGATTTAGATCCAATTTAGATTCGATTTAGATTCGATTTAGATTCGATTTATATTCGATTTAAATTCGATTTATATTCGATTTATATTCGATTCAGATTCGATTCAGATTCGATTTAGATTCGATTTTGATTCGATTTTCATTAGATTTAGATTCGATTTATATTCGATTCAGATTCGATTCAGATCCGATTCATATTCGATTTAGATTCGATTTATATTCGATTTATATTCGATTTATATTCGATTCAGATTCGATTCAGATTCGATTTAGATTCGATTTTGATTCGATTTTCATTAGATTTAGATTCGATTTATATTCGATTCAGATTCGATTCAGATTCGATTTAGATTCGATTTATATTCGATTCAGATTCGATTCAGATTCGATTTAGATTCGATTTTGATTCGATTTTCATTAGATTTAGATTCGATTTATATTCGATTCAGATTCGATTCAGATCCGATTCAGATTCGATTTAGATTCGATTTAGATTCGATTTAGATTCGATTTATATTCGATTTAAATTCGATTTATATTCGATTTAGATTCTATTTAGATTCGATTTAGATTCGATTTATATTCGATTCAGATTCTATTCAGATTCGATTCAGATTCGATTTATATTCGATTCAGATTCGATTTAGATTCGATTTTGATTCGATTTTCATTAGATTTAGATTCGATTTAGATTCGATTTAGATTCGATTTAGATTCGATTTAGATTCGATTTATATTCGATTTAAATTCGATTTATATTCGATTTAGATTCTATTTAGATTCGATTTAGATTCGATTTATATTCGATTCAGATTCGATTTAGATTCGATTCAGATTCGATTTAGATTTGATTTTCATTAGATTTAGATTAGATTTAGATTCGATTTAGATTCGATTTAGATTCGATTTAGATTCGATTTAGATTCGATTTTGATTCGATTTAGATTAGATTTAGATTCGATTTACATTAGATTAGATTTAGATTAGATTTCATTTATTTGCTTGAAATATGGTATTTTACAGATTTTATAACACTCACACAATAGTTCTTCATATTCCGCCAAATAAATTCGGCATGCAAATTTTGTGACAATAATAATGATTCAATTTTAACAAAACGATGAAAATCAAATGACAATTATCTTTTAGGCCTCATGATGGATTTAAAAAACAATAAAAACAATTTTATTAACCCATAAGTCACCAAATAATGTGTATAGATTTCAAATAAAAAAAGTTACAATTCATCAATATAATAGGTACTCACATTCAGTCTGGTTTTATCAGCTATTTGTGTTTTATTAAGACCACTTTTATGCAGCGCAATAATAGACGCCCTCGCCTTAATATTTGCTTGCATTTTGAGAATAAAATATGTAATACCACTAACTATTAAACCACACGTCACTAACCAACAACTACAACCAATCGACAATTTTTTATTTAATTTCGATCAAGTTAAATATTCATAAAACTAATGTCTACCTCACAGAAATCTAAATTCTTTATTTAGTGTATGATCTACCTTTCTAACTTTACGGAATGTATGAACAAAGCGAACAAGATAAAGAATATTATATTTCTGTCTCATTACTTCCAATCGAGTAAAAACTTACAAAAAGTCTATAATAGTACTGCGTGAGGTTTGAACTCACGGCTCACTGATTACTATACGAAACTATCTGCGAGCGCTTAACCGCTAGGTCATCTTGACTCATATATTAACGTTGAAATTATCAACTACAATCACTTGTTGACGATAATGATGATGCATGTGTCTATTGTCTTGGAAACAGAAGGTCGTAAGTCAAAATAAGTGTCAAGCTATTGCTTTGTGAGATTGCCTATCGACTTTTGGTCGACACTGTACATTGCAAGCATTGCTTTTAAATAAAAGCTTGTAAAAACAAAAATAAAATAACGTAAAATATTCCATTTTTGCAATTTTAAGTTCTTAATTTTATCAACCTTATTTTGGGCCACGGTGTAATACGTTATTTAAATAATTGACTTTATATTTTGAAAAAAAACTTTGGGGACATCGGGTATTTCCTTGCTTGTACAAATATGCCCGCCCTACAATATTGTTGATGTTGTTGTCACGACGTCGGTTACAAGCGAAAACCAAAGCCACAGCCGGACCAACGATGCTGCAGGAAATAAACAGCTTGTGTCCGAAATACCTGGAGCAGTTACTGTTATTTGGCAATCTGGAAGGAAAAGAGTTCTTTGTTTAAATTATATAACAATTATTAAATTTGTGACTGTTATTTTACTATGCATAATATTTTAGTCCCGAGAAATCCAAGTATCGATATGAGTAAGTATTACCCATAAACCCTTTAATATCCCTCCCCTATATACCCATAAAGTATCGATATACGGTAGGGGTTCTCATATCCATGTCAGGGCCGCGAGAGAGACCGAAAGAGTCTTCGCAGCCCTGGCGCAGACAACTGAAGGAACACGAGATGGGATTTAGTCAGTAAGAGTCTGACATGCCCTCCCCGGTTCACCCAGAGCGGGAGAACTTATTTGATGATTTACCCACCTTATAAAAATGGCGTTCTCTTAAGAGTAGTATCGAAAAATTATTTGAGTACTGCTTACAAATGTAGTTGTCGATATATTTTGGGTACCGGGACATCCCTAAGTAGAAAGTGCTAGGTATACTTATAACCGAAAAACATTATTTATACTGTTGTCAAAACATTAACAGATTAAGGAAAAAAAACGGCCTAGTGCGAGTCGGACTCGTGCGCAAAGGGTTCCAAACAAATATTTTTTTAAGACCTGTAATCTATTAGTTAAGAACAACTTTCTGTATTTGTTTCAAAATTTTAGGCTGAGCGCAAATTACTGAGAATACTAAAATATTAAATGGATATTTTTCATCTATTTTCTTAAATAATTTAGAAACTATTAAATATAAAATTATTAACAAAAAAATTGAGACTCTTAAAATAAGCCTTTTCGTTTGATATGTCACACGGTACTGTTTGAAATACTTTATTTTATATTTTTATTATTAATATATGTTATTATTATTAACATTTTATTATTATTATTCCAAATATAATTATTAAAATAGAACCGACTTCCAAAAAAAGTGCAAAATAACTTTAATTTCGGAAGTCGGTGTTCCTGTTTTGTGTCTTCGTTTTTTGACACCGACTTCCGAAATTAAAGTTATTTTGCACTTTTTTTGGAAGTTGGTTCTATTTTTTGTAAAAAAGTTTTTATGTTTCGGTATGTGTTTGAAATCTCATTTCAGAGTCGATAATGATGCCCAGATCTCTAACTTCAGATAATTTACTTAAAATTTGGTTCCTCATAGTCATTATATATTAAATTTATGTTTTTTACGAGAAAATTTAATATGATAACATTTACCAATATTAACTTGCATGCTGTTCTTTTCACACCACACACAGAGCCTGTCAATATCCTTTTGCAGAAGAGTTTCATTGTTCTTTGTCATTATAACCCTATAAAATTTTAAATCATCGGCATACATTTCAAAATGAGAGTTTTGTATGGAATATTTAATGTCATCAACAAACATTGTAAATAATATTGGGCCCAGATGTTGGTCGACGCTCTTGGCTATGAAGCCATTGGCCGTCACGACTATCGGCACAAAGACTAATGTATCTATCTCCCACATATCGACGTCCTCGCGAGCCGGATCAAGTTACTTAATTCGCTTATCTTTAATTATTATTAGTTTAATTACTATTAATAAACATGATCCTGGTTCATAATAATTCACCCTGGTTCTCTAAGAACAGAGTAAACACATATCATTATACACGAATCCCTCAGCATGTTTTTTTGGGGTTGGGAAATCATCCAATTACATCTCCCGCTCTGGGTGGAGTGGGAGGGCGTGTCAGACTCTTACTGACTAAAACCCACCCCTGTTCCTTCCTTGCTTGAGTGCCCAGGCCAGCCCAAAAAAGGCATTTTTTATCCGCGTTAGACATAATTTTACAAATTAATTATTAAGATGCCGTTGGTCCCGCCCGCCTACTGCTTAAAGATAGCTCACTGTCTTTTCGGGTAGAAGCCCGAAAATCTGTCACCAGTTTTGTCAAGGGGTATCGAGTTACCCGATTACTGGGTCCGCTCATGAAAAATACTGGTATTCGATTGGGTAGTACATGCGGTTACACTGGAAAGGCTACCCAGAATGATTTTGACGACCCAGTGATTTGGTAGAGCTTAACACACACATGGCACACATGGGCCTTTCTCGTCGATTTCAGTCTAATGCATGTATTTTGAGATAAGAAGTTTTTTTGAGAGCAGTGTGGTACAATGGTAACCTATAACTTACGAGTTGTAGGTTGTGAGTTCAATACAAGGTAGGCAAAAAAAAAAAGACAACATCATGAGAAAACCGACATATCCTAGTCTAAAAATAAACTGGCCAAGTGCGTGTCGGGCTTCGCACATTTAGGGTTCCGTACCAAATGACGGAATTTGAAAGAAAAAAATCTGATTTATCAATATATTGATATTTATTAGTAAAATATACGTAGGTAATAGATCAATGGGAAGTTAAAAAAAATTCAGAACAAAATTTTGGATGGACGCGTGAGTGACAGCAATAGGGTTCCATTTGGACCCTTCTGGTACAGAACCCTAAAAACCGACGACAGTGCGGTTTGGTGGATGTCACATCATTCATAAACCCGCACTGGGCCCGTGTGGTGGTTTACGGTCCCTCTCCTGGAGAGGAGACCTTAGTCCCAAGAGTGGGAAAGATAAAAAGTTGATTATGTTTATGTTAGGTATGCATGTATCAATCAATCTGCCTAGCCTTATCCCAACTATCTTGGGGTCGGCTTCCAGTCTAACCGGATGCAGCTGAATACCAATACTTTATATTTCGCGACTGCCTATCTGACTTCCACAACCCAGTTAGTGGGTAATTTGATACCCCTTGGCGAGACTGGTTGCCAGACTTTCGGGCTTCTGAAGAGCCGTAACAACTGTCAAAGATCCACAATCGAGAGCCGGGACCAACAGCATTTATTTTATATTTTTTTTTGGTGTGGGAAATCGTCCAATGACAGCTCCCGCTCTGGGTGGAGCGGGGGGCGTGTAAGACTCTTACTGACTAAAACCCACACCTGTTCCTTCTCTGCCTTAGTGCCCAGGGGAGCGGTAACTCTGTTACGAATTTATCAGCTACCCCTAGGCATGGGAACAACAGCTTAACGTGCTTTCCGAGGCACAGAGGAGTCTTGGTATGTATAGATGGTCACCCATCCATGGACCAACCCCGGCAAGCATAGCTTAACCTGATGAATCGACCTGTGCGGCTGTTATTACTTTAGCCACGAGCTCCTCGTAATGTAAGCATGTATGTTTTTGTAATTTAAAAACATCTCGACACGAGACCTACTCGTAGTCCTGAGTAAAGCTGTAATCCAGCTACGACAATTCTTGACACTGTAAGAATGTTACAATATTTTTGAGTGCCGTAGGCTATTTATTATCCAGAAAAGCTGCTGATTAGCCACACAAGTTAGTATAAAATAACTTATAAGGATATGACGAAGAGAATTAGCAGCCTAGTGGTAATGGCCCCGACTTACGAGATGTACGTCGTGGGTTCAAACCCAGACAGGCACTTTACTTTGTATAATTTACTTCTCTATGGCCGAGATATCACCTAAAACGCGGTCACTCTCGGACTGCATAGAAAAGAAAGAGATGCGCTACGACTAATGCTCGCAATTTATTGCAAAATATGAAGCATTTTGTTGATTTACTTAGGATTTACTAATAAATTTATAAAAAATAATCCATCACTAAATGCATTTTAACATTTGAAATTTTATGGTATATTTTTTATTATGACTATAATTGTTAATGCGGGAGAAGTCATTGGATGATTTCCCCCGCATTATTTGATGCATTACAGTATGTTATGTTTTGCAAATAGGACTTAATTATATACATATTTTTTTAATTTGTCTAAATTATTTACGGTTTTAGAGATAGATACACTGCTTTAAAAAAAACACCTTTTTGACCGTTTTTAGGAACCTCCGTCTTAACCACTGCTCTCAAAATGGGGACGAAAACATCGTCAGGAAACCGGTATAATATCCTAAAACCAGAAACTCGAAGACATGTGACATGCACCAACCTGCACCGGGCCCGCGTGGTGGATTACGGCCAATTCCATCTCCAAGAGAGAAGGCCTTATTCCCAGCAGTGGTAACATTTTACTTAAAGGCTGATTATCCTTAATTACGATGAAGGGTACAAATTACTCATAGCAAGTGCATGCATACTGCCAGTCTTTTTACACGTGCATTCTGCGGGTCAGGTATACGCTGAGGGCATACAACGCCCTGCGTGTCCAGTACAACAATGTATTCAGGATGCTGTTGGGTCTACCACGCCTTTGTAGCGCTTCCGGGATGTTCACCGAGGCCAGGGTAGATGGCTTTCATGCCATTATACGGAAACGGTGCGCTTCTATTCACGGTAGAATACGTGCTAGCTCCCACAGCATCCTGAGTGTTTTGTGTGATAGGCGGGACAGCCCATGCTGGCTCACTGGATACGGCTGCACACGTAGGTGTCAGTAATTTCAATTTTGTAGTGGTAATTTTTACTAACATTAGGTTAACACTTTTACTAACAATATAGGGATTTGATTGATCTAAAATAAAAAAATAATGCTTATTAGAAGTACCTATCTATTAGAATTCTTAACCACCACATTCTTGAACACAACTATACAAAACACGAAGTACCGAAATCCGGGTGTGAGTAAATATTCAGAGTAAAGCAATTCAGTAGATACCGCGGAGATCTTTGTCATTAGAGTGTGCTGTAAACAAAACCCTTAGTGGTGCCCGGGGGAACGACAGCTGTCTCCAAGCCTCACTCCTGGCCATTAAACACCCACGTCGGTTCATAACAACCACCAACACCACACTGCAAAACCAACCTGAACTTCTCACAGACACAGTTCAATTTTGCCAAACAGTTGTCACGTTCTTTCTTCGCAGTCTATGGCGAATACTAAAATTGAGTTTTATGAAGTGCCACATAAGATTGGTTTTGAATTGGCTTCAAGTAATTATATTACAGGAAATTGTATCGGAGATTTAAGTAGAAAAAGTGTTGAGTTAAAAGATTATTCCTTTTACTAACACTTTTTGGATTTTAATGTTGAATAGTTTTCTGTTAATTTGTCTGAACCTTTTTGATAAGTGATATTTGAAGTAATGACTTTACAAAACAAGTTTAGACTTAAAGTCTACATTATAAAAAAAAAAAAAAAACTAAATGAAAACTCATTTAATGATGAAAATATTTGTTTTTGTTAAATGATAGAATCTCTTCAGACACATAAAAGTACCTACTGTACTTAAAAAGTTTATTTTCTCTTCAATTATTTTCAAAAACCAAGAAATATGCTTATGTATTGGTTGGGTACACGAAAGAAAGTGCAACAATTGGAGATCGAACTCACGACCTTAACAGCCCAAGCCATAAATCACTGAACCATTGTCACTAAAAATAGGTAAATCCAGCAGGAAACGTGTTTAATTACGACCTTAATTACACACAGAAACAATACCAAGAATTGTAAACAAAGCGAAGGACCATAGATTAAAATAAACGGTGGGAATAACCACGTGGTTGTATAGTGTGAAATTAACTGAAATTACGAACGGTATACCATCACAACTGTCTTGACAGAGTTTCATAAAGTTAAGGAAAATGGTATTATTGTTAGGATTGACGAAGTTTTGTTGATTTTTTTTTAGATTGAGGAAAATGTACATAGTGAAAAAATTAAGACTGAAATGCGTAAACATTTTGGAAGTAGGTACTTCAATTAATTATGTGTACTTACTTTAAAGAAATGAAATTCCCTACCGTTTGTTTTTTCTGATATATATCGGGTGTAAAAAGACAGTTTCCAAAGCCGAAAGACACTAGACTATACTTGGGAATCCACTGCATTCTGAAGATATTGAAGGTCACAGTCGAAATATTACTTTTAACTTTTTTACGAAAATGAATTCAAAGTGTTATTACTATACTTTTTCTAAACAAACATTACCTGAATTTTCGATTATTATTTTCGATTTTTCGAAATAATAATTAATACATGTAACTAAAAAAGTTATGTCTAGGAATGTGGATGGATGGAGAGGGAGAGGCAGGCCAAAGAAAGGATGGATGGATTGTAAGACGAGTGATATGAAAGAAAAGGGAGTAAGTGATAGCGTGACGGCTGACAGGACAGAATAGAAGAAAAAAACGTGTTGCGCCGACCCCAAGTAACATGGGATAAGGGCAGGAAGATGATGATTTTCGAATTTTCGAAATAACGCATTTGAAGTTACAAAAACGCAATTAATATCAAATGTATCCGACAAGTACCTACATGGCTTAGAGCGAAGGGGCGGAGTTTAACTCCACTTGCCTGGGTTCGCGTTACATTGCGTGCAAAAAAAATTGTTTTTTTTTTCATACCTACCAAAAAAAAAAAAATCCCAGCAATAATTTTTGCGCAAAGCTACTTTGTTTGATGTACAGTATGCGTAGTTGACGGCTATGTGATGTGTCTTTTTACACCCTGTATATAATTGGTGAAGGCAATGCGTCGACCACATCATGGCTTACCATCAGCTGAGATTATCGTCAAACACGGGCCTATCAATAATAATAACAGAAACAACAAATAAATGAATAAATTGTAAATAATAATTTCATGATCATGTCAAAACAAAACAGTTTAGTTTTCCTGATTCAAAAATAATAAAAAACCGGGCAAGTGAGAGTCGGACTCGCGCACGAAGGATTCCGTACCATTATCTACAGAAACTAAAAAAAAAATGTTTGTTATATGGGAGCCCCACTTAAATATTTTTTATTCTGTTTTCTAATATTTTTTGTTACGAGTATAACGGCAACAGAAATAAATCATTTGTGAAAATTTCAACTGTCTAACTATTTATTTATTTATTTATTAAAACTTCATGCAACACAAATGAACCAAGGCGGACTTAATGCCTTAGGCATTCTCTACCAGTCAACCAAGGGTGGTGGAGAGATAACATGGCAGGTCACGGTCACGGTGTCACGGTTCATGAGATACAGCCTGGTGACAGACGGACAGACGGACGGACAGCGGAGTCTTAGTAACAGGGTCCCGTTTTACCCTTTGGGTACGGAACCCGAAAAAGGACGAAGAACAAACAAGTGAGATCAACATGTAATCACTACATACTCGTAGTATAAAACAAAGTCGCTTTCTCTGTCCCTATATCCCTATGTATGCTTAAATCTTTAAAACTACGCAACGGATTTTGATGCGGTTTTTTTAATAGATAGAGTGATTGAAAAGGAAGGTTTACATGTATAATTTGTACCCGAGCGAAGCTGGGGCGGGTCGCTAGTCAATAATAAATTAAAAGTTTTTTTTTTAAATAACCTTTTTTAACACCCGTGTTATCAAGTCTAATGGAAAATACTCATGACAACCAAAAATAGTAGCCCAAATTAAACTATCCTACCATTTACCATCAGGGAGTTCCAGTCCCTACATCCCGGAGCCATCATCAGATCAACTTGAGGGTATTATAATATTACATTGTCATCAGACTTTCATGAAAGAACATCAAAAGTTACAAAAAAATAGTGGCACTCCGGGAGTGCCGACAGAAGTGAAAACTTGAACAAAAATGCCAAACGCGCCTAAAGAAGTTTTCACTTCAATACAAATAGCGGTGTCGGTATCGGTGTCGGTGGCGAGTTCAATAGTTTTTCCCATCTCAAAAATGCCCAACACACCTAAAGAAGTCTGCACTTCAATACAAATACTGAAATCTTAAAAGGGATCGAAAGATTTGTAATAATACGACACTTAATTTTCACAATTTAAACATGTTCACCGTTAGAAAATTTAATATAGTGTCTAATTTGTAAAGTTGAAAGTCACACACCGCCAAAAAGCACGGAGGAAATCCACGGCTAAAATGATGATTATGATGTGATGAATTGTATTCTCATCCACCCGTAAGTTAGCCTTCAAGAGATCGTGGACCTCATTCAACGCTTTCCTTATTGAGGTCAAGATCTGCTACCACAAACTAACAACAACAATAGTAGTGTGTAGTTGACAACATACAATATTTTGTTTAAAAAACTTTATAAAACAACACATGCAGAGTGTAACGGAAAGGTGTGGTAATATTTTAAGAAGTGCATCTGCCCATCGATGTGAACAACTTTCTTCAAGAAAACCTGAGGAAATACTTAATTATTTTTTACCTCCTATACAAATATTGATAAGCTGATGATAACTTTATTAGGGAGTCACAATTTTTTTTTAGGAATTTTTCTGCCCATGTTCTGCCCATGGAAATGAACAAGTTTCTCCTTGTTCATTTCCATGGGCAGAACCGGTTCTTAAAATATAACCACACCTTTTCGTTACACCCTGTATAACAATACAAAAGCATAGCATTATTACAAATAATTGTTTATTAGCTCTATAAGAAACATTCTGTAGTAATTCAAACCATCGGTATGTTAAAGTTAGGTATTAACTTAGTTGTAATTGTGGGAAAATTGTCATGAGTTCCTGAACTAAGTTTGTTCGCAAATAAAGTTGTGGACTGTATCGGTCGCGAGGGGGTGTAATTTTATTAATTCTTGGCAGGTACCTACTGTTTATTTGTTTTTTAATACTCACGTAGCGAAAAATTAAAATTGTTATGTGCATTCACTTCGTTCAGTCTTTTATCTGCCTGGACCATGAAAGAAGATCTCAGGAAACGTATGAGGCATTCGAAACGTAAGCTGTCTATTTATTACCTGGATTCAGACACTTAAAACGTTTAAGACGCTGCCACATGGCAGTTAGTTTCGACGTTTGAAGTTTTTGCCACATCTAGATGACGTAACTATCTTCGATAACTTAGCACCAAACTTAAATTAGCGCTAAATAGCCAAGTAAGTGCGAAGGAGAGATAATGGCGGGCATAGTTTTGTGTGGCTGGTGATTGCAGCCAGCTGTTCTTAGAGCTCTCAAAGGGTCTGATAATGTTCTTGGTCACTTTCCACAATAGCCATGGAGGGGACAGTTACATGCAACACTACCGCCCCGGGTCTGCGGACGGCGAGTCCCGGGCCTGCGGACGGCGAGTCCCGGGCCTGCGGACGGCGAGTCCCGGGCATGCGGACGTCGAGTAATGGGTAACTCGCAGTCCGATCAGCACCAGGCCCGAGAGTCGACGGCGCGTAGTGTTCCACGCGCGCCTCAAAGAGTTGCCAGCAATAACGACGGGGCCCGTCATGGCCGATGCCTGCCCAGTGGTTGAGGATAAATTCGAAACAGAGTTACCTCGCCCCTGGGAACTTAGGGCAGGGAAGGAACAGGGGTGGGTTTTAGTCAGTAAGAGTCTGACACGCCCTCCCGCTCCACCCAGAGCGAGAGAAGTCATTGGATGATATCCCACCCCAAAAAAAAAAAAAAAATGCACCACTACCACAAAATGATAACCTTTTTCTGAAACGGTTTATTTCTTGAATACATTACAATTTTTATTACAATCTTCCAGTTTTTTAATTGTCATAATTATCTCGTCTCTCTCTCTCGTCGAAAAAATTAATTGACTAATGGTAACAAAATAATGACTACCTCTTTTTAATCAACCCTAGTTATAAGGACATACAATTAACTATCTCCAGCGTCTCACAGTCGTGGACTATAAATATGTCAGGAGTTAAATGCTTTGCTTTGCTCCCCTCGGATGGATATTTTTTTTTGGTAAATATGTTTATTAAGGCCCTACTGCCGGCCAAGTGGCGCCCTCATTGATTAAAAAATCGTAGCATAGCATAGAAAATAAATATTAAAGTATCCAACGTCACGTTTGTTAGAAAGAGGATAAAGTATTTCTACGTTGGTAAAACAGGTCAAGAATGTTTCGTATCCAAAGTAGTAGAACAAAAGTACCAAAAACGGCCGTTTCTGACACTTTAGCCTACTACTTTTTGCCTAGAGGTAGCGGATAAATTCTGAAAATGAGTTACCGCACCCCTGGGCACTCAGGCAGGGAAGGAACAGGGGTGGGTTATAGTCAGTTAGAGACTGACACGCCCTCCCGCTCCCCCCAGAGCGGGAGAAGTCATTGGATGATTTCCCACCCCAAAAAAAAAAAAAGGCTTTGGATATGAAACATTCTGAGACCTGTTTTAACGACGGTAAAAATACTTTATCCTCTTTGTAGCAAACGTGACGTTGGATTCTTTAATATTTATTTTCTATGTTAAGCTACGATTTTTTATTCAATGAGGGCGCCACTTCGCCGGTAGTAGACCCTTAAAATGTTTTTTATATACTTTTAAGTACGTTAAATTCTGTAATTTTTAAAAACGCTATTTCTTTCTGAGCTATTTCTTTATTTTTATCTTACAGGAACTTTGCATTTTTGCATTTTATCGCTGAGTGACATAGGCAAGTGTAGCTTCTATCAAATTTGCATGCTGTATCTATCGCATCTTATTGCACGCAATATGTTTGCATCATAATGCGTGTACTATTAGGATAAACAGTGTAACAATTGTAAATCGGCAAATAAATAAATAAATAAAAAATTTAAACAATCAAAAAGAATTTTCGTAATCGGATTAGTATTGCCTGATTAACTCCTACATACGTTGCGTTGCGTTCTTACGTTGTAAGTTGGCTTGAAAATCAGCAGAACCAAAACTGAATACATGTTCTGCGATTTCGGCGGTCTCTCCAGTTCTGAAGCTGTAGTGCTAGATGGCGCGCTTCTTCCAGTCAGCTCCGATTTTCGGTATCTCGGTTCACTCGTGCAAAGCGATGGCGAAATAGATCGGACTGTTAAGCACAGAATTAACACTGGATGGATGAAATGGCGGCAGGTCACCGGGACTATCAGCGACTCCTGCATTCCCCTAAAAATTAAGGGGAAGATTTATAAATCAATGGTCAGACCTGCTGTCTTGTATAGTTCAGAATGTTGGGCCACAAAAGGGATGAACGAAAAGCAATTGCATGTAGCTGAGATGAGAATGCTAAGAGCGATGTGTGGTGTTACGCGCATGGATAGAATTAGGAATGAGTATATAAGAGGAAGTCTGAAAGTGGCACCGTTGACTGTAAAGTTGTGTGGAAATCGGTTGTCGTGGTATGGGCATGTGATGCGGAGGAATGAAGAAAAAGTCGTGAGGAAAGTCTTGTGTATGGATGTGGATGGCTATAAGAGTAGAGGAAGGCCAAAGAAACGACGGTTGGACTGTGTGAAAGCGGATATGGGTAAAAAGGGGGTGACTACAGAGATGACGACTAATAGAGGAGTATGGAAAAAGACATGTTGCGCCGACCCCAAATAAATTGGGATAAGGGCAGGAGAATGATGATGACGTACAAACCAGCAATTTTTCCTCTTTTATTAAATTTAAATTGATGATAACATTCTACAAAAGATTACATAATAATATCTAATATATAAAAATCTCGTGTCACGGTGTTTGTGGTTGCACTCCTCCGAAACGGCTTGACCGATTTTTATGTTTTTTTTATGTATATTTGGTAGGTATGAGAATAGGTCGTAAAGTATTTTTCACCCTCCTACCCCCACCCCCCATTTTTGAAACGCAGAACAAAGTTTGCTGGGTAAGCTATTAATTTATAAATCTGACCTAGAAATAACAAAACAAGAAAGTATGAAAAACTCTAGGTACTCCATTATTCATCAACAGAAAATAAAACTGACTAATAACTATCATATATCACGGGTCTTTAAAATAATAGACTGTCATTTTCAAGACAATGGTACCGATTCTGTTGTGCACAAACTAAACTTAATTTAGGGTATTGCTATCTTTTTCTCTCTAATAAAATGAGAAAGAAACGGACGTAAATCAGAGCTGTCAAATTTAGTTGAACTAATATTTCTATACAAATTAAGGTGTATATAGCCGCCAGGTGGCACCCTCATTGAATAAAAAATCGTAGCAAAGCGTAGAAAATAAAGATTAAAAAATCCTATGTTGCGTTTGTTACAAAAACCTTATACTATTTTTAACAAACGCAACATAGGATTCTTTAATCTTTGTTTTCTATGCTAAGATACGAATTTTTATTCAATGAGGGCGCCACTTACGGGGAGGTAGGCCCTTAAGGGTACACGTAAAAACATGTCGCCTTAAAACACGGTAAAGCACAAGGCGTAAACTAGTTTGATATCTCTAACTTAGTTCATAGCTATAGCCGTCCTTTTCTCGCACTGCTTTTTTAGTAAAAGATAGAGATTCTCTAAGTTTAGTTTAGTTATTAAACAAGAGAATCGGCACCAATGTTTTATACTGTAAGAATAGGGTAGATGACAAACAAATCTATTTGGTCTATCTGTTAGATTACCACGTATTTTATGTTTTGTCAAAAAGGTAAACAAAAAGTTTGAACAATACAGTGCGTTGAAATTTCGCGTGACGTCACACCTACGTCAAAAATATATCACTGTTTATGGTTCCGTATCCGAAGTGTTCAATCGGAACTTTATTATTGTCAGTAACGTGTCCGTCTGTCTGTCTGTTCGTCCGTCGTCTGTCACAAAATTTTGTTACGAAGAATTTTTTAACTTCCCATTGACCTATGAACTTGAAATTTGGTGATAATGTTTATTATTTTATTACGTACTAGCTGTGCCCGCGGTTTCAACCGCGTTTATGTATCTTTCGTATTTTTTTTTTATTACTTAAAAAGTATCATAAGTTACTTCTAAAACCTCCAAGAATATGTGTACAAAGTTTCATGATGATCGGTTAAGTAGTTTTTGCTTAAAAGCGTAACAGACAAACTTACATTCACATTAATAATACGAGTAGTATGATACTTTATTAACAAATACCAATATTTGGTACGGAACCCTTAATGTGTGAAATCCGACACGCACTTGCCCAGTTTTTTTACCTAGAAGTGACGTAACAAGCCCCCACTCCTAAACTTCGAAGTGATTTATTTTTGTAATTAAGTATTTATTTATTTGGTAAAGCTAAAATACGTGTATATTATTTAAAAAAATCTAATTTACGGATTGTTATTTTTTTTTTGCACCCGGGAATCATCCCTGTTATCGTGAAATGTGATGGCTTGAAAAAAAAATGTAGCTGCAAGATGGTTGTGCACTGGTACTTAATTAAACTGAAATACAACGGCTTAGCTTAGGCGCGTGCTAACGTTCAAGCACCATGGCAATATGCAAGCACAGGAATCCATGAGGATTCTATTTTTGAACGGTTCCCCTCGCCATCGGCGCGGGCGCACTCCTCAGGGAGACTTTTGAGTTTAATGTACCAATAAGTGTAATGGAAGTGAGATGTAGGATTTTTTCAAATTAAAAAGTGGAAGAGACGTCTCATCGGAAATCCGGATTTTTGATGAAGCAGATGTTATTTGGAATTCATCAGTAGATATTGATCTGTAAATTTCAAGTAAATAACTTTTTAGGTATATAAAAACTAATACTAAGTAATAATAAGTATGTACAAACGCGTATGAAAAAATCTCATTGAGCATAAAAAAAATCTTCCACATCGCTGTCAATGGGAAGAGTACCCAGAACGGTACGCTCTGGTCACGTGAAGAGTAACTGTTTGCTGATATCCAGAAAAACTCGATGAGCAGTTTTTTTTTTAGTTGCATTTTCATAATCAATCTTCGAGACAGGCGACGATCGTATAAATTACTGTAAACTTTTCATCACCACCATCTAAGGTCAAATAAGTTTCCTAGGTAGTAAGAGATTTTCTCGTATTTCTAAATACCGAAATCTAATTGCAATCATATTTCAGTGACAAGAAGTCGTTAAACAAAATAAGTTTAGAGGTAAGTACATTTGTCAGATTGAAACTGAGATTGGAATACGAACGTTCTGAAAAATACGGTAATTGTCTCTTTGAGGTTCCAAGACCTTAAGAGCTGTTTCTATAGAGCTCGGCATTTCGTTTGTAGCTGGTCTCAGCCACATATTTTTTTTTTATTATAGAACGAAAGAAAGAAAAGAAAGAAAAGAAAGAAAAGAAAGAAAAGAAAGAAAAGAAAGAAAAGAAAGAAAAGAAAGAAAAGAAAGAAAAGAAAGAAAAGAAAGAAAAGAAAGAAAAGAAAGAAAAAATATTTATTTGTACCTCACATAAGAACTTAATTTAAACACTGGTAGGCTCGCGCTTGACCACTATCTCACCTTTTTTTTTTGTTTTTTTAATGGTAAGCGATGAGGTGGACGAGAATGGAGCATGTTTGTTTAGAAGTAACCAGGTTGTAGATGTCAGGCAACAGAGAATCGGTAATCTTTGTAAGGCCGCGGACACGAAGTCAGCGGGCGGCGGGGCGGCGGCAGCGGCGCAGGGAGCGGCGCGGCAACGCAGACCCCGTGTCGAAGTCAGTGGGCAGGTTGCGCAGAGCTAGAGCG
This sequence comes from Polia nebulosa, assembly GCA_951329385.1. NCBI lineage: Eukaryota > Metazoa > Arthropoda > Insecta > Lepidoptera > Noctuidae > Polia > Polia nebulosa. The sequence goes on along the minus strand of OX589588.1, from coordinate 9,422,948 downwards.
ACGTAGTGTTGTGTTATGAGAAAAAATAGTGTCTTTGCTCGTGAACAAAATGTGTAAACAGCGAAGACATCTTTTTGATACAAATTTCATCGTAACGTTAAATTTATTATGCAAAAAATAAATTGCACAGCGCAGACGCGCAGGCACCGCTAGACTGGTGCGCATCGCTCGTACGCTACTCCCCGCACCACTGCCTTCGAGGCCAGTTCCTATGCATTGAAACGCGTCGCTCCCCGCGTCACCGCCGTCGCCGCCCCGTGCCTCTGACTTTGTGTCCGTAGCCTTAGAAGTAGCAGAGGGCCTATATAATAATTATCGCGTGCATTTACTTGGAAATTTTTTGACAATAATATTTACGTGGAAAATTCCAAACATTTTGGACTTTTGACACTAGTTATCGCTGATTAATGATTGACGAAAAATGATTCATGACTGATGCCCAGTGGTTAAGACCTCGCCTCTCATGCTTGAGTTCGTGAGTTTAGATCCAGACAAGTACTAAAATGACTTTCTAAATAATAGGTGCTTTTTTAAACTTATTTGGGACATCACTGAAATCGGTGAAGAAAAACATCATGAGGAAACCAGGACTTAAAGTATAAGTCTGAAATCGTCAGCTAAGTGAGCAAGCGTGTTGATTAGTGAAACAGTTACTGGCTAGTATTTATACTATAGCTGTTTGAATATCACTATGTCTAGAACCCCAAGCTGGCATTTCAAATGGTGGTGTTACAATTAACCGCGGCCCATAGACCTCCTTGAAGATTCTCCTCCCCGTGAGCACAAGGTTTGTGGTGATCTGCAAATAACAACGAATGCCCTAGAGTAAAGAGCCACTGTTAATAATAATAATTTATTGAACACAAAATATTTGAGACAGAATCAGTGTTGCCCTTTTATTTTTTTGGCTCTTGAACTAGGACGTCCTATATCACAAGAGCCACAATCACCACTGTCAAGGTACTCTGTAATACTCTATTCTCTATCAACAAAAACAACTTAGGTCCGGTTTTTCCAACTGAAAAATTAATGTGATTAATAAAATGTGCGTCACTTGCATTGTGTTTAATTTGTGATGTGATTGGTATTTTTTTTCCAGAAGGAAGTAAATTAGGCACGTATTGTGCAATGCTTCGTATGTTGTGAAGTGTATTTTAAAAGTTTTAATCTTATTAAATTCAAAATCCTAATTTATTTGGGGTCGGCGCAACATGTCTTTTTCTTCCATACTTCTCTATTAGTCGTCATCTCTGTTGTGATCATATTGCCTTTATTAGGTATTCAGAATGTCTACCACAATCGCATAGGCACAGCGTTAATATAAGTCCTTAGTAATAAAATTTGCTCCCTCTTTTTCATCCTCCAAAATGTCGTAAGAATCATCACAAACAACTATAGTAGATCACGTGCATGATTCGCACACACTGACAAATATTCTTACACAACAATTAGTAAGTATACTAACTTTTTTTAGGGTTCCGTACCCAACGGGACCGCCTGACGCTGAGCGCCCAACCATAGCCTCTCGGAGAGACCGGACCTGAGACCCACTAGCTCGTGCATCAGGCACGTATCTCTCGGCAACAGTGCTGTCGTCTGCATACCCAAAGGTACCGGGTTTTAGCAGATCGTTAATATGAAGCAAAAACAATGTTGCCGAGAGCACCGACCCCTGAGGAACACCGGCATTAATAGCCTGTCAACGGGGCTGTATCTAATGATCCATAGTAGGTACACAGTTGAAATTTTCACAGAATGTGTATTTCTGGTGCCGCTAACAAACAAATACTAAACAACAAATAGTAGAAACGTATTTTTTTTTTGGCTTTTTTCAGTTTATGGTACATTTTGTTTTTTTTGCACTGACAACATCTTGAATTCACACACACAAGTAAAACGAGTAGCCCAGATAATTTAATAAAACAAATTGGTGGCGTTAAAAAATATCGGAAGTATTTATCAAAAAGTTTATTAGGTATATTGATATGAGTAATCGTTTTTGTGATACCGGTACTAATCGTTATTACGAGCGTCATTGATGGAAATCTATGTGCAGCGTGATGGTGATAATCTATATTTAGGCGTGCAATTATACGATCGTATAGATTGTAATTCGCATGGACCCTTAGGCCTAGTCTACAATATGCACCGATTTTAAAGTGAAAAATTATTTAGCCGCGTTGACAGATTTTTGTTAGGGCCAAAACTTGTGGGTTCTCGTCACCCACATTTTTTTTGGGGTGGGAAATCATTCTATGACTTCTTCCGCTCTGGGTGGAGCGGGAGGGCGTGTCAGACTCTTACTGACTAAAACCCACCCCTGTTCCTTCCTGCCTCGAGTGCCCAGGGGCGAGGTAACTCTGTTTCGAATTTATCCTCAAGCCCCGGGCAGTCGTCACCCACATGCTAGTGACGTGTTGCGCCAGAATGACGATGCGCAGCGGGTTGTGTAATGTGAAAATGTATATACAATTATTTATTGCTCGAAGTGGTAATTAAATATACAATTGATAAAATTTTAATTATTCAAAAAAACATTTCTTCCAAAGTTTCAAGATAAAAAAAAAACCTTTTGTTAGCAGTCCAAACTATGATAAATCTATTTTTTTTAGGACATGGTGTGTCTGGGAGGACGAAATCATGGTGTGGTGATATCATGGTGTGGCTATACCAACACAAAAATCTGCAGATGAGTTGAATTATGCCCACTTTCTACTTGATCGTAAAATTAATGTGACAAATTGTATAAATAAGCCATTATACTTGCGTTTGATTTGTGATGCAGTCAGAATGTCTTTCTAGAAACCGACGGTTAGCCAATATCATAAATATCAATATTACTTTAATCACTTACAAAAATCACTGATTCGACTTGACGACCGACACTGGGATACGAGATGTTCTTGGGAAATGGGCCTAGACATAAGGGTCTACTACCGGCCAAGTGGCGCCCTCATTTAATAAAAAATCGTAGCATAGCATAGAAAATAAATATTAAAGAATCCAACGTCACGTTTGTTACACACAGGTAACTGAAGAAACACGGGCGGGTTTTAGTCAGAAAGAGTCTGACACGCCCTTCCACTCCACCCAAAGCCGGAGCAGTTTTTTTACTTTTTATTTAAAAAAAGACGTTGCCTAGGAAATTCCTGTATTGTGGGAGCGTTCACAAACATGTAAACTTACTTATACAAGACCTACCTGTAGATAATACAGATATTTTTTCCCGACCCCGAACCCGCGACACGCAGCGCAGCAGCCAATCGCTCAACCACTGCACCAACTGTGCCGTCAAAGTTATTTGATGACACCCCAAAAAATAAGGGGTGCTTAGATCAGGTCTTGCGCTCAAGTCGGGTTTCCATAAAACACGACACGATTGATAAAATACAGCTTTGTTATAGCACTTATTGTTTTTAGGGTTCCGCACCCGAAGGGTAACCAACAGGACCCTATTACTAAGACTCCGCTGTCCGTCCGCCCGTCCGTCTGTCTGTCAGCGGGTTGTATCTCATGATCCGTAAAAAGTAGACAGTTGAAATTTTCACAGAATCTATTTTTCTATTTTTTTTTAGAAAAACGTTGCCCCACACTAGGAATTACTCCTGTATCGTGGGTGCGTTCACAAACATGTATACTCACATACACAAGACACCCAGACCCGAAACAACTATCTGTAGGTCATACAAATATTCTCTAATCAAAACACCCCACCACCCCACCCCACCCCATTCTCTTTTCTTTAATCTGTATTTCTGTTACCGCTATAATAACAAATAATAAAAATAAATTAAAAATTAAAGGGGGATACAAGAAACGTGTTTTTTTTGGCTTTTTTGCTTGATCTTAATAATGGCAACAAATATACGCGTATAATCTTGTACGATGGTACGGAACCCTTTATGCGCCAGTCTGACTCGCACTTGGCCGGTGTTTTTAATGAAAAGAAGTTTTGATTGAGTATCATTAAAATTGTGACCAATGTTGTTGAAATGACGCACAATTATATCTAGATGACGTGTTTAGTCCAAGGTGAATATACCGGTAAATATTTTATTTAAATAAATAAAAGTATAGATCCTGTTCCTGCTTTAATTTTTCTTCAAATAGTAGGTATGAGAAAAGCTCATCATCAGCCTCTTCCTGTCTTAATCCCAGTTTATTTGGGATCGACGCAGCATATTTACACCGTATTTATCTTCGCCGTCGTCTTTTTTTTAATTCAATAGAAAAGTTCGTACTAAAAACTTTTTAAAAAAAAAAAATAAATCCGACTAAAAAAAATAACTTTAATTTCGGAAGTCGGTGTTTCTGGTTTCGTTTCTTCGTTTTTTGACATTGACTTCCGAAATTAAAGTTATTTTGCACTTTTTTTGTTCTTTTTTTTTTGAAAGTCGGTTAAATCATATTATTATTATTTATTTTAATGGAAGCAGTCTCTGTCCCACATTACGCATGCAATTTTAATTAAATGTTGTCATAAACATTTCTACAACCCTATACTGTATTGATATGGCTGCTATCAAACAGGATTTAAAGCGCATGATACGTACACCAAATATACCTATCGTAAATAAAAGGATTCCCCTGAACGCTTACGTACGTACTTTCGTATCATTTTTTATCTGTATAAATAAAATTCTAAGTCCTGACTGACTGACTGACTGAGTGACTGATATATCAACGCACAGCCCAAACCGCGGGTCCTAGAGACATGAAGTTTGGAGGGTGTGTTCTTTGTGAAGAGTAGGTATCCATAAAGAAAAGGTTTTTCGAATTTTTTTTTTTTGGGGGGTGGGAAATCATCTTGTGACTTCTTTCGCTCTAGGGTGGAGCGGAAGGGCGTGTCAGACTCTTACTGACTAAAACCCACCCCTGTTCCTCCCTGCCCTACGTGCCCAGGGGCGAGGTAACTCTTTCGAATTTATCCTCAACCCCCAGGCAGCCCGGGAATTCCACCCCTGAGAGGGTGAAATGGGGGCAGAAGCTAGTCTTGTCTAATCAAACAAAAATGAACGGAAACATTTTTAGAAATGAGTTGATTTTTGTATAACCACTAGTTTCTGCTAGCGGCTTCGCCCGCGTGGAATTAATACCTACTTACCCCGTCATAAACTTTCAACCCCTTTTTCACCCCCTTAAGGGTTGAATTCCAAAAAATCTTTTCTTAGTGGATACCTACTCTTCACAAAGAACACACCCTCCAAATTTCATGTCTCTAGGACCAGCGGTTTAGGCTGTGCGTTGATATATCAGTCAGTCAGTCAGGACTTTGCATTTTACGAGTATATACAGGGTGTAACGGAAAGGTGTGGTTATATTTTAAGAACCGGTTCTGCCCATGGAAATGAACAACTTTCTCTAAGAAAAAATCAAAAAAATCCCAAAAAAAAAATTGACTTTCCATAGAAAGTTATCATCAGCTGATTAATATTTGTATGGAAGGTAAAAATTTTTTTTTAGAATTTTCTCAGGTTTTCTTGAAGAAAGTGGTTCATATCGATGGGCAGATGCAGTTTTAAAAATATGACCACACCTTTCCGTTACAGCCTGTATACAGATTACAAGTAAAGAGAAGAAGTATAATTATGGCAAACTCTGGCAATATTTTCTTCGTGTCTAGAGAAAAATAATGAACAAAGTAAAGAATTAAATCCTGTATGTTTTTTGAAATTTCAGATTCTTTTCGGAGATAAAGGGGAGGGGAAGAAAAAAAAAATGTAATATGTCCTTTCATTTGATATGTCGCACGGTAAGTTCAGATTCAAAAACTTTATTTTTAATTTTCCAATTTCCACCTCATATTCCAAATTTTATTATTTACGTTACACGTTCATGTTTGGGTTACAGATATTCATGTGTTTACCTAGTTACAACTCAGTCGGTCTAGTTGTTTCGGAGTAAATCAGTTGTGACAGACGGACAGGCAGACAGCCACACGAGTAATAAGAGATCAATTGTTTTTTCATCCAGACGTTCGGAGACCTAAGTTAAGTTACCAGTTCTGTTAAATTTTACTTGTACTATACTGCCCACATTCAACAGATCAAATCGTGATCTGGATAAAACATCTTGGTAAATACTAAAGAATACCCATTTTATACACAAGGTATTTGAACTCCTAAAATTTCCGTAGCGGGCAAACTTTCAGAGTAATTGCCTGCCTACACAAGGCAGCTTATGACCAGTTTCCGCTATTACAGTTAGCACGTATGTGTACACAAAACTCTAAAACAATCCTTACCGTACATGAAAACCAACGGAACGTGACCACGGCGCCCTCTCGCGGCCGACCAATAAAAACTTAAACTAATCAGAACAACATCACGAATGGTTGAGGAAACGTAATATTATTGTTATTAAACAAAGTATTGGGTTTACGTTTTATTTGTAATAAAACAATGTGGGGTTGCTCATTAGACGTTAATGTAAGAATGAAACGGGATAGGAGTTAATTGAAATACGAGTCACTGAAATCATTAATACACGTCGTATTACGTACCTATTACTCGTACATTCACGGTTTTTTTTTTAAAGCCTACTAGTACTTTGACCGTGACTTCGCTCCCGTGACCTATCCCGCGGGAACTGTTATTTTTCTCGGTATAAAAAGTAACCTATGTTATTTCCTGATAATTTAGCTTTCTATATTGGTGAAAAAAAAACTTTTTTACAAAAAAATAGAACCGACTTCCAAAAAAAGTGCAAAATAACTTTAATTTCGGCAGTCGGTGTTCGTTTTTTGAAACTGACTTCCGAAATTAAAGTTATTTTGCACTTTTTTTGGAAGTCGGTTCTATTTTTTTGTAAAAATGTTTTTATTTTCACGTTTTAGTTGTGGTTCCCCATTAAACTGTGTTGACAATTCATAGACACACGATAGCAGCAAACGCGCGGTTGATTTGCTGTCAATTTTTGAAGAGTTCCGTTGTCTGTCTCCGAAACCCATCTTCAGATTTATATGAAATATAAATGGGACCATTTCGGAACAAACCCCTTTGGAACAAAAAAGAATTTTGCAAATCTGTCAATAAATGACGGAGTTATGCCTATGTAGTGACCTAGGCCTATACGATGGTTTAACTAAGTGAAACACCTGAATATTAAGATTACTGACGCACTATAGGAAGATCGTCACGGATGGAGAGAGCAAACGGCTGAAGGAGAGAGGAGAAAGTCTAGATGTCATATTACATTTAAAATTAAAACAAATCAAACGCCTAGCAGTCGATAGCCACTTGTTTTCTTGAAGTGTGATTGAAACAAGACATACTTTTCGAATAAGACGGATCTTAACTCTTGACATCTCAATTTGCTCAGATGTCTAAGGGCCGATTTCACCAATCGCTCTTTAAACTAAGTTTTACTGAACTAAGCTTAGCCCAAAAAATAAAAGCCATAAAAGGATTATAGTGAGTTAACCTTAAAAGATAGACATTACGCTGACGCGGACTTTTTTCAGAGCTTTAAAAGGAGGACAATTCCGTCATATATAATTTTTGCGTAACCGTTTACGCAGTGCACGCAGCTGAAGAGCTGCGTGCGCTGCGTGTTCTCAAAAGGATTTTTTTCCCGTTTTTGTCACATTTTTCATTGATGCTTCGCTCTTGTTGATCGCAGCGTGATGTTATATAGCTTAAAGCCTTCCTCGATAAATGGACTATTCAACACAAAAATATTTTTTCTATTCGATCCAGTAGTTCCTGATATTAGCGCGTTCAATCAAACAAAGAAATAAACTCTTCAGCTTTATGACAGCGGTTAAACGCGTTTAAGCGAGCTTAAACGTCGAAAACTGGGCGTTACTTACTAAAGGATGGTCAGTTTTGAGTTAACTCGCTTCATCAGCTGTCGAGAAATTCTCTTCTAGAGATGTTGGGCCATCGGCTTTTAATAAATTAACACTTAAAATAAATTATTGTTCCGCCCTTATCTATGAGGTATCATTTTGTAGATTGAAAGTAACAGTATCCTTCAAACTGTGGGCCAAAACATTTTTTGTTACAAATCTAATTTTTTTCCGTATCTCGGAGCTGCACGTTGTTCAATGTGGTACGCATAATGTTTAACCTTTCGCCTGTCTCATTGGAGTCTCCCACAAGGTAACACTGTTTTGCGTCTCCCATCGTAACGACTGCATCTGTACCACTCAAATAGAGATCTTATTAGAACACTGCTAAGGTAGTTTATTTCACGGTATTTAGTTGTGACATTAGATTGTTTGTTTTTAATATCTTTGTGCCCAGGACCCACGTGGTGTAACACATGTTTAGGACCATCGCATCCCGAGCCAACCCGGGAGACGAGAGATAATACAATTTAGGGGAAATTTGTCTTTTCCTAAATGGATTTTGAATTCCAACTCTTGGAATGTTTCAGAGAATAATATCAATTTAGTGGTTTATTAAGGTTGCTGCGTCAAACGTAACTTTTGGACTCAAAGTCAGAGTTAATTTTGTAATTGCCTTCATACAGGGTGTAAAAAAATACATCACAAAGCCGTTAACTACGCATACTGTACGTCTAACAAAGTAGCTTTGTGCAAAAATTATTGCTAGGAAACGACTTTTGTTTTAAAACAAAGGTATGAAAAAGAAACTATTTTTTGATTGCGCGCAATGTAATGTGAACCCAGGCAAGTGGAGTTAAACCCCGCCCCTTCGCTCTAAGTCAAGTAGGTACTTACTTGTCGAGTACGTTTGATATTCATTGTTTTTTAACAGCAAATACAAAATTTCGTAATTTCGAAACAAAAAATCGAAGATTCAGGTAATATCAGTATTTTACATGGAGCGACCACCTATCTGACCTCCACAACCAAGTTACTGGGGATTACTATATCCCTTGGTAAGACTGGTTGTCAGACTTTCGGGCTTCTGACAACCCGTAACGACTGTCAAAGATCCACGATTGACATCCGGGACTAACGGCTTAACGTGTCCTCCGAGGCACGGATATCACTAGCCACGAGCTCTTCCAGGACTTAATTATACAAAAAAATGTGAAATAATAAATACTTTGGTTGGTCTTGACACAGTAAAGAGAGTGACCTATTGGTTAACGAGCTTGGGCCAAAGTTATAACGCAACTACATAGATAAGAAACAACAGAAACAGGATTCTGAAAACACCATCGTCGTGAAAATATTTTTATTTAAATAAGTACCTAACTTTATCACAATAATAAAACTAATCATCGCCGTCTGAATAACAAAAAGAGTTAATTATGATAAAACAAAAATTCACTTCAAATATGACAAGAGTCAAATGAATCAGAAATTCTCATGAATTCTTAACGGCGCGGGCGCTTGCACGTGTTCCGCACATTTTGTGTGTAACCCCCCGCTACCCTCCGCCCCTCGCACACGTACCAACCCCCGCTAAGGGAACCGCTGAAAAAATGGACCACAAAGTGCTGTAGAAAAAAAAGTGACCCTTATATCAACTGTCGTACGGTTTATATTGCAATAAAATGAGAATGTGGAGTAACGGTATCCAAAGGGACGTCATTATTTTTTTTTCCAAATCATTTGGATAAGGTCTTTGACCTCTTTATTTGGCACACATTTTGACATACTTACATTTTTGTTATGTTATGCTCCAATTTAATCCTAGAATGTTTAAAATTCCATATTCAAATGAAATGCGGTGCAAAAGTAAATAAGAACTTGGAAGTTGCAACAAATTATAACTGGGTTACTTCATAATTATATCCTACATTTTAACAGATTTCAAAAAAGGAGGTTCTGTATTTGGCCCGTATGTATGTATGTAAGTATGCATGTTTGTCCGCGATATTCGTACATTAGGATATAATACATTTTATAGTATTATAATACATTAGGATCTGATGAAGATCTTCGGAGATAGACAGTGGAACTCTTTAATAAATAACAGCGAGTGAAATAAAAAGTGAAAAATATTTTTTATTTTTCAAAATATGGAACAGACTTCCAAGAAAAACTATAAAAAGTGCAAAATAACTTTAATATTTTTTTTTTTACCGACTCGAAATTAAAGTTATTTTGCATTTTTTGTGTTTTTAGTCGGTTCTATTTTTTGTAAATAAGTTTTACCAACTAATGGTACACTTACGAAAGTTTGGATGGATGGATGGATGTTTGTTACTCAATTAATCCAGAACGGCTGAACGAATCAGGATGAAATTTGGCTTATATATAGATTATAGTCTGAAATGTCATATTGGCCATAATTTATCATGAGGGAAGCACTAATTTCACGGGCGAAGCCGCTGACAGAAATTAGTTAAACATACATTTCATAAATAATTAAATTAAAATTAAGGTGATAATTTACCGTTCGTTTTTAAATATTTATTCACGTAAATAAACCACACATCGATTCGCATTTGCTTTGAGGCTTTTTCAGAGCATTTCTCATATTTTTTATCAGAACTTATTCTGTTCGCCATCCGCTACTCTTTCTTTAGTCCTTAGATTATTTATTTTACACCTGTTTTCAGCTTGGGCTCTTTGTCTAAACACTCTATTAGCAATAGCGATCATCAGCATAAAAAACCAGCCAAGTGCGAGTCGGTCTCGCGCACGAAGGGTTCCGTACCATGTTAGAGTACCAGTTGCCAATATTAAGATCTAGAAAAAATAGCCAAAAAAAACAACCCCTTTAGTTTTTAAATTATTGTTATTATTTGTTGTTATAGCGGCAACAGAAATACACATTTTGTGACTGTCTACCTATTACAGATAATAAGATACAGCCCGCTAATAGACAGGCGGACGGACGGACGAACGGACAGCAGAGGCTTAGTACATAGGTACGGAGCCCTAAAAAGGCAACAATTTTTAGAACTTACGGAAAACTTGCCGATGTTACCTTCTTAATGCAAGCAGTGGTGGCCCAGTGGTAACGACCGAGAGTTACAAGTTGTAGGTCGTGAGTTCAAACCCAGGCGGGCGCTTTACTTTGTGTAGATTAATTCATCACCACTTCTCTCAAAATGGTGAAGAAAAACATTGTGAGGAAACCAGCATGTCCTAGAACCATACATGTGATATCCACCAACCCGCATTGGGCCCGCGTAATGGATTACGGTCCACATCCTCTCACAGAGAGGAGGCCTGTGCCCCAGCAGTGGGGACATTAAAAAGGCTGATGATGATGATGATGATGAAACTACTTAATGAGCACTAAATGACAGTTCTATAGGGTCGGCTTCCACTTTCAGCAAAGTGCGAGGAGCCACTGTATATGATGATCCAGCAAGAAAGTAAGAGTCTCTTCTTACCTTCTTGCTGGTGGCATCTAAAGCGGATGTAGACTCGTCTAGCAGGAGTAAGACAGGACGTCGAACTAACGCGCGAATAGTCATAGGTCAGATAGACTTTCTGACTTCCACTGCAGCCCAATTACTCGGTAGGACATATATCATTTGGCAAGACCTGTGTCAGGTTTTTTGACTATATGTATCACATCATTCCCAACCACTACAACTCCAGAATCAACATTGGTGACCACCAGAAAAACGCCGAGGCAATGAAGCTTTATGAGTCCAAGAGCAACGACTAAACTCTCTTGGGTCCCGCAACGAAGGTTGAGGATAAATCTGAAACAGAGTTACCTCGCCCCTGGGCACTCAGGGCAGGGAAGGAACAGGGGTGGGTTTTAGTCAGTAAGAGTCTGACACGCCGTCCCTCTCCACCATGATTTATCAACCCACAAAAAAAAACGAATTTAATCAGAAAAGAACAGCAGATAAGTAAAAAAAAATATAATGTCCACTAAAATTTCACACCCGTAACGGCTGTCAGAGATCTACAAAGACCGGAACAAAAACGAGGCACGAAGGAGTTTCAGTATGTAATGGTTGGTCACCCATCTCCGGGTCCACCTCAGCTTGTGTTGCTTAACCTTTGGACCCGTGTGGCTATTATTATTTAACCACCAATAATGTCTAGATTGAGCAGTGGTGGCCCAGTGGTATTGGCTGCGACTTACAAGTTGTAGGTCGTGAGTTCAAACCCAGGCAGGCGCTTTACTTTGTGTAAATTATTTCATCACCACTGCTCTTAAAACGGTAAAGGAAAACATCGTGAGGAAACCGGCAAAAATTCGAAGACATGTGACATTCACCAACCCGCACTGGGCCCGCGTGGTGGATTACGGCCCACACCCTCTCTCAGAGAGGAGGCCTGTGCCCCAGCAGTGGGGGCAATAAAAGGCTGATGATGAATGTCTAGATACTGAAAATTCAAAATAACAATATCTAGCGAATTTGCAGGAATGTCTATTAGTGATAAATTATAATCATTTATCACATAATTATGTGCATATACGAATACATACATACTACATTCGCCTTGGTATCTAATATGTTAGTAATTGGTCAGAACAACGAAAAATCATTGAGCAATTTTAAACATTGCGCATTGAAATCAAATATAATCATCAAAATAACAGCCCTCACTTGCACCTAGGGTTCTGTATGACCTGCTGGGGTCGCGGATAAATTCGTAAAGAGTTACCGCGCCTCTTGGCAAAGGCAACTGAAGAAACAAAGGTGGGTTTTAGGCAGTAAAAGTCTGACACGCCCTCCCGCTCCACCAAAAGAGGGAGAAGTCATTGGATGATTTCATACACTCCAAAAAAAAAGGGTTCCGTATGACCGAACAACTATCGTCCGACTGAAAATGAAATTTACAAATATATAGCAAAAAAATATGACAGGAACTACTAATAAATGATTTCTGGATTTTTCCCTGTAAGTATACCTTCTTGTTTCGTGAGATCATGCTTCCTACCAAATTTTATGATTCCAGGTGAACGGGAAACTACGTACTTGCTTTTAGAAACCAAAAGAATTTGATGAGTGACTTTAAGAGTATCAAAATCTTTAATTACATAAAAAAATACATATATATATAAATGAATCCCTATTTCCTTGGTCACGGCATCACGCGCGAACGGGTGGTCGGATTTCGCTAATTCTTTTTTGGTTGTGTTTGTTATTGTTAGGAGAAGGTTCTTATGAAAGAAAAAATTAAGAAAGTTGCGCGGAAAATTAGAAAATTTCAGAAAACTTAACGACTATTTAAACTTCGCGCGTTTGACAGTTCATAGCTAAGACAGGACAACGTATATCGGGTCACCATGTGATAAAATGGTCTTAATAATTTTTCAGTTGCATTGACTTAGAAGCTTGAAAGTTTAAACATACGAGAGATTAAGAAGGTTAGTATTCAGTTTCAACTTGAGTGTCTTTATGCATTTTTAACAAAAAGGATCTTACTTGTTAGACAAAACCAAGGCAATCTTATAAGGGTTCAAATTTTTTTTGAGATACGGTGGACTAAAAATACCTCTATGATATCTTAGGATAATTATTTTTCGTCATCAATCAGGTATTTTTATGGAAACTTATTATCGTGATAAGCTGTGTTCACATGGTTAAGTTTAATTATTGGTCGTCGAGTGGGGAGTGAAGTTCAGAAGAAGAAGAAGAATCGCTAGCTGGATTATAGCAATACATGAGCGATAATTCGGCTGGAGATTGTCGAAGTTCAAAATATGAAACTTAAATTGGTACTTACACAAAGAAACAACCGACTTCCAAGAAAGAAAATAGATAAAAATTAAAAAATAACTTTAATTTCGGAAGTCAGTTTTGTATTTTATTTCTTAGTTTTTTGACACCGACTTCCGAAATTAAAGTTATTTTTTATTTTTTGTCTATTTTTCTTTTTTGGAAGTCGGTTGTTTTTTTTGTATTTTTTTTTTTTCACTTTTTAGTTGTTATACCCCAGAACAAAAACCCCAATAACATGGAACGTGGAATTTAAACATACTCGTAATTGGAGAAAACCAAAACGTCATCTATATTTACATACTTTTCGTTTTTGATCAGTTTTTCAAAAAGCGCTGAAGCAATTTCGATAAAATTTATATGAGACCACCTCGAGAGTATATTCTTTCGGATAAAAAAGAATTTTGAACATCTGTCCATAACTGACAGCGAAATGGCTGGACATACATAAAAAAAAATACATACAGTCGAACATAGAAAGCAAAAAAATCTGTAATAAATTAGTGCGATAAATCGCTTAGCGAATATTGCCTACCTACTTAGCTTAGGTCTCATAATGAACATTATCACCTCTCAATAATTGAGGACTCTCCGTGTAAACATGGCTTTACTCTCGTATCAATTAAGTCTCCTTATCATTGTATCGATGACGTTATCAAAAAAAGAATCATGTATTAAAACTTATCTAATTAAATAATGACTCCGTTTTCCGCCTGATATTCAGTTGTAATTCCGCGCTTGCAAAGCAAGCATGATATTACTACTGTCTGTTTGTTCTGTGCTCGCAGCATCTGCTGCAGGCCAGCAGACACCGTCTGTTAACATCGGACAAGGTACCGTGATAGGGAGTGTGGCAACCGACGGGAACTACTTCGAGTTCCATGGCATACCTTATGCAGGGTCCACAACAGGCAACAACAGGTTCAAGGTAAATATCTATTATATTAATACGTGAAGCAAAAACTTTGTACCCCTGTTCAACAGACTTCGAAAAAGAAGGTTCTGTATTCTACACGTTGTATGTATTTATGCTTGTTTGTCCGCAATTTTCTCGAAAACTATTGATCAGATTTGGATGGGGTTTTCGTTATTCAAATTCATATATTTTAAGAAAGGTTTTAGTATATTATTACATTAGGATTAGGAAGTTCTTCGGAGACAGTGGAACTCTTCAATAACTAACAGCAAATGACTCGCGATTACTGCAATCGTTTGTCTATGTATTGTTAGAAAATTTAATGGGGAACTACAACTAAAAAGGGAAAAATAAAATACTTTTTTTAGAAGTGTTTTCTTTTTTGGAAGTCGGTTCTATTTCTTGTAAAAAAGATTTTTTACGAAAATTATGCGAACTGAGGAGTATACAATTTGGCACAGTTAAAGTTTATATGTAGAAGGAATGCAGAAAGCTAATATTTTTATATTTTACGCATTAGAAATCAATTAAATTATTAAAAAAATACACTACGCGCTGTGTCATGGTTCACAGACATCTCATGTTTATGGGTACTATTGACAATAAAATTTAATAACGTTCAAACTTAAAATTTAAATGAATAATAGTCGAATTTCGACAACTGGGCGACGACTAGTTTTAAAAGATATTCATAGCTCGTGGTTAAGTACTAGTTGATCTTCTTGGGTGTGCAACGCTTGCCTAGGTCCATTAAATATCTAGAGTCCTCCGTGCCTCGGAAAGCACGTTAAGCCTTAGGTCTCGGCAGCCATTTAAAGATATTTAACAGTCTCGGTAGTCAGAAGCCTTAAAATCTGATATTACTCTTGTCAAAAAAAAAAGGGAATGTTGTTATATTATTAATAGTCGCCTACTCTGTCCTACCTTTGGGCAAAAGCCTTTCTCTACTGAAAGAAAGAAAGAAAAATTATTTATTTTGCACAGATTACAAAACGCACATTAATTTTCAAAAGCCCAGTATCCAAGCTAAACTAAAATAAAACTAAACTAATTAACTAATGCCTAGTAAAGTAGTGATACCCAGTGATACCTATCGTTTCTGGTGCGGTGCACCACTACGCGCCATAGACGAAACGTAGGTCTATGACGCCTCGATCAATGACAATGACATTAGTTAGATCACTACAGATACAAAGGTAAAGCCAAGGAATAAAACATAAATGAAACTGTGCGTCGTATCCGTACAAAAATGTACGGATCTGTACTGTTTCCATCTTTGTATCTAGAGTGAGGTAAGATAATATTTTCTGTCCTAACTTGTGTAAGGTTATACTATTTCCGCTTATAATAGTTTTGTATCACTTAGTTGCATTCCTTACTTGTATATTTCTTACTTGTATTCCTAGAATCTAATATATAAAAATCTCGTGTCACGCTGTTTGTGGTTGCACTCTTCCCAAAAGTCTCGCCCGTTTTAAATGTTTTTTTTTTTGTATATTTCGTAGGTATGAGACTAAGGTCGTATAGTATTTTCTTCAACCTCCACCCCCATCCCCACCCCCATTTTTTAACCGCATAACAACGTTTGCCAGGTCAGCTAGTCATAATTTAATAAGCGAATGATTACAAGGCATTTTGTACCAGATTATGTAAATCATTTTAAATCGCAAGTCAACATATTGTTATAATTTTTCGGAAATTTCGGAATTCGGGGTTTTTTTTTTCTTTGTTATTTGACACCGACTTCCGAAATTAAAGTTATTTTAAAATTTTCAGTGTATTTTCTTTTTTGGAATTCGGTTGTATTTTTTGTAAAAACCAGTTATACCACAGAAATAAAAGTAAATATTATATTAAAGTTATGTCCGTATTGATAACCTCAATAACATGAAATTTTAACAAAATTGGAGGAAACCAAAACGTCTTTTATTGAAGTGGTTTGTATTTCTAAGTAATTTTATTGTCTATATTATTTCTAGATGTGGTCGCTATCAAAGCTCTTAAGTTCACAGTTCTTCACAGGAACACTGTGTATACATATTTTTTTTATTTTGTTGATTTTAACAAAAATAGCTGAATCAATTTCGATAATATAATATATGAGACCACCTCAGGGGTATACTATTTTGAATAAAAAAAGAATTTTGAAAATCGGTCCACAATTGACAGAGAAATCGGTGAACATACATAAAAAAAAACATACAGTCGAACATAAAACATCCCCTGTTTTTGAAGTCGGTTAAAAAAATATGACAATTGCTAATTTTTTATTTTAGTAAATTACCCAGTAATTAGAAAAAAATAATTGTCATGATAATGAATCTGGTAGTAATAAAAAAAATTAAATAAACTCATTCAGATCATTGGATTTTTTTAATAATGACTCAAGTCGGATTCGCACTAGACTTGTGATATGACGTGCCATGATGCATACCATTTTGTATGCGTAAGCGCTCGCTCATGTACACGATGCCGCCACTGCGCCGACACCGCACCGCACTGCCGCCGCACGTCTGCGCTGTGTGTACGAGACGTGTCCGCGCCATCTCCGTGCTGCCACCTCTTAGGGTTCCGTACCCAAAGGGTAAAACGTGACCCTATTACTAAGACTCCGCTATCCGTCCGTTTGTCCGTCTGTCACCAGACTATATCTCATTAACCGTAATAGTTAGACAGTTTAAATTTTAACAGATAATTCCGCTATAACCACAAATACAAAAAAAAGAATAAAATAAATATTTCACGTTTATTGTACGGGGGCTCATACAACAAACGTGAGTTTTTTTTGCTCGTTTTTATAGATGGTTTTTTTTATTTGCTTACTGACCGAGACTCAGCCAAGTGATTCAAATTTACTTCAAGTTAAATGAAAAATTATTACCTATTAATTAGTTGGTTTAAAAAGCGCAGTCAATGCCCCAATGCCTTCAATGGTTAGGATAAAGTATTTTTACGTTCTTAAAACAGGTCTCAGAATGTTTCGTATCCAAAGTAGTAGGCAAAAGTACCAAAAACGGCCACAATGGTTTGTAAAAAATCACCACAAAGTGTATGGTGGTATCTGAGTTCGCTCGCTTCGCTCGCTCATTAGACCCCGCCATCCCCTTCGAACCTAACCTATCCGAGTCGGGGTGCCCTCCGAGCTCGCTTCGCTCGCTCTTGCATTCGAACAATGCCTTTTGTACACACTTAATCATGATGTAGTGGTATCACAAATTCATCAATATCCAATTTAACTAAACGACATCCAGCCATCTGGTTAAACCTTGCGTTCAACGACTTGGCTGGTTGTCCTTCAGCCATATAATTGAATGCCGGGTGTTAAAACCGTCAGGCCCCGCGTCTCCAAACGGAGAGGCGACAAATGTTTTTAATTTTGTCTGCTATTTCGCAGGGCCTGACGGCCTACCAGCTAGCATCATGTTTTTTTTCAGATTGTTGAAACCAACAGTTTTGCGTTTATGGAGGGGGGGCTCGACTCGAACAAAAAAATCACTTTAAAGTTTAATATTTCGCAAACGAATCACTGAATCGTAAAAATATTTAGAGCAACCCCGCAATGATTTTGAAAGAAAACCTACCTAACGATGCCCCACTTATAAGATAGGCAAGAAAAAAAATTATCCCCCCTTACAAGAATCACAAAAAAAAATCTTTTTCAAAATTGAATTGTTTCGTTTTCTTGTCGTGATTAATATAATTATATACGCATGCAAAATTGCAGCTTTCTAGTACTAACAGTCTCTAAGCTATGCCTCGGATGGATGAAACAAACCGAAATTATGAATTCCTTATAGTTTCGGTCTGTCCGTCTTATGTTAGGACTACGGAACCCCTTTTGTAGGGTTCTTGCACTATTTTTCAGTTTTGTTATTTTCATATCTTTGAGCTACAGTGGAGGGCTCATAAAAACATACTTCTTTTTTCAAGGCTTCTATGATACCTATCAACTAATGCGTCACGATAGGTAGTGAGCGATGTGAAGAATACGAGATTATTTTTAGAATTACTCAATATCTTAAACAAACGTTTATTTTCAGGCACCGCCAGCCGCTCCTATCTTCGCAACTCCCTTCGTGGCGAACAATAAAAACATAAAATGTGTTAGACCCTTGGGTAATGGATTCGAAGGCATAGAAGATTGTTTGGTTGCAAACATTTTCACGCCAACTTTGGATACTGCTAGAAGACTGCCCGTAATGGTTTGGATCAAAGGAAAAGAATTTGACCAAGTAGACATACCAGAACTGTCTTTTCGAAATTTTGTTGAAGAGAACGTCATTGTCGTTTCTCTTAATTACCGAGAATCTATCCTAGGATTCTTGTGTCTTGGAACCGAAACCGCTCCAGGCAACGCTGGATTAAAAGACATTATTGCAGGATTAAAGTGGGTGAAAGCAAATATTGCACAATTTGGAGGAAACCCGGAGGACATTACTATCTTTGGTCACGGAAGTGGTGCAGCTGCCGTTGACTTAGTGACTATGTCCCCCATGGCTACAGGTTTGGTTCAAAAAGCGATTGCTCAAAGTGGAAATGCCTTAGCCCCATGGGCTGTAACTCGAGATAATTTGGAATATGCCATTCTAGTAGCTGAAGCACTTGGTCATGAAGTAACTACGACTGAACAGTTGTCAGGTATCTACACTAGAACTAGTGTGACAGGTTTGATGGCTGTTATTAACGAACTAGATTTAACTGATAATTCACTAGCGTTCGCCCCGTGTGTAGAAAGTCATGAACTAGAGGGTGTGGATGTTTTTTTAGCAAAAACTCCCTCTCAAATTATCCGAGAAGCTGAGTTTCTACAAATTCCTGTAATATTTGGCTTTGTAGATAACGAAGGAACAATCAGAGCCAACGAGACATTGACAAATAATTGGCTTGAGAGAATGGAAAGATCTTTCATTGACTTTATACAACCTGACTTGAAATTTGATACCAACGCTGAGAAGTTGACAGTGGCTCAGCGAATAAGAGACTTTTACTTCGGGGCAAATCAAATTGATATGACAACCATTGACAACTATCTGCAGTATCATGGCGATACAATGATGATAGTATCGACTATTAGAGAAGTCCGAAATCGAATTTCAGCTTCTCAGTCATCGATTTATCTTTATCAGTTTTCGTATTCAGGAACGCTCGGAGAACCATTTGTGGGTCCTATTACTGTTGAATCAGCAGCTCACAGTGAAGAATTGGCGTACTTGTTCAACAATAGTCCGGTCACGGGACCGCTCACAGACCTTAAAATTGGAGACATTCTTGTAGAGAGGTGGACAAACTTTGCTAAAACTGGGTGAGTCAATATATCTTATTCTTGCCTAAGCTGTCTTGTCTAGGTTTTATCACTTTCAGAATTAATGTGATTGATGAATTTGATTTATAATATTACTTTTTACAGAAACCCGACGAGTGATACTTCACAAGTAACTTGGATGCCATACACAAGCCTTACTTCTAACTACCTTCGCGTGCTTGATAATTCGGAAATAACTGGAAACGGGAATTTAGAAATTGCATTACAAAACCCTCATCACGATAAAATTAATTTCTGGAACCTTATATATGCCGATTATTTCCTGGATGCCGAAAGTAACTGGGAGATTGATGACGATACTATAGAACCACAACCACCTGCGGACATAACAAATACGCCACAACCACCTGTTGATGACATTACGACTACGACACAACCACCTGCGGACATTACGACTACGACACAACCACCTGCAGACACAACAACTACGCCACAACCACCTGTAGACGATATTACTGCTTCGACACAACCACCTGCAGACACAACAACTACGCCACAACCACCTGTTGACGATATTACTACTTCGACACAACCACCTGCAGACACAACAACTACGCCACAACCACCTGCAGACACAACAACTACGCCACAACCACCTGTAGATGATATTACTACTTCGACACAACCTCCTGCGGACATTACGACTACGACACAACCACCTGCAGACACAACAACTACGCCACAACCACCTGTAGACGATATTACTGCTTCGACACAACCACCTGCAGACACAACAACTACGCCACAACCACCTGTAGACGATATTACTACTTCGACACAACCACCTGCGGACATTACGACTACGACACAACCACCTGCAGACACAACAACTACGCCGCAACCACCTGTAGACGATATTACTACTTCGACACAACCACCTGCGGACATTACGACTACGACAGAACCACCTGCAGACACAACAACTACGCCACAACCACCTGTAGATGATATTATTACTACGACACAACCACCTGCCGACACAACAACTACGCCACAACCACCTGTAGACGATATTACTACTTCGACACAACCACCTGCAGACACAACAACTACGCCGCAACCACCTGTAGACGATATTACTACTTCGACACAACCACCTGCGGACATTACGACTACGACAGAACCACCTGCAGACACAACAACTACGCCACAACCACCTGTAGACGATATTACTATTTCGACACAACCACCTGCAGACACAACAACTACGCCGCAACCACCTGTAGATGATATTACTACTTCGACACAACCACCTGCAGACACAACAACTACGCCACAACCACCTGTAGATGATATTACTACTTCGACACAACCTCCTGCGGACATTACGACTACGACACAACCACCTGCAGACACAACAACTACGCCACAACCACCTGTAGACGATATTACTACTTCGACACAACCACCTGCGGACATTACGACTTCGACACAACCACCTGCAGACACAACAACTACGCCGCAACCACCTGTAGATTATATTACTACTTCGACACAACCACCTGCGGACATTACGACTACGACAGAACCACCTGCAGACACAACAACTACGCCACAACCACCTGTAGATGATATTATTACTACGACACAACCACCTGCCGACACAACAACTACGCCACAACCACCTGTAGACGATATTACTACTTCGACACAACCACCTGCAGACACAACAACTACGCCGCAACCACCTGTAGACGATATTACTACTTCGACACAACCACCTGCGGACATTACGACTACGACAGAACCACCTGCAGACACAACAACTACGCCACAACCACCTGTAGACGATATTACTATTTCGACACAACCACCTGCAGACACAACAACTACGCCGCAACCACCTGTAGATGATATTACTACTTCGACACAACCACCTGCAGACACAACCACTACGCCACAACCACCTGTTGATGATATTACTACTTCGACACAACCACCTGCGGACATTACGACTACGACACAACCACCTGCAGACACAACAACTACGCCACAACCACCTGTAGACGATATTACTGCTTCGACACAACCACCTGCAGACACAACAACTACGCCACAACCACCTGTAGACGATATTACTACTTCGACACAACCACCAGCGGACATTACGACTACGACACAACCACCTGCATACACAACAACTACGCCACAACCACCTGTAGACGATATTACTACTTCGACACAACCACCTGCGGAAATTACGACTACGCCACAACCACCTGTAGACGACATTACTACTTCGACACAACCACCTGCGGACATTACGACTACTACACAACCACCTGCAGAAACAACAACTACGCCACAACCACCTGTAGACGATATTACTACTTCGACACAACCACCTGCAGACACAACAACTACGCCACAACCACCTGTAGACGATATTACTACTTCGACACAACCACCTGGAGACACAACAACTACGCCACAACCACCTGCAGACACAACAACTACGCCACAGCCACCTGTAGACGATATTACTACTTCGACACAACCACCTGTAGACGATATTACTACTTCGACACAACCACCTGCAGACACAACAACTACGCCGCAACCACCTGTAGATGATATTACTACTTCGACACAACCACCTGCAGACACAACAACTACGCCGCAACCACCTGTAGATGATATTACTACTTCGACACAACCACCTGCAGACACAACAACTACGCCACAACCACCTGTAGATGATATTACTACTTCGACACAACCACCTGCGGACATTACGACTACGACACAACCACCTGCAGACACAACAACTACGCCACAACCACCTGTAGACGATATTACTACTTCGACACAACCACCTGCAGACACAACAACTTCGACACAACCACCTGCGGACATTACGACTACGACACAACCACCTGCAGACACAACAACTACGCCACAACCACCTGTAGACGATATTACTACTTCGACACAACCACCTGCGGACATTACGACTACGACAGAACCACCTGCAGACACAACAACTACGCCACAACCACCTGTAGACGATATTACTACTTCGACACAACCACCTGCAGACACAACAACTACGCCACAACCACCTGTAGATGATATTACTACTTCGACACAACCACCTGCGGACATTACGACTACGACACAACCACCTGCAGACACAACAACTACGCCACAACCACCTGTAGACGATATTACTACTTCGACACAACCACCTGCAGACACAACAACTACGCCACAACCACCTGCAGACACAACAACTACGCCACAGCCACCTGTAGACGATATTACTACTTCGACACAACCACCTGCGGACATTACGACTACGACACAACCACCTGCAGACACAACAACTACGCCACAACCACCTGTAGATGATATTACTACTTCGACACAACCACCTGCAGATACAACAACTACGCCACAACCACCTGTAGATGATATTACTACTTCGACACAACCACCTGCGGACATTACGACTACTACACAACCACCCGTAGATACAACAACTACGCCACAACCACCTGTAGACGATATTACTACTACGACACAACCACCTGCAGACACAACAACTACGACACAACCACCTGTGGACATAACGACTACGACACAACCACCTGCAGACACATCAACTACGCCACAACCACCTGTAGATGACATTACGACTACGACACAACCACCTGCGGACACAACAACTACGCCACAACCACCTGTGGACGACATTACGACTACGACACAACCACCTGCTGACATTACGACTACGACACAACCACCTGTGGACATAACTACTACGACACAACCACCTGTGGACATAACTACTACGCCACAACCACCTGTAGACGACATTACGACTACGACACAACCACCTGCGGACATAACTACTACGACACAACCACCTGCGGACATAACTACTACGACACAACCACCTGCGGACATAACTACTACGACACAAGCCCCTGTGGACATTACGACTACGACACAACCACCTGCAGACACAACTACTACGCCACAACCACCTGTAGACGACATTACGACTACGACACAACCACCTGCAGACACAACAACTACGCCACAACCACCTGCAGACACAACAACTACGCCACAACCACCTGTAGACGACATGACGGCTACGACGGAGAGTAGTACTACTACAGAGGAAATTACTACAGAAGAACCTACGGAGGGAAGTACTACTGAAGATCCCATCACGGAAGATCCCGGCGACTCTGATTCCGCATCCAACACAGTCGCTAGTACTTTCTTGATAATCACTCTATTTTCTATGCTTAACCATTTCCACTCATCACAAATAATGTTATAAGAAAATGCTTAGTATCTTAGATGTTATAAAATTAACATTTATCATTTTGCTTTCGCATAGAAATCTTCTCCATGGACCTTTTACTTAATTTATTTTTAGCCTAATAATAACTTTTCAAATGCTCAAGTTTTGTGTGTAGCATGTAAGATAAGATTCTATCTGTGATTCTATCCCTCGATAGTGAGTACAGCTAAAGTACATATTATTATAATATTTACAAACTTGAAACGATATCCAGAGTATTAGTTTCATGGTGTCCTGTAGATAAAATATTTCTTTTGCATAGAAATATTTTTTACGTTTTCATACTAGTAGAATAAGGTTATTTATTGATTGTCTTGATAGAGACGTGGATGATTTTTTTGATGATTTACATTTGAATTTATTTTTGTATTGATTTTTTATTGTAACATAGGTATACATTTATACAAAAAACTGTATATATTAGTGTCATAAATATAGTTACAACTAAATGCGTCCTTTATTTAACGTTCCCTTTCGGTACCTCGGGTCGCTTGTTCAGGGCGATGGCGATATAGACCGAGACGTAACGCACAGGATCAACTTAGAATGGATGAAATGGCGACAGCTCACTGGAACAACTTGCGATCGACGTTAAAGGAGAAAATCTATAAGTCCGTGATTAGACCTGTCGTACTGTATGGATCAGAGTGTTGGGCTGTGAAAAAGACGGATGAAAAAACATTTTATGTGCCGGAGATGAGAATGTTGAGATGGATGTGTGGAGTAACGAGAATGGATAAAGTGAGAAATGAGTACATTAGAGGTAGTTTAAAAGTGGCACCAGTCACAGAAAAGTTGAAAGGGAACCGCTTATCTTGGTATTGTCATGTGAAGAGGAGGAATGAAACACATGTAACTAAAAGAATATAAATTTGGATGGATGGAGAGGGAGAGGGAGGCCACAGAAAAAATGGATGGGTTGTGTGAGGAGTGATATGAAAGAAAAGGGAGTTAGTGATAGCGTGACGGCTGACAGGACAGAATGGAAGAAAAAACGTGTTGCGCCGACCCCAAGTAACATGGGATAAGGCCAGGAAGATGATGATTTAACGGACTTGTTCGTCAACTTGCACGCTCAAAACTCGTCCGTTCGTGCGATTTGGCACTTTCCAATTTTACCTATTTTTTTTTGTCGTCAACTCGCTCGACTGTGAAAATTTGACATATTTATGTGCAGTCAGCTACAAAAACATCTTATATTTAAAATATAGGTACCCACATAAGACATTTTATACGACTTGACTTAAAACTAAAAAAAAGTATCGTTTTTGAGATAGATAATTAATATAAATCAACATGACAATAATATTAAACTGCTTATTTACATAATAATTATCAACAACATCAAAAATCAACACAAGGTATAATATAATAAATCAAGAATTTGGCTAATATTACATTTTATGTAAATTGTCTACCACCAAGCAAATAAAACAAAAACAGTCAACAATATCACAAAATTTTACTTCATCATAATTCTGTTCTCCTGGAAATTTGTGCGTGCGAGTTGACGAACAAGTCATGTAACGTTCCCTTTTCCAAGCTGTGTGGTGGGAGATTGATTTAGTAAGACGCCTTGTCATTCTATACAATGCCGTACTCGTCTAGGCACTGTATGAAATAATTTACATCGTTGATCAGCAAACACCCTGCCTACTGTATGTATGCAATGGCTAGGCATTGTATAGAATACCACGAGGGGATCAGGCAAATTATAAAATTAATATCAAATGATTTTTTTTTGTTAAATTATAGGAAGTGTACTGAATGACCAGTGACCTCTCGACCCCGAAAATTTGTAATCAATTAATCCAAAAACGAGCGAAGCGATCTCTTGAACTTTGGGCACCCCGACACGGTTCGAAAGAGATGACGGGGGTTCGTTCGCTTGCTTTGCTCGCTCGAGCTCTTCTTTTATAAAACAATGTAACCTGCAAGTCTTTTTTTAACAGCTATTGAAAATTACACAGTACCCAAACTGAGATTTAGGACCAGATTAAAACTAGAAAATAAGTAGAGAAAGTAGTAAAGAATATGTATATAATTATGTTATTTTTTAGTTTGATAAATAAAACATCTGCTCTAATAAAGTAATTTTAAAGTACATTTTTTTAATATCTTCATCAGCGCTGAAATTATAAAGCTTCAAAGTTGATAGTCAGCGAGACAGGTCCGACATAGACCCTGACGTCCTAGTCTGGTAAGACCATACCTACCACCTACTACTGAAAACAGTGTTTTCGCGAAAGGAACAAGGTAAACCATGTATATGTATTTGTTTAATTTTTTTTTATCTCTCTCTTGGGGTAAGGGCAGGAGAATGATGAATAATGAACTCGTTTATTTTTCGATCTTGTTTTACTGGTAGTAGTCTATTTGACACACTTTTATAAGCTTAAACAGTAGAAATAATAATATAATAATAATAATATGCCACAACTATCACACAACGCCATCTAGTCCCAAGCTAAGCAGAGCTTGTGTTATGGGTACTAGACAACTGATAAACATACTTATATATTTCTAAATACATACATATTATAGATAAATTACACCCAGACACAGAACAAATGATCGTGCTCATCACACAAACATTTGTCCTAGGTGGGAATCGAACCCACGACCTCCGGCATAGCAGTCAGGGTCACTAACCACTAGACCAACAGGCCAGTCAGAAATAAAAGCGTGTTCTTTTTTTTTTCTTTAGTTTAAAAAAACTAAAAAAAAACTTTTTACAAAAAATTGTACAACCGACTTCCTTATACAAAAAAATACAAAATAACTTTAATTTCGAAAGTCGGTGACAAATAACGAAGAAACCAAACTAAAAACACCTACCTGTATATTTTTTGTAAAGTATTTTTTTTGAAAGTCGGTTGTTTTTTTTGTAAAAAAGTTTTTTATTTTTAACTTTTTAGTTGTTATACCCCACAACTAAAAACCCCAATAACATGGAACGTGGAATTTAAACATTTGGAGTACACCAAAACGTCATTGAGGTAAACGTGTTTTTCGTTTTTGTCCAGTTTCTCAAAAAGCGCTTAAACAATTTCGATATAATTTATATGGGACCACCTCGAGAGTATATTCTTGATAAAAAAATAATTTTGAAAATCGGTCCACAACTGACGGAGAAATCGGCGGACATACATAAAAAAAAAAAAAAAACATACATACAGTCGAACATAGAACCTCCTCCTTTTTCGAAAGTCGGTTAAAAAATACAGTCGAATTGAGAACCTCCTCCTTTTTTGGAGTCGGTTAAAAACACACTTATTGTTTTTAGTTTTCGTGTTCTTATCCAGAAAACCCTTCCATTTGATGCCCATATGGGAATACATATAAAATATCTAGTCCGCCATCTTTGGGAGTCCGCCATATTTAATTTAGAATGACGTCACTTAACTAACCATGCATTGTCATACAAACTAAATATGTACGCAAAATTTCAGCTTTAACCAATAACCGGGAAGTGGATGAAATATTAACTTCTAAGATTTTTTTACAAAGTTACAAATGATGCTAATAAAATGTGTTAACAAAAAGAGTATGTACGGATCGCAGCAAGTACCTAGCGTTTTTAAGTTTCTGCCTACTTCTATGGGATATAGGTGTGAGTTTGTTTTATGTAATACTTCTGTTTATGTGTATTTATAAGGACCTACTTTCGCAAAACGGAATCAGCCCACACACATGCCAAAATCGAGATAAGGATACAAAATGCACCTTCTATGGACCATTTTTTTTTTCGTCCCTGTTAAGATCAAAATGATCTGAAAATTTTGACAGAACAATACATTCCTATGACAAAGTTATCAACCTATAAAACAGCAGTTGTTAAATAAACTAACAAGATCCATGCCCCATAGTAAACCGACAATCTAAAAAAAAGATTTTTTTTTAATAAGACGCATACCACGTGGTCTCCTGTAATTTTTTTTTCAACCATTTCTATAGAACCATGCGGGCTGGTCCTTGTTTGCATCTTAAAAATGGTTTAATTCAGTATCTTTACAAAGACTAACTTTACCTGGTTCCTTATTGATATAATTCTATTTACAACATCTAAGAAGTCATGTCCTTTGAATCTGTCTATAATAAACTTCATGAAAAAATCATTCATCTAAGTTAAAGATCCCACATACATTAGTGTAATACACTAGTTTTACTAAATTATTCTTTTTTTTTCTAAGATTTTGTATGATAATTTTGTTTTGGTATGAATGAAAAAAGAAAACTTTGCCTAAACTGAATAGTAGATAAGTAATATTGATAATGGCAGCAATGTGTCAAAAAACACGAACGTTCGGTTTGTTGTCGAGCGATTCTTCGGGCTATGTCGGTAACATTGGTTCTCTTGCGGCTATCATCATTCCTGATTCGATCACGCAGGGAAACTTCGAGCATAGCTCTCTCCGTTACTCTTTGGGTGACTTTAAGCCACTTTTTTCTGAGGAAGCCTATTGTGAGCGACCACGTTTCAGTTCCATATGTCATCACTGGCATTGCAGCACTGGTCATAGACCTTCTTTTCGTCTTTGATTTTTTTTTCAGGTGTAATAGCTGACCATTTTTAAAAGACAAGTATAGTTATAGGAAATGTGTAATATCATCTCCTTACTCCTAATCCAAGCATGTAGTGTTAAGTCTGAATTGAAATGAACTTTCGTTCATATAATGTGTCCTAACTGCCACTAAGTTATTCATTTGCCGAGGAGTAGCACAAGAAGCGCTCGAACGAGTTTCAGTTAAAACTTGTGCCAATTTACCATCAATCATGGTAAAAAATAGTATATAGTATATAGTTAGTGCCGCCAGCGCCAGATACGAGCGACAAAATTAAAATTCGGAAAGAGCACATCAAAATCTATAAAAATACCAATTTTCAAAACTCCCGGAAAATTTTCCAGGTAACCCCTATTTTTTGAACTAAATGACTGGCCTATTAATAGATAACAAACGAGAAATGATTTTATGAGAAATAAGAAATTGAAAAGAAATACTTACAATGGCTATCTCGCTTAGCGCGAGATAAAAATTATGTTTCTTTCACCGTGTCAGAAAAGCGCAAGTATGCGCGATTTTTTTTTCTCCTTGTCTAAACTAATGTATAATAATCATAAAACAAGAAATATCTCGACAGAAACAATATTGTATACATGCCGAAACAAGTCGTACTACGGTAACACCGAATGATGCTAGTCTCCCCACCGTCATCGGTAGAGAGAGGTAGGCGTATAAAATACCGGTATGAGAATTGTTACTTTTACCGGTACTTATATTAGTAATTAGATAACGTTAACTGACATAGTCAGACCATAGGGTGTCGTTATTAATATCGTTACTTTTTTATCGATAAAGTAATGTAATTGGTACGTACCGTTATAAAAAAAAAATAACGGTTATTCGGTCCCTGTACACATGTGAAGAAAGGGGTCATTTTGGTCATGCTGTCCAAGGAAACACTCCCAGCTAGGAAGGGCGGCTCGGCCAGTTAGGTGGAAGAGCGCGAGTGACGCGTCTTGGCGCACGGCTTGCGGCGAAGGCCTCAGAAACTGTGAGTGCAAGTGATGTCGTCGAAGTCAGTGCGGATGGTGTTGCCAGTGCCGTCGCCTCCGAGAAGGACGACTATGTGATAGTGTGCGCACGCGATGTGGACGTTAGGTCTGACTCGGGAATGAGTGGAGTGAGGATGCTTAGAACGGATGTCAGCAATGAATGGAAGGAAAACCTACAGCTTGCTCAGCAAAATGACACGGACCTCAAACCGATCTTCGACTGGATTGCAGCTGGTGCTCCTGAACCCAAGTGGAGTGATGTTGCGGCATTGAGTTCCATCACGAAGAGATATTGGGCACAATGGAACAGCTTGGTTATCCAGTATGAAGTCTTGTGCCGTAAATGGGAAAACGCTTGAGAAGACAACTGTCATCTACAAATTGTTGTCCCCAATGCCAAAGTACCGAATGTTTTACGGCTCTACCATGATGGATGTTCAGGAGAACATATTATGGGGGTAAAAAGAACTCTACTGAAGATACGAGAGCGATTTTACTGGACTCACTGTCGAGAGGATGTTGAGGACTGGTGTCGCAAATGTACCAGTTGTGCGGCCGTGAAAGGACCCCAGACACGCAGCAGAGGGGCTTTAAAAGTATACAACGAGGGAGCCCACTGGGAACGGATAGCACTAGCCGTTGCAGGACCATTTCCGGAAAGTGAAATTGGAAACAAGTACTTCATGGTTGTCATGGATTACTTAACAAAGTGGCCAGAAGTCTTCGCCATTCCTCACCAAGAAGCTACAACAGTCGCAGATAAATTGGTTCAGGAAGTCTTCTGTCGTTTTGGAGTACCCTTGGAAACCCTTATTCCCCCTGGAATAAGGGTTACTCCAAAACGACTTGTCAAATGATGGGTACTCACAAGACCAGAACTACTTCTTACCATCCATAATCTGATGGAATGGTAGAACGCTTCAAATATTGGAGAGATATCTGGCAAAAGTTGTGGAAAGCAGGCAAAGGAATTGGGACAAGCACATACAGCCATTTCTTCTGTCCTAACGTACTGCAGTTTACGAAAGTACGTCTGTGACACCAGCCTTCGCGCACTTTGGAAGGAAATTACGGTTGCCTGAAGATTTAATCACCAGACCCCCCCCTGATGCCCCACGCAGTGTATCCGATTATGCGAATGACTTGCGTAACAAGTTGAATGATGTATATGAGCATATCAGACTATCCGGACAACGAATGTCTGATAAAATGAAGACCCGATACGACCGGAAGGCAAACAATAGAGGTTTTGACGAGGGTTCACTGGTGTGGTTTTATAACCCAGTGCGCAGCAAAGGAAAGTCTCCTAAATTGCAAGCAAAATGGGATGGACCTTACCGAATCGTGACCAGGATCAACGATGTTACCTACCGAATACAGAAGGGTCCACGAGGTGCGCCTAAGATTGTCCATGTAGACCGATTGGCGCGATACTACGGGACTAATGATGCTCGGGACGAGCATGTGTAAGGAGGAACAGTGTCACGTTCGAGAATGTGGTCGAAGTTTCCAGAAGTTTCTACTACGTCCGAGAAAATTCCGTTGTGGTACTGTGTGTGTGTTTGCGTTGTGTGTGTGTTCATAGATGTTTCTAGAATATTCCACTACAGGATAGTTCGACAATGTTCTGGAAACTTCTATGACTGTATAAATAGGCCGAACGGGCGGCGAGTGAGTCAGTCTGTTTTCGACTACGGATGCGAACGGATGCGAATACAAGCGATTACGAAGAGAATAGTGTTTATTAGCGAATTAGTGTTTGTGTAAATAAGTTGTTGAGTTAATAAAGGATATTTGGTTAATTAATCGGTGTAAAGTTTATCCCATACCCAGCTCGTAACAATACGGTGTCTACATAGTGTGCGTTTTATGCATGTTTTAAATTTTGTCTTATTTAGTTGGAGAATGTGTAGTGGTATTTTGTTATAAAATTTTACACAGCACCCCATAAAAGAACTGTGTACTTTAGCCAACCTGAACCTAGTTTGATCTAAATTATTCCTATTTTGTAGTATTATAATTATGCCTGCCACTTATCTTAGTAAATAGATGAAGATTTTTCCGAACATACATAATGTTTTCGTTTATGTATTGACAAGGTACTGTGGTGATTGTAGACACAGCCTAAACTCAGCGAGTCTGTACCGGCCTTCAGCTGGCAGTTGAGAATATTGAGGAGTCGTTCGAAAGTTAAATATAATAGGCATCACAATTATTTTTGGAGTTAGTTCTGCTGGCCTGACCGCAGTGGGCACATGTATTGCTTAGCGTGATTCAATATAGTTATATAAAGTGCCCTATCCCTCTTTCTTTTATTACACTGCACATATTAGCCAGTCACTCTCATACACCACACTCTCGCGTTGCCAGCGAGTGAGACCCCTACCCTAAAACTACTGGATCGTCCCTGGAGCCCTGCGGGCCATACTGGAGCCTCGGGGTGCCACAGTACCGTCATGATGATATCCTTAAACACAGCTCCCTAAGAGAATCGCACCTTCGAAGATTATATATATCGCTCTCTTAATTTTGATGTTCAGTTTACTAATTAGCACTACACCGCAGACTACCCCCTTTTTTAATTAAGATTTTCCATCCAAAGGTTGTGTGGTAGATATCGCTGTCAGCAATAATACCGCCATTGTACCAATAGATTTAAGTTCATTTATACAAGTTTATTAACTGTTTTGGTGTACAATAAAGTAATATTCTATAGCTCTGATAGCTCTGTTCTGCAGAATAAAAATAGACTCTATGTCTGCAGCCCGTCCCTATAGCTAAAATATCGTAAGACATGATACTATGAAAGTAACTAAAATAAACCAGCCTTGCGGTATCTACATCAGTGCATTAACGGATTTTTTTGACAGCATACGCTGCTGAACTTAACCGTCCGGCAAGAGATGTTAAATATCTTTTGAGTGAATCGAGAGATATTCCTAGGAAAACCGTTTTTTCGATGAATTCAAGTTTCTCTTTGTTCAGTATTATGTAAAAACTATTACTTTTGACATTCGGTAAAGCAAATCTTATGCACTTAGTTTTTTTTGCTATTTAATACTAAATTATTTGCAGTGAACCAGCTTTGGACCTGATGTAGTGCTTTATTTACGTCGTCGAGATTTGTGGAACAACTGTTAATCTTAAAAATTAAGGACGTATCGTCAGCAAATGATACTATTTTAGGTTGGTTTTTTAATAGATGGAGAAGATCATTAATATATACTAAAAAGAGGTAAGGACCCAATATTGATCCTTGTGGTACTCCCATTTGAATTTTTAACCCCGTGATTGGACACCATTATTTGAACTTGCCGCTGTCTGTCACTTAAATAAGACTTCCCTAAATTGAGCGCAAGTTTACCTAGCCTATAATGTTTTAGTTTTAAGAGCAAGGTTTCGTGGTTAACGCAATCAAATGCCTTTGAGAGGTCACAAAAAATTCCTACCACATCTTGTGCCTCTTCCCATGATGTAAATATGTGTATGTGTATAAAGTGACACCAGCGTTTGGCGTACAACGACCTTTAGTGAAACCATACTGTTGAGCATGTAAAATTTTATTGGCGTTAAAATGGTTGAGCATTTGATTGAGCATTACTTTTTCAAACACCTTGCTGAAAACTGGCAACACCGAAACAGGTCTATAATAAATTATTGGTGTCTTTACTGTCGCCGGATTGAGAAAGTGGTATAACCCTACTGTATTTAATTTCATCTGGAAAGACCCCTTGGTCCACACACAAATTAAATATCAAAGCCAAGTATGGTCTCAATTATTGATGTGCATACTTTAATTGACATTCCCCATAAGTCTTCGGTTAATTTGATTTTGATTTGCCGGAATGCCCTGTGACTGACTGAAAATGAAATGACTGTCATAGGGTTGATATGTTTGAATTGGAATTCAACCGGAGCCTGGAATGTTTGCTTTTAGTAATGCAATTTAGGCAACGGGTGATGAATTTAAAGCTTCTGTTGTTTTAAGAGGTGTGCTGGTGAAAAAATTGACAAACTCTTGAGCTACTTCCAAGTTGGAGCTTATGGCACCACGTGAAGTCTCCAATAAAAAATCCGTGTTACGAACTGTATTCCTACCAGTTTCATTATTAATAACTTTCCAAACTGTCTTTATTTTATTTTCTGCCGATTTGATCTTTTTGCTAATGTTTTGAATATTTGTTTACACATTTGTTAAAAGTTTCAGTGTTAATGAATGGCTTAAGGCCATAAACCTCGAATAGTTCCCTACTTATCCGAATACCTTTAATCGCCCAGTCACTAAATTTAAACTTTGGGAAAATATTTATGTACTTCGTTTCAAAAGCTGTGTTGAATTCATTTAGTACTAGACTTTAAGACCCACTCTTTCGGAAGCTCTACTGAGGTTATTGAGCATTGTACTGAGGTCCTCTATAGTCTTAGCCATGATCACTGCTATATCGTCAGCAAATCGAAGGTGAGTGATGTACTCGCCATTGATGTTAATGCCTAGCCCTCTCCAGTCCAGAAACTTGCTGACATCTTCCATTACGGCTGTGAATAGTTTCGGAGAAATTATGTCTCCCTACCGCTGCAGGAGGATAGGTATCAAAGGTTCGTTCCTGAAGTCGGACTGACATGGTGGCGCTTTCGTACAAACACTTCAGCACTTCGATGTACCGATAATCGATCCGGCACTGTTGGAGAAACTGCAGTGCGAGACTAAGTCTCGATCAAATTGTAGGCTTTCTCGTAGTTCACAAACGCTAAGCAGAGAGGCAGATTATACTTTTCGGTCTTCTGTATAACCTGTCGCAGCGTATGTATGTGGTCTACGGTACTAAAACCTTTTCGGAATTCGGCTTGCTTGGAAGGCTGGAAGTCGTTAAACCTGGGCGCGATACGGTTCGTGATGACTCTGGAAAACAGCTTGTAGACATTGCTCAGAAGTAAGTGAGATGCACCCTTGCTCGGACGGTATCAAACAATTTTTCTTTTTTTAACCGGTTTTCCACCCGCCTTCAGGAGTTTAGCCGTAATTCCATCATCATCCACGCCTCATTGTTTTTAAGCTATTTCAGAGCCATCCTAATCTCATACAGGCGTCCGTGATGTCTTCGGTATAGTATTGGGTCAATCTAGCTCTTGGGTCGTTAGCTAGATTTGCAGCGGCTTTAGTCATTGACGTGTATATGGACATTGACTGTCCATAGAATGCCTCCATCTCTCTCGGAAATTCCGAATTGGCGGAAATGATTCTGCTGTCGTCGGTCTTCAGATTCGTGAGCTGGCTCTGCCCAATAGACAGTTCTTATGCCCCCACCTAGCCCTTATTCTGCTCTTTTCTTTTCTTTATTTTTTTTGGGGGCGGGAGGGCGTGTCAGACTCTTACTGACTAAAACTCACCCCTGTTCCTTCCCTGCCCTGAATGCCCAGGGGCGAGATCTTTAATACATTCGGTATTAAAGCGGCGGAGGTCACTTTTCAAGGACTTTCCGATCCGTCTATTGAGCTGCCGGCGCGTATGTGCACGCATCGTCTGAAGACTGCAGTGTCATCTCCCGCATCTCCTTCATGAGCTTGAGAGTAGGATTCGAGAGCCTCTTGTTCTTATCTGTACGATGAGTCTTGGAGAACTTAGACCCGATCGTCTGGACAGTTTCCACGAACTCATCGTTGTATTCGTCCACGGAGCTCCCTAGGCACTCCAAAAGATTTTGAAATTCGAGCTGAAAGCTTTCGAGGATCTGAACCTGTGCTGGATATAAACTCGTTAAATTTAAGAGAAATAATCTCTTTTTAATACACATTTACGCCATAATAATAAATTAACAAAGAACCAACCCACTCATAGATAGTTTTGCAGAAAGGAACCAATTAGTTTCTTT
The DNA here is from genome assembly GCA_951329385.1 of Polia nebulosa. Lineage (NCBI taxonomy): Eukaryota > Metazoa > Arthropoda > Insecta > Lepidoptera > Noctuidae > Polia > Polia nebulosa. Next base: position 9,387,403 of record OX589588.1, on the reverse strand, counting down.
TTAATTACTATTAAAATGTTAATGATTTTCATCAATATTATATTTTGTATACATAGAACAAATTATTTTGTACAATATTGTAAAAATAAACTTTATTCAAGGCCGTTTTTGGTACCTTTGCTTACTACTTTGGATACGAAACAAATAATTTTATTGTATACAAAATTTTGACAAAAACGGCTTTTTCTCAAAATTATCATTATAAACGGAATCAATCCACAGATTGATTCCGTTTTGCGAAAGTAGGTCTAATTAATAAATAAATAATATGTCATTTAAGTTACGCAAAATACGCGCCTTGGGCGTGGAGTTGCGGAAACCAGCCCAACATACATACATACATACATATCATTAAAGGCCAACCCAATTTTAAACACAAGCCGGGTGGTCAACCTGATGGTCAATGATCATCGCTGCCTATGGACATCCTGTTTAAAAACAAAGCTGAAATCTGGAACACGGAAACAAAGCTTGAGGTTATTAGGCATAGCCACGGACATCTATGCGATTGATGTAACTGGTTTACTGTTAGTTTTTTGGATGAGCTCTATCTGATAAACACTCTCAACCCTCATTATCATAAAGCTTGAGTAAAACTTATTCCAGGAAATATTAGATGTTATACTTACTTTTAGAATCTCTGTCTTTGGCCAAATCACTAAAACATTGAGCAATCTTAAGCGGTATTGAAATTGTTTTGTTACCTTAAGGGCGTCTTTTACAAATTCACTGTCGTATTATTTTCGTTTCTACTGACTCCTCTTATCTTCGTATCGATGAAATTATCTGACATCATGACGTTATCAAACAAAAGAAATTTGAACTTGTCTAATCGAAATGATTCCATTTTTTAATTACATATTCAGTTGTAACTCCGCAGTTGTAAAAAGAGGATGATATTACTATTGTCTCTTTGTTCTGTGCTCGTAACAGCGGCTGCAGGCCAGGCGCCTACGGTTCCCATCGCACAAGGAACAGTTATTGGCAGCACGGCAGTTGACGGGAATTATTTTGAGTTCCATGGAATACCGTATGCAGACTCCACCTCGGGCATCAACAGGTTCAAGGTAAATCAAAAGCCAAAAAATCCTTTTTTATGAATCAGCGATAACATATTAACAGTAAAAAAAAACAAGTTAATATGCATAAATTATGGCCTGTACGAGCTGCCAATTAAAAACCATAACTGACTTGTATGAAACTCCGTTGGTAACCTCTCTAATAAAACTTATTTTAAGGCTTATTTTTGAAGTTCAATTTGCCGTGGTAGAAAGATAGAATATCCTGAGAGTCACTGAAAATAAATAATTGTAATATGCTTTAAAATATTATAATGAACGAGTAATATTTTTAGATTAGCCATTCTAATCTGACAGTGAATGAGTTGCATATTAACACACGTTCTATTTCAGGCACCATTACCTGCTCCAACCTTTAAAGATACCTTTGTGGCAAACCGGAGAGACATAAAATGTGTGAGAGCCTTGGGTATTGGATATGAAGGAACTGAAGATTGTTTGGTAGCGAACATCTTCACGCCAACTTTAGATACTGCTAGAAAACTGGCCGTAATGGTTTGGGTTAGAGGGAAAGAGTTTGAGAGAGTAAATGGACGAGCGCTATCTTTTCGGAATTTTGTCCAAAAAGACGTCATCGTCGTTTCTTTGAATTACCGAGAATCTATCCTAGGATTCCTGTGTCTTGGAACCGAAACCGCGCCAGGCAACGCTGGATTAAAAGACATCATTGCAGGACTAAAGTGGGTGAAAGCGAATATTGCACAATTTGGAGGAAACCCGGAGGACATTACTCTCTTTGGTCACGGAAGTGGTGCAGCTGCCGTTGACTTAGTGACTATGTCCCCCATGGCTACAGGTTTGGTTCAAAAAGCGATTGCTCAAAGTGGAAACGCATTATCACCATGGGCTGTATCCCGAGATAACTTGAAATATGCTCTTCAAGTAGCTGAAGCTCTCGGTCATGAAATTGAGACCATTGAACAGTTATCAGAAGTTTTTACTAGAACTAGTGTGTCAGCTTTGATGGGTGTTATTAACGAACTAGATTTGACTGATAATTCACTAGCTTTCGCACCTTGTGTGGAAAGGCAGGAATTGGAAGGTGTGGAACCTTTTCTAATTAAAACTCCCACTCAAATCATCCGTGATGGCGAGTTTTTGGAAATTCCTATGATTATTGGCTTTGTAGATGTCGAAGGTACAATCAGGGCCAAAGAGGCGGTGGATAATGATTGGCTAGAGCGAATGGATGAGTCATTCACTGACTTTATTCAATCAGACTTAAAATTCGAAACCAATGCTGAACGGACGGCAGTTGCTCAGCGAATAAGAGAATATTACTTCCAGGAAAACAAAATTGATATGGATCACGTTGCCGAATATTTAAAATATCATGGCGATACAATGATGCTAGTATCATCTGTGAGAGAAGTTAGAAATCGGGTGTTTTCTTCGAGATCACTGGTCTATTTATACCAATTTTCATACTCAGGAGCGCTTGGAGAACCAACATTTGTGGGTTCTATACCTGTTGAATCTGCAGCTCACAGTGAAGAATTGGCTTATATGTTCAACAATGCTACTGCTACGGCAACGCTAACTAAAGACCTGACTATTGGAGACATTCTTGCAGAAAGATGGACAAACTTTGCTAAAATAGGGTGAGTATTTTTCCCACTGTAAATACAATATATGTGCTATTCCAGACTATAATCTATCTCTGTGCCAAATTTCATCCAGATATGTTCAGCCGTTCTGATGTGATTAAGTAACAAACATCCATACTACTCACAAACTTTGACGTTTATAATATTAGTGAGATTTTAATTAATAACGATTAGTGATTAAATTTTGATTTGTTTCGCAGAATCCCGGAAAGTACAACTTCATCTGTACTTTGGTTACCGTATTCAAGTTTAGCTTTCAACTTCCTTCGCATACTTGATGATTCAGAAGAAAATGGAAACCAACAATTAGAAGTTGCGGTACAAAACCCTCATTTTGAGACAATTAATTTTTGGGAGAATATTTATTTTTCTTATTTCCGGGATGCCCAAAGCAATTGGTTGATACCTGATTGGATCGAGGATACTACTACGGTAGGCCCAACCACTGATGCTCTTTCTATGGCAGGCTCTACCACTGAAGCTCCTGCTACGGTAGGTTCTACCACTGAAGCTCCTGCTACGGTAGGTCCTACCACTGAAGCTCCTGCTACGGTAGATCCTACCACCGAAACTCCTGCTACGGTAGGTCCTACCACCGAAACTACTCCTACAACTCCAGTACTAGATGGAACTACTACAGAAGGTCCCGATGATGATGACAATTCTGCATCTACCGCAGTCGGATACACTTTCTTTATAGTTAGTCTATTTTCATTGCTGAGCCATCTCCATTCCATGCAAATATTGTCATAAGAAACTGTTCAGTAGACCAACCAGCCACTGTTACTGTTTTTCTAATAGTTATCAAAATCTTCTTTGAATAAAAAAATAAAACCAGTAAAACATGCTGTTGTCAAATTCAATACTTATTTTCCCACACTTAATTTACCTTATTATACCAGAAATAAATATTAAGGTTAAATTCAATATCTTTTTAAAAATTTAAATAGATTATTTTGGAATCTTATTTTTTTTACTGAAGGTCCAAACGTAGCCACACACGCGAGTGACAGCAATAGTGCTGTCACTCGCGTGTCTGTCTGTTTGTCTGTCCGTCGTCAGTCACAAAATATTGTTTCGAAGAATTTTTTAACTTCCCATTGACCTAAGAACTTAAAATTTTACGCTTGAATCTTCACATACCGATACTCCTCCATCGTGCATCGGCAAGCACGTTAAACGTTGTTTCACACATACTACCAATGCTGGTGTAGAAATATCAAAAAATAGAGCTAGGCACATGCAAATCAGAAATAAATTTATTATAAATTTAATGTTAAATTATTAGACTGGTTAAAAGATTCGTCAACAATGTATTAGTTAAGATGTCAATATATTAATAGCTAAATCATAAATATAAATCGTAATGTAGACATTACGATTTATATTTATGATTTATATTTTAGAAAATATAAATCATAATTCCAAATAGTAAATTATAATGATAACATATACGTCATAATATCAAAATAAAAATACAGCGTCAAAGAATTTATAATAATGTCACAGTACTAATGCCATTTATTAACACTCGTTCTTTCAATCTTAGTTACAATATCAAAATTTTGATTTAAAAATTAATTGACGGAATAAAAACACATAACTAAGAGCCAAGCAAACATTTTACTTTTAAACTTGTTAATTGGTAACATTCTCAGGGCAGTTGGTAATTTATTATAAATTTTAATTGTCATACAACTAGCATTTCTACTGTATAATTGCAATCTCTGAGCAGGTACTAGTAATTTCCATTTTTTTTGTTACGTCTTTCGTAGACAAAAAAACAATAAGGGTATTTTTTTACAAACAGACAAACTTCAAAAATATACAGACATGAGAGTGGGAGAATTTTTAATTGCTTAAATAATGACCTGCAATGGTCTAAATATTCTGCTCCACTCATGGCTCAGATACATTTTTTTTGCACTATGAATGCTCTTTCAACATCCACTGAATTACCCCATATCACTAGGCCGTAATGCAATACTGATGAAATATACCTATGATATTATTCTATATTCTTATTCTACAGGCTGTAAGGAACAAGATACCGCAAACTTCGCGAAAAGGTTACACCTAATGTCAGTAACAAAATTATGATAGTCTTTAATCTCGGTAATGATCGATTACAGAATTTAACATTTTCGATCACGCAATGTATTATGAACAATGCGATCTCAGCGCTTCGCAATGAATGTTGGCACGCGCGAGCGCGTAGTACGTGGTAGTACGTAGTTACCTACCACGTCTTATACACACAGACACACCTGTGTCTGTGCGTTGTGTCGCGCCGCTACGCGCTTGTACCTAAATAGAATTTCTACTTTGTGATAAAAAAAACATTTACGTCGATGTTTCCGATCGATGTGATAAACAACTAGATCAGATACATAATAGACATAAGCGCATACGTGCGTTAAACGTTTAAAACGACAAATGTGTCTATTGTTCCGTGGCACCTTTAACTGTTTATTCTAATGACGACAACATTGATATCACATACATTTTTAATCCCTCAAGAATACTGAAGATAAGGTTAGATAAAGATTAGGATAGGGTCAAGTTCTCACGGTGAGGCAACTTTTTGTTTATCAGGTTATTATTAAACTGCATGTGTCTACCCATTATGATCCAGATAAATTGAGCAACAAACGTACTATTACTAATATATTTGACTCTGTAAGAACACGTACTGCATTGGCCAGACGTCAAGGTCATTTTCTTTCTGTGCATATTTATAATAAAATTAATAAAATTTTAAACATTTACCCACTGTCTTTTCATGAATGCAAGTCCAAGATAAAGAACTGGCGTCTTACTCTTAACTACGAAGAAACAGAAAAATATTTTATTGGGTAAAGTAAACACACACCCTCACACACACACACACACACATACTCCACATTCACACACAACTTTCACACTACATTTTACATCTTTATTTTAGTTTCTGCATGCTTGAAATTGTAATTAAAAATCTTAGTTGGTAAAAAAATGTAATGTAATAAATTGGGAGAAGGCGCTGAAATCTGACATACAGGTTTTTACCTAGCTTGGGTTTCAGAGGCTTCATAGGTTTTTTGTAAATGATGTTTATTTCAATAAAGATTATTATTATTATTTGTTTATTTATCTTTTTAACATATTAAATACATATTATTATATTATTATAATAATAAAGAAGCTTGTAAGTATATTGCGCTCCAGGAATGTAGGTATAAAGCACCTACTACACGGTCGCCAATCGCGTCCCTACAGAAGTGACCTTGGTGATTTTGAATTTTGAAATTTCGTAGGTACAGCTCTGCCGCTCGCCAACCACGAACCCCTCTGTCGAGGACGCGGTTAGCAACCGTGTACTTAACTAATGAACCAACTCACCTTAAAGTTCGTTCATTTCTTACGAGGGAGGCGCCTACGTGCTTCATGCATGAGCAATTTCCTGGGCACTGAGTTATTGTTTCAAAACCACTCAAGAAGCAAAACAAAAATCACACACACTAACAAACAGAAAGTAACTTATGGTTTTGATAACTATACGATAGCAACCTAATTTCGCGACCGACTGGACATCCGTTTGCGATGAACGTAAACATGGAACTAACAAAAATTTGTCGTTGGCGAAATGCTAAAGAAACAAAATTTTATTAATTATCGTAAATAAGCCTTTGAAAGTGCCGACAAACTCGTAGACCGCATAGATCAATAAAATTGATAGACTGTACAATCGCATTAAGTTGTACCTCCTACTCACTCAGTAATTATTTCGAAGTATATATATAATACGAAATGTAGGAATGTGGTTTTAACGAAATGAGTAAGTAACTTATTTTTTAAGTTTTTAATATAGTAATAATAATATACATATATACCTCTGATAGGGTCCCAGCTCCCGGCGGAAGTGTGCAGCGCATGCGATGGACGCAATCCATAAATAAAAACGTCATGCGCTCATACTATGGGGCTACAGAGGGAGGCAACAACCTGACCGCGTACCGTGTTCGGATGCTCTCTCTGTTCCAGATGCTTGAGCCAGCCGTCAACGTTTCGGCCCAACGACTTTCGGATCAGGTACGGGTCATCCAGCGTAATCATATGTTGGATGATACTGTACTTGATCGCCTCCCATCTGAGATGGGTAGCCATGTCATTGCCCCTCCGTCGCAGACTGTGGTACCAGTGTTGGTACCACCATCCAACCATATCTCCAGCCACGCTGACGAGGAGTGTAATGACGTGGTTACAAACGTAAGTACCCAATGCAATGACGAATTGAGGAGTGCTTTGGAGTGTGCTATTCGGGAATATCGCAGCATGCCGCTCGAACTTAGGCCACGCTTACCTCGTTTGCCCATGCATAACAAGAATAGGGCGCTGGTGGCTGCTCTGGATTCGCAGTTGTCAAAGTATCGTGCCGGCTTGGCAGTGCAGGATCGAGCGTCGTATTGGTGGGGCCAGAGCACTCATAGGCAAACTAATCTGTTTCAGGGAGGGCAACACTCGCCCAAGAGTGATGCGCTTTGTGAGACGGGCGTTTTCGGAGACTGATGTCAGCTCCCGAGACTATATGTCCCGTGTCGCAGAGCGCATCGACTTCCTGAAGCAGAAAGTATATGCATGGGCAAACCGTATTCGCAGGTATAAGCGGCGAGTGGAACGATACACCCAGAATCGCCGAAGTAATGAAAGGTGGGTGTATAGGGATTGGGAGCGACCGGACCAAGGTGTGACATGATACGCACCTGCCGGATGATGACGCCATATACTCGCTCTGGCGCAGCATCTGGTCGGTGCCTGTCTGTCATACCGAGGGCGATTGGATTCGGGATGTTGAGCGCGCGTGCGATCCAATACCAGAAATGGGGGCAATTATCATCAGCCCCCAAGATGTAGCTCGTGCAGTCCGTCCCTTAGCTAACTGGAAATCTCCAGGGCCGGACGGGCTGCACAACTTCTGGATAAAATGGTTAACAAGGTCGCATGCCCACTTGGCATCTCAGATCCAGTCTGCCTTAGAGTCAGGGTCGCTACCCCAATTTCTAACTACAGGAATAACCCACCTGCTCCATAAATCAGGTACCTAATACTGCGGCACCTAAAAATTATAGACCGATCACGTGCTTACCGACGGTAGTTCGGTAGTAAGATTAATACACATATAGGTAAGTGCTACAGTAATTGGCCACGCTATAGTAACTGGCCACCCATAACAAAAGAGTTAGAAATAAGGTAATACAAGCAAGCTTATGACTAAAAAGGACAAAAAGTGTTCTTGTATCTATTGTATTTTCGTTTTAGTTCATAAAATGTGACATAGATGGCATTCTACAATATTAGACCAGTCAGTTTTAAAAAGTTTTGACAGTTGTGGGCGGTTTGTTAAGAAAAAATTAAGGTAAGAGTTTTGGAACAAATTTATCTGCTAAGTAACTTACTTGTCCAGTGCTTCATTAATAAGAGTTTCTATTAGTATATTAAGTGAAGTTTAATTCTGTGTGATTTCACAGTTCGCAAACTATAAATAACCTCAAATATTTACCGGCTAATAACTAAATTCAAATTTGGTGAAATTACAGTTATTGGCCATCCCCGGCCAATTACTAATTTTCTATAATACGTATTTTCAAAGCAGTTTCGACCTTATAAAGGTATAATATACGGTATACAAAAATTCTACAGTTCTAAATTCAGTGAATCAGTTATTAGCCGGGGGTGGCCAATAGCCGGTAAGTAACGTGGCCAATTACTAATTGCTATTTTAAATTTCTTTCAGACTGCTTCAACATGCCAAAGATACCGCAATATACCAAAGAACAAGTAGACAAAGCTTTAGAAGACGTTAGTCAAGGTATATCAGTTCGTACAGCAGCCAAAAAATATGGAATACCTAGAGCAACATTACAATTTAAATTGAAAAACCCGGATAGCAAGAGTGAATTTGGACCAGAACCTTACTTGACTAAAGAAGAAGAAAAACAGTTAGAAGAATGGCTATGCAATATGGGTAAAAGGGGGTTTCCTAGAAATGCCGAAGATATTCTAGATTCTGTTCAAAACTTTCTGAATAAAAACCCCAGAGAGACTCCATTTAGCGAAAATAGACCTGGAAAAGGATGGTTAAAAGGTTTTCTGAAACGCCATCCTAAGATAACTAAAAGAACAGGCGAAGCTGTTACGCAGGCGAGCGCATGTGTTTCCGAGTCTGACATCAGAAACTGGTTCGGTCAAATCATGGATCAGATAAACAAATCTAATCTAACACACATTTTAGATGACCCTTCTAGGATTTTTAATGCTGATGAAAGCGGTTTTCAAACCTGTCCATCTACAGGAAAAGTCTTTGCTGAAAAAGGAGAGAAGAATGTCTATATTATTGATAAAGGAAAAGCCAAAGAAAATATGACAGTACTTTTTACAATATCTGCTGATGGACAGATGGTATTGCCTACAATTGTATACTCCTATCAACGTTTACCTGAGAGAATAAAACAAACTGTACCTAATGACTGGGGTGTAGCAACTAGCAGTTCAGGATGGATGACGGCAGATACATTTAAATATATTATCGAGCATGTTTTTCACCCTTTTTTGTTGAGAAATAACATTCAATTACCAGTTTTGTTGTTTGTTGACGGGCACAAATCTCATTTAACTTACGAGCTAAGTATACTAGCTCGCTCTCTTCAAATAGAAATATTTGCGCTGTATCCAAACGCCACTAGGATTCTTCAGCCAGCTGATGTGTCACTATTTAGACCCGTAAAACAGTTCTGGAAATTGGCAGTTAGAGAGTGGTTGCTTGACAACATTGGCGAAGTTGTTTCAAAGCAAAATTTTGCTTTTGTTCTTAAGAAAGTGACTGAAAAAATTAGCTCTGCCTGCATTGTCAATGGCTTTCGAGCTTGCGGCCTCTACCCTTTTGATCCAAATGCGGTCGATTATTCTAAATGCTTAGCAAAGTCGGCACCCAGATCTGAAGACACGGCAGACATTTCAAATGATAAACCCGAAAAATCACTATCTCTTTCTAAATTTTCGGAAATCGTAGGCTCAGAGATGATTAATAAATTTAAAGATATAAAAAATGTAATGCAAGATGTTCAAAACAACGAATCCTTTTTCATTCTTTACCAAATATGGGACTTTTATCATTCGAATGTTACTGAAAATACGACAGACAATAGTGAGGAAGGAGAATACAATGGCATGGAACCACAACCGACAAATACACAAGAAGAAAACTTGAACACAGTTAGTAACATTATTTCTGAAAACGAACAGCAAAATATAATAATAGCAACTCACAAAAGTCTTGAAAAAATCCAGGACGAACAAAATAGCGAGGGAAATGACGAGCAGACCTGCGAATATGAAAATTTTCCACACTCTGACAAAGAACCCTTTAACATTCAACCTTCAAACAACAACCAAATCAACACTACTTGTGATATTCAGGATAACGATCAAGAACTCATAACTATAGAAGACCTAGCCATAGCAAATACAGAAAACAATGACCAAAACCAACCATCCTGTTCAACAACAAATCTTAAAGATTTTTTAGGAATACCTTCAGCACCAACCAGAAAAGGGAAACGTAATATTGAGAGGCTACCTTACCACATATGAGGACCAGAGTACCAAAAGATTTTAGAAGAAAAATCCAAAGAAAAGAAGAGACTAGAGGAAGAAAAGAAGGCAAAGAAAGTCATGAGAGAGCAAAAAAAAGAAGAAAGAAAGAGGAAACTAGTGGAAATAAAGACAAAAAGGTTGGAAAAGACTAGAAAAATTGAGTCAATTTCTTGCTGTGGAGTGTGTAAAGAGTTGTAAAGAGCATAAAATTGAGATGTAGTGAATGTCAGAAAGCATATCATAAATTATGTGTTCCTAAATCTCACTTAATGCATATACCTCAGGAGGAAGGAGACCATTTCTTATGCCATAACTGCTTTTTTACGGAAAATGATGAAAGTGTTTCTGAGAACGAGGAAAGTGAAAGTGACGAAGAAAATGAGGATTTTTTAAATTTAATAAGAACTGGACAAAAAGAATTAGGTTTGAGCTGCTTAAAACTTTAATTCAGATTTAAAAAGAGTCAATAATTTGACAAGATTACACATTTAAATTGTTTGGCTAATTACTGTGACTTATCATGATAATTACTGTGATTTCGTGGCCAATTGCTAAAATTCTTATGTGATAAAATTTGATTGAGATTTTCTACCAATAAACATGTGGTTTTATTAATATTTATTTTATTACATTTGACCCCATTTCATTCGCTTTTATTTGGTATGTGATAAGTTTATGTGACTATAACAAGTTGTTTTTTAAGGAACTCCAAAAATAAATTTCACGTTAAGTGGCCAATAACTATAGCATTTACCTAGATAGTAACTGTGTCATGTCTGCCTCTCAAAATGGATGTAGGAATGGGTCCCGCGGTACAAAGGATCTGGGCTGGGCTGTACTAAGGGCTTCTCCTCATAGATATGACCATTAGCCAACAGGTTCGGGGTTTCCGAAAGGATCTGTCAACATGTTGGATAGACTATAAGAAGGCCTATGACTCAGTTCCTCATACATGGCTCATGAGGGTGCTAGAATTGTATAAAGTTGATGCAATGCATCTTCCTGATGTCATGTATGGGGCAATGGAGGACGGTCCTTCGCTATCCAGGATGTCGACAATTCCAGAGGAATAGCGAACCGATAAAGATCGAGCGGGGTATATTCCAGGGTGATAGTTTGAGTCCGCTTTGGTTTTGCCTAGCTTTGAATCCTCTAAGCACACTGCTGGAGAATTCAGGGCGTGGCCCTTGAAAAAAGTAAAAATATCGGCTGAAACTTGTCTTAGCTGGTCTTACTTGACACACTTGATAAAAGCGCCTTCCTTTTAGTACAGGATTAAGACTATTATAGTTCAAGCTTGAATGTTGCCTAAGTATGGTAGCAAGAACATATAGTTGTCTCACCGTTAAAACTTCAGCTTGCTGGTACAGTTCCGTCGTAGGAAAAAGCCTCGGTTTGAATAGGCTGACTTTAAGAATAAGTCTTTAGGCTCTTTCTAGTTCAACCAGGCGCGTTTTAGCTGCCCCGCCCCATGAAGAGATACAGTAGGTGAGAACAGACTGACAGAGCGCCAGGTACACAGTTCGCATGACTTTAGAGTCCGCTACATGTCGAAGGTTTTTAAAAACAAATGTAAGTTTACGTATTCTCTTGGACACATTACCTATATGTTTGTGGAAGTTTAGATTGTTATCAATTGTTACACCTAGGTATTTAACGGAACTTGAATAATTAATATGTGGACAGTTGCAAGCTGTGGCTATTTGTTGAAGACAAGAATGTGCAAATTTCGATGAAGGTTGATAGAAATAACCTCCCCTCAAAATAAGTTCAAATAAAAGTAGTCAATGGGATATCAATTTTTATAGACACTTAAAATGCCTAACGTGTCGCGTCTGTTAGATTCATCGATCTGTGTGAGCATTTGCCGACAAAGGAACGTCGGCGGTCTTTGGCCGATGTTGCGTGCGTGAACTTAGGAAATCAGCTGAGCAGGGAGCTTCTTGTAATTTTATTTACATTGCGTTTTTTTGCGAAAAAAGCGAACTAATTATTGTTTAATTAAAAATTTCATTGAAGTAGATAGGTATAACGATTTTATACAGTTTAATGTAAAAAAAAACGCAGATTTTTTTTCAAAAATTAGGAAAAAGCCGATGAAAAATTCCAACGCTAGGGGGTCCAGAATCATGTACTGAATCACTGGAACACGTATGTGCGAACCTTACACCCTGTATATTACTATTATAATATCATTATTATTATATATTGATAGCATTTAGTACTCTTTTTTTACTGCACACTACCCTAACTTGCGAAGAGCATAATTATAAACAAACTTATCAAGCTTGCTGCATACTCTTTCTACATGTTCCTGCCAGTTCAATTAGTTGTAAATTGCTATACCTAAAAATAAAGCTGATGATCCTGGTTGCAGAATTGCAGTCTTATGTGCGGTTAGTTTATGGTCATAAAGAAAAAAAAAAAAATCTGTTCAGTGCATAATTAGCTAAACATTCTCGTCTTCAAAATGCGTCGTCTTTTTTTTCATAAGAACTATGCATTTACCTTTTCTTCTTATTTCTTTTGCTTTAGTTTGAAAAACTAAAAACAAACTTATTTTATATTTTTCTTGTCTTCTCAACAAAGCCATTAATTTGATACCCGTGTTGGAGGAGTCCGCCATATTGGACAAAAGATTGTTAATTAAAAAAAAATCTCTTATTAAAATAAAAAAAAAACAACCGACTTCCAAAAAAAATACACTAAAAATTTAAAAATAACTTTAATTTCGGAAGTCGGTGTTTGTATTTTATTTCTTCGATATTTGACACCGACTTCCGAAATTAAAGTCATTTTTAAATTTTTAGTGTATAAAGTTTTTTATTTTTCGCTTTTTAGTTGTTATACCCCAGAACTAAAATCCCCAATAACATGGAACGTGAAATTTAAACATTTGGAGAACACAAAAACGTCATCAAGATAGGCGTATTTTTCGTTTTAGTTCAGTTTCTCAAAAAGCGCTAAAGCAAATTCGATAAAATTTATATGGGACCACCTCGGGAGTATATTCTTTCGGATAAAAAAAGAATTTAGATTTTTTTTTTTTTGTGGGGTGGTAAATCATCTAATAACTTCTCCCGCTCTGGGTAGAGCAGGAGGGCGTGTCAGACTCTTACTGACTAAAACCCACCCCTGTTCCTCCCTGCCCTGAATGCCCAGGGGCAAAGTAACTCTTTCGAATTTATCCTCAACCCCCAGACAAGAATGAAGTAACTTAGCTAACCATTTTGGGGAGAGGGGGGGGGGTGGGAAATCAATCACTTCTCCCGCTCTGGGTGGAGCGGGAGGGCGTGTCAGACTCTTACTGACTAAAACCCACCCCTGTTCCTTCCCTGACTGAGTGCTCAAAAAAAAAAAAACAGGGGTGCGGTAACTCATTTTCAGAATTTATCCGCCAGCCCTAGGCATACTTAGCTAACCATGCAATGCCATCCAAACTAAATATGTACGCAAAATTGCAGCTTAATCGAAAACCGGGAAGTGGATCAAATATTAACTTCTATTACATAGTTACAGGTGAAGCTAATAAAAGTGTGTTAACAAAAAGAGTATGTACGGATCGTAGCAAGTAGCGTTTTTAGGGTTCCGTACCCGAAGGGTAACCAACGGAACCCTATTACGAAGCTTCCGCTTTCCGTCCGTCCGTTTGTCGGTCCGTCTGTCTGTCAGTGGGCTGTATCCCATGATCCGTAATAGATAGACAGTTGAAATTTTCACAGAATGTGTATTTCTGTTGCCGCTATAACAACAAATAATAAAATTTAAAGAGGGCTTCCGTACTAGAAACGAGCTTTTTTTGGCTTTTTTGGTCATCTTAATAATGGCAACAAGTGGATGCGTATAATCTTATACGATGGTACGGACGGAACCCTTCATGCGCGAATCTGACTCGCACTTGGCGATGGCACCTCCTATGGGATATAGGCGTGAGTTTGTTTTATATAATTATATTTGGGACTAGATGGCGTTGTGTGATTGTTGTGGAATATTATTATTATTTCGTTTATTCATTTGTAAATACATATAAATTATATTTTTAAATATTTCAATGAAAAAAAAAAAAAAAAAAACATTTAAAAATATAAAAAATAGTATCCCACCGGTATCGGGAACAGGGTCCAAGCTACCGGCGGTCAGGGCTCCAGAGAGAGGAACCGCCTGACAATGCGAGCCGTGTCCAGAAGTACTGCTTTCTGAATCAAGCCCTTGATCCAGCCGCCTAACGAGAGCCTCCTGAGGTGTTGGTCGAGGCTCGTGGCTATTAAGCCATTGGCTGATACGACTATCGGTACAATGATCGCTGAGTCCACATCCCACATGTCGACAACCTCGCGAGCCAAGTCAATATACTTGATTTGTTTATCTTTCTCGGCTTTCACGAGGTTCTCGTAATGTGGGACGGTAATGTCAACAATCATTGCACGCCTCTCGATTCGGTCCACTACCACTATATCAGGCTTATTGGCTATAATAGTCCTGTCAGTGATGATGGACCGATCCCAGTACAATGAGATATGACCATTATCGAGAACTGGGTCGGGCGCATATCTGTAGTACGGCACTTCCGATTCCACAAGAGAGTATTTCAGAGCAAGTTGCTGATGGATAATCCTGGCTACGAGGTTGTGCCTATGCAAGTACTCACCGTTAGCTAGACGAGAACAACCAGAGATTATGTGGCGGATTGATTCTCCCGGACGATGACATGCCCGACATATGTCAACCGTGCCGTCCTTCACAATAAATCTCCGGTAATTTTTCGTCATGATAACTTCGTCCATAATTGCACAGACAAAACCTTCGGTTTCCCCAAAGAGGTCACCGACACGCAGCCAGGCTACGGACGCTAGTTGGTCTACATCGGGCCCATGTAGGGCCCGGAAAAAGCGTCCGTGAAGTTCCTTACTCTGCCATACTTCTCTGCGATCGTTAGTGTCAAGCACTAGAGGTTTGCGCCAGTTCTCGTTAGCCAAGGAGAGTGGAGTAAGGCCCTTGTCCACTGCCACTACATCTCGATGCATACCCACGTCAGCAGCTAGGAAATATTCCCTTAGACTGCATACCTCGCGGTTGTGTAGGGTCTTAGCATTTAAAAAGCCTCGGCCTCCACACTTCCGCGGGATATACAGTCTCATCACCGACGAACGTGGGTGATGCATTCGAAATGCAGTCAGCAGCGTACGGACTCGCCTATCCAGGGCGTCAAGTTCTGTTTGAGTCCATTTGAGTACGCCGAAAGAGTACATCAATACCGGCATGACCCAACCGTTGAAGGCGCGCACCTTGTTTCCGCCCGAAAGAAAGCTATTAAATACCTTCTTCAGGCGGCCAAAGAAGCGCTCCTTCAACGATTGCTTCATGTCAGCAACATTGATACCTAACGCTTCCGACATACCCAAATACTTATAGGTTTCGGTTGGAGAGAGGGATCTCAGGTTTATGGAATCCGAGAGTTGTGTTCCCACGGATTCCACAATCTCCCCTCGCTTTACATGCATGACCGCACATTTATCCACACCAAACTCCATCCTGATGGCACTACTGAAGGTATCAGTTACCTTCAGTAGCTCCATCAGTTGCAGATTGTTGGGGGCAAAAAGTTTCAAGTCATCCATGTAAAGGAGGTGAGATATAACCTGACCACCTCTCTTCAACCGATAGCCTAGCCCTGAATTCTCTAGCAGTGTGCTTAGAGGATTCAAAGCTAGGCAAAACCAAAGCGGACTCAAACTGTCACCCTGGAATATACCCCGCTCGATCCTTATCGGTTCGCTATTCCTCTGGATTTGTCGACATCCTGGATAGCGAAGGACCGTCCTCCATTGCCCCATACATGACATCAGGAAGGTGCGTAGCGTTGCATCAACTTTATACAATTCCAGCACCCTCATGAGCCATGTATGAGGAACTGAGTCATAGGCCTTCTTATAGTCTATCCAACATGTCGACAGATCCTTTCGGAAACGCCGAACCTGTTGGCTAATGGTCATATCTATGAGGAGAAGCTCCTTAGTACCGCGGGACCCATTCCTACATCCATTTTGAGAGGCAGACATGATACAGTTACTATCTATATGTGTGTTAATCTTAGCTCTCAAAATGGATGTAAGAACCTTATAGACCGTCGGTAAGCACGTGATCGGTCTATAATTTTTAGGTTCCGCAGTACTACCTGATTTATGGAGCAGGTGGGTTATTCCTGTAGTTAGAAATTGGGGCAGCGACCCTGACTCTAAGGCAGACTGGATCTGAGATGCCAAGTGGGTATGCGACCTTGTAAACCATTTGATCCAGAAGTTGTGCAGCCCGTCCGGCCCTGGAGATTTCCAGTTAGCTAACGGACGGACTGCACGAGCTACATCTTGGGGGCTGATGATAATTGCCCCCATTTCTGGTATTGGATCGCATACGCGCTCAACATCCCGAATCCAATCGCCCTCGGTATGACAGACAGGCACCGACCAGATGCTGCGCCAGAACGAGTATATGGCGTCATCATCCGGCAGGTGCGTATTAGTCACACCTTGGTCCGGTCGCTCCCAATCCCTATACACCCACCTTTCATTACTTCGGAATGTGCGATTCTGGGTGTATCGTTCTACTCGCCGCTTATACCTGCGAATACGGTTTGCCCATGCATATACTTTCTGCTTCAGGAAGTCGATGCGCTCTGTGACACGGGACATATAGTCTCGGGAGCTGACATCAGTCCCCGAAAACGCCCGTCTCACAAAGCGCATCACTCTTGGGCGAGTGTTGCCCTCCCTGAAGCAGATTAGTTTGCCTATGAGTGCTCTGGCCCCACCAATACGACGCTCGATTCTGCACTGCCAAGCCGGCACGGCTGGCTTCGGTCGTGTAGCTCGGTCATTAGGAAATTTGACGTGAGCTACACGACATGCCGCTACAGCCGCGCAGTACAGCATCGAGTGTGTATCGGTGAGGTCTTCGCAGTCATCTAAATAATTTGACAACTGCGAATCCAGAGCAGCCACCAGCGCCCTATTCTTGTTATGCATGGGCAAACGAGGTAAACGTGGCCTAAGTTCGAGCGGCATGCTGCGATACTCCCGAATAGCACACTCCAAAGCACTCCTCAATTCATCATTGCAGTGGGTACTTACGTTTGTAACCATGTCATTACACTCCTCGTCAGCGTGGCTGGGAGCATAGTTGGACGGTGGTACCACAACTGGTAACACAGTCTGCGACGGAGGGGCAATAACATGGCTACCCATTTCAGTTCGGAGGCGATCAAGTACAGTATCATCCAACATATGATTACGCAGGATGACCCGCACCTGATCCGACAGTCGTTGGGCCGAAACGTTGACGGCTGGCTCAAGCACCTGGAACAAAGAGAGCATCCGAACACGGTACGCGGTCAGGTTGTTACCTCCCTCTGTAGCCCCATAGTATGAGCGCATGACGTTTTCATTGATGGATTGCGTCCATCGCATGCGCTGCACACTTCCGCCGGGAGCTGGGACCCTATCAGAGGCCGGTGGGCCTCGAGGTCCTAAGCCGCTCGGCGGCCGGCATCCTCCCCGTCGACGCGCAGGTGGTGGTGTCGTCGGCGGCGAGAAGAACTCGTCGCTGGAGCTCGACGCAACTGCCACGGCCGGTGTCACAGCACTCACGGTGGGGCTGGGTTCCGGCGGCGGCGAGGCGGAGCTGAGCGACGAGGCCGGAGGTGGTGGGCGTGCACGGCGAGCTGCTGATCTAGTCAACATCTATTATGTTTTTCCAATTTTTCTGTTTATTTGTCCATGACAGCTGTCATTTCAATATCATGTAGTTTTTTTGTATAAAGGTGATAGTTTTCCATATTAAATTGTATGTGGGTTCTTGCTATAACAGTTATTATTTTTGCTTTTTGTTGTGGGTTTGAAATCACTTGATAAATATTATAAAAACTGAAAAATATTTTGAAAAAATTTTTGACACGTCAGATGTTGTCGGTGTTGCCAGCTTATTATTATTATTATTATTATTATAATACTTCTGTTTAATTGTATGATAATTAATAAATAAACAATATGTCATTTTAATGACTTACAAACCGGGTGATCCACCTGATGGTCAATGATCATCGCTGCCTATGGACATCCAGTTTAAAAACAAAGCTGAAATCTGGAACACGGAAACAAAGCTTGAGGTTATTAGGCATAGACACGGATATCTATGGGAATGGCGTCAGTGGATATGCTGTTAGTTTTTCCCCGGACGAGTTTTATCATAAAGAGGTAAATAAATGGTAAAAAAATGTAATCAGCTCTGATAAACACCCTCAACGCTCATTATCATAAAGCTTGAGTAAAAATTATTCCAGGAAATATTATAATAATATAATAATAATTTATTCACATAAAAAACACACAAGACCTATGAAGTCCCTGCCGCCTGAGCTAGGTTCAAAGACCTGTGTTACAGGAGGCAGTGTCTTCTCCCAATTGTTGTCACAAAAGCAAAAGAAAAGATGCAAATTGATATGGGTGTGTTTATCTGTAGAGTATTAGTGTGAAGTGTAGTGTGGATGTAGGAGTATTAAATTTTGTGTTTTATGATGTTTTATGTGTGAATATGAGTATGCTGTACATTTATCCTACTCATGGCATTCCTAAAATAGAGTGAGTTCAGGGTAGCAATTTTTCAGTCTGGTCATAGTCTAAACCTATACCTACCTTATATTATGTGTTATACTTACTATTAGAATCTCTGTCTTTGGCCAAATCACTAAAACATTGAGCAATCATAGGCGGTATTGAAATTATTTAGTCATCTTAAAGGCGTTTTTTACAAATTGACTGTCGTATTATTTTCGTTTCTACCGACTCCTCTTATCTTCGTATCGTTGGATTTATCTGACAACTTGACGTTATCAAACAAAAATCGTTGAACTTATCTAATCGAGATGATTCCATTTTCTCTTCTAACTATCTGACCAGTTGTGACTCCGCAGTTGTAAAAAAAGGATGATATTACTTTTGTCTGTTTGTTCTGTGCTCGCAGCATTGGCTGCAGGCCAGGCGCCTACGGTTACCATCCCACAAGGAACAGTTGTGGGTAGTACGGCAGTTGACGGGAACTATTTTGAGTTCCATGGAATACCGTATGCAGACTCTACCTCGGGCATCAACAGGTTCAAGGTAAATTAAAATTACAAAAAAAACTGCTTTATGAATCTGCTATAGCATAATAAAAGTAAAAAAAAACATTCCTATAAGTAAATTATGACCCGTACGAATTTGCCAATTATAAACCATAACTGACTTGTATGAAAGTCCGCTTGTAACTTCTCAGTTAGAACTTATTTCAAGGCTGTTATTTTTGAAGTTCAATTTACCATAGTAGAAAGATAGATTATCCTGAGAGTCACTGAAAATAAGTAATTACAAAATGCAGTTAATATTTTAATGACCGAGTAATATTTTTAGATAAGCCAGTCTAATCTGACAATGAACGAGCAACATTTTAACACACATTCTTTTTCAGGCACCATTACCAGCTCCAACCTTTGAAGTTCCCTTTGTGGCGAACCGGAGAGACATAAAATGTGTGAGAGCCTTAGGTAGTGGCTACGAAGGCACTGAAGATTGTTTGGTAGCGAACATCTTCACGCCAACTTTAGATACTGCTAGAAGACTGCCCGTCATGGTTTGGGTTAGAGGGAAAGAATTTGACAGAGTAAATGGACAAGCGCTGTCTTTTCGAAACTTCGTCCAAAAAGACGTCATCGTCGTTTCTCTGAATTACCGAGAATCTATCCTAGGATTCTTGTGTCTTGGGACCGAAACCGCACCAGGCAACGCTGGATTAAAAGACATCATTGCAGGATTAAAGTGGGTTAAAGCGAATATTGCACAATTTGGAGGAAACCCGGAGGACATTACTCTCTTTGGTCACGGAAGTGGTGCAGCTGCCGTTGACTTAGTGACTATGTCACCCATGGCTACAGGTTTGGTTCAAAAAGCGATTGCTCAAAGTGGAAATGCATTATCACCATGGGCTGTATCCCGAGATAACTTGGAATATGCTCTTCAAGTAGCTGAAGCTCTCGGTCATGAAATTGAGACCATTGAACAGTTATCAGAAGTTTTTACTAGAACTAGTGTGTCAGCTTTGATGGGTGTTATTAACGAACTAGATTTAACTGATAATTCACTAGCTTTCGCCCCTTGTGTGGAAAGGCAGGAATTGGAAGGTGTGGAACCATTCCTTATTAAAACTCCCGCTCAAATCATCCATGATGGCGAGTTTTTGGAAATTCCTATGATTATTGGCTTTGTAGATGTCGAAGGTACCATCAGAGCCAAAGAGGCGGTGGATGATAATTGGCTAGCGCGAATGGATGAGTCATTCACTGAGTTTATTCAACCAGACTTAAAATTCGAAACCGATGCTGAACGGACGGCAGTTGCTCAGCGAATAAGAGAATATTACTTCGATGAAAATACAATTGATATGGACCACGTTGATATATATTTAAAATATCATGGCGATACAATGATGCTAGTATCATCCGTGAGGGAAGTTAGAAATCGAATGTTCGCTTCGAGATCACCGGTCTATTTATACCAATTTTCATACTCAGGAACGCTTGGAGAACCAACATTTGTGGGTTCTGAACCTGTCGAATCTGCAGCTCACAGTGAGGAATTGGCTTATATGTTCAATAATGCTACAGCTACCGCAACGCTAACTAAAGACCTTACTATTGGAGACATTCTTGCAGAAAGATGGACGAACTTTGCTAAAACAGGGTGAGCATTTGGAAACTAATATATTTAGTACCAGTTTCTGTTAGCGGCTTCGCCCGCATGGAATTAGTATTTTCCCCACTATAAGTTACAGCCTATGTGCTATTCTAGACTATAGTCTATCTCTGTGTTAAATTTCATCCAGATCCGTTAAGCTGTTCTGGCGTGATTGAGTAACAGACATCCATACATCTTCAATTTTTCACGTTTGTTATATTAGTAGGATTTTAATTAATAACGATTAATGATTAAATTTTGATTTGTTTCGCAGAATCCCAGAAAGTACAACTTCACCAGTAGTTTGGTTCCCGTATTCAAGCTTAGCTTTCAACTTCCTTCGCATACTTGATGATTCAGAAGAAAATGGAAACCAAGAATTAGAAATTGCGTTACAGAACCCTCATTCTGGCACGGTTATTTTTTGGGAGATGATTTACTCTTCTTATTTCCTGGATGCCCAAAGCAATTGGTCGATACCTGAAAGGATTGAGGAGGATCCTACCACCGAAGCTCCTACTACAACTCCTGTACCAGATGGAACTGCTACAGAAGATCCCGATGATGATGACAATTCTGCATCTACCGCAGTCGGATATACTTTCTTAATAGTCGGTCTGTTTTCATTGCTGAGCCATCTCCATTCCACCCAGATATTGTTATAAGAAACTGTCCAGTAGACCATTGAGCTACTGTAACTGTTTTTCTAATAGTTATCAAAACCTTCTTTGAATTTTCCATAGAAATCCATTCGAAGGTATTTTAAGTTTATGTATAGCATTACCTACTACATAAAATAACATCTCTTAAGGTGTAAAGACCTAGGTACACCCTTAGTTCACCAGATATGTCTTGGCCCCTTATTATAAGTAACTAGTCGTTACCCAATAATCAAGCACAAATCCAGACTCCAGGCTGCTACTGGGAATTCCAGATAAACTACACAATAAAACTTCCACTGTGTTTCAGCACTTTTTGTAAGGCTAAGTTTACCAAAGACAGTTCCCCAAAACGCCTGCCCGTCACCATTTACTAGGGTTTTAGCTGGGAAGAAGAAGTGGAGCAAAACGCTTCCCAGCATACGTTACTAATATATCATTACTTTAATATTGGTTTTAGAGATAAGTTTATATTATAGCATAATCGTATTAAAATAAGATGATATCTTTCCATAGTGCACCATTCATTAATTATCATTTAATAAAATTTTCAACAAATACTTAGAATTAGAAATCTTTGTCATTTTTTAATAAAATAAAACCTGTAAAACAAATGAATGCGTCATTATGAAAGTGCCCTTTTAGATATAAGTCTTCGACATGCTGTTATCACGTTTGAGATTATCGTGGTTGATTAAGTCAGATAGGATGATCTACAAACCTTATCAAATTCTAAACTTATTTTTCAAACCTTATATTCAAACTGTATTTGCATCATTATACCAATAAAAAAAAAACTTATTCTAGTTTTTTTTTAAAGGTCAATTCAGATCTAATTCAACCATTATTAAGTTTAAAATTTTTCTTATTAATATTTTTTTATTCTAGATTATAATAAACATTTTTAGGATTCCGTACCCGAAGGGTCCAAACGTAGCCCTATTGCTGTCACTCACACTATATTTTACTAACAAATACCAGTATATTGATAAATCATATTTTTTCTTTGATAATTCCCTCATTTGGTACGGAACCCTAAATGTGCGAAGTCTGAGACGCACTTGGCCAGTTTTTTTACTCCGCTCAGTTCATTAAGGCGCTATTAGCTGCCAATGACCTTAAGTGGTTAGCATGCGTGTTGTGCGCTGAGCTCACGTAACACGTCGTATGTCCACCCAGTAATAGGATTCGCCCATCAAGGAGCGCTGTCCGAAATAAGACGCATTATTAATTTATTACACATAAAACAACAGGTATTAAACTAAAGCACTGAGACTAAATTATAAATAATTAAATGATATTTAAAATGGTGAAGGTTTCATAAAAACACGCTTTATAGTTTTTGCGTGTTTCTCAATTTTTTATCCGCGTTAGACATAACTTTACAAATTAATTACTCTATGTTATAAAAATATTATTTCAAATATTCTGAGATCAAATTATGACGGAAGTTGTCTAGAGTAACATATATTTTTTGCAAAGAAATAAAAGTAGTCGTTTAGACGTGATGTTCAATTAAAAACCACTAACAGTCGTATAATTGCGCCTTAAGTAAATTAATATTTACCGTTTTGCCTATCGCAACGAGATTGTTATTATTTATTTCTTTTTGGATATTAGTAGCTTTTTGAATACATATTGATTTTTAAATACCGCCCGCGCTCGTATCAACTCTCCAAGGTAAAGTCATTTGCAGCAACGTGCGTTGATATTGTTACCTGGATTTTTTGACACCATAATGGAACAATCTCGTCAATTCCACAATTTTTTTTTGACCTTCGATGTTTTATTTCTTTTTAGACATTAGTAGCTTACAGAATATGTATTGATTGTTTGTACAATTAAAATTAATTAATTAATTTAAACAAAGGCACCTTGTTCGACGATACTACTTTTCGCCTCGCTGTTGCTCTACGTCTAGGCGCTCCCTGTTGTTCTCCTCATCGCTGCCACTGTGGCGAAGTTGTCAACAGCCTCGGATACCACGGCCGGTCATGTACCCGAAGTGCGGGTCGCATAGCGCGGCACGTGAATATCAACGACATCATTCGAAGAGCTCTTGTCACCGCCGGCGTTCCAGCTGTATTAGAACCACATGGTCTGGCTCGCGACGATGGTGACAGACAAGTTGTTATTTCCGTGGAAGTTGGGTAGGCCTTTAGTGTGGGACGCTACATGTGTCCATACTCTTGCGCCATCTCATCTTTTTAGTTCGTCGTGCTGTGCCGGTGTTGCCGCTGCGGCTGCGGAAAACCTCAAGAGACGGAAATATAACAACCTCGTCGTTAGCTACATTTTCGAGCCGTTTGGGGTTGAAACCCTTGGGCTGTGGAGTCCAAGTGCTCATTTAGTTTTTAAGATATATAAACGTCTTGTTGACTCTTTGCATGACCCAAGGGCTGGCTTTTTCCTCGGCCAGAGGTTAAGCATTGCCATACAACGTGGCATTGCCGCCAGTCTTTTGGGCACACTTCCAGTAGACAGCGATGCGGAGGAAGTTTTTGACGCCAGATTTTAAGTTTTATTTAGTTAGGAGTTTTTGTGTTTTAATTACAGTTCGTTAAGTATTTTATAAGTTTGTATTGACAATTTTGGATTAAATACCTAATATTGATTTTTAAATACCCACTGGAACAAAACACGTGAAGGAAACTAAGATCTTAATAAAACTATAGCAAAAGTTTTTTTTTTATCATTTATAGACTTGCGTTTGACCACTATTTCACCTGATGGTAAGCGATGATGTGGTCAAAGATGGAGCACGTTTACCTAGAAGTAACCTATTCACTCTTGACTTAAAACTCCCAGGTTGTAGCTATCAGGAAACATAGATTGATTCGAAACAACTACTCTACAATGGTTTCTTATTGCTAAACAATATCAGGTGTTGAGGATTTCCGAAAACTGTAATAGTATAGTTTTCTTGAAACCGATGTGGGTATGCATCCAGATATGGTTGTAGTGGACAAGGGACTCACCTCATTGTCCAATGCTAAAAAGAACTTGCGCAAACCTGTAGTACTCAATACTGATAACTGCAAGGAGGTATGGAAAGGCAAGTTCATGGGCGCTTTTATAGGGCTCTACATGGGCCTGTTGTAGATTTCTTGGCGTACGTGGCCTGGCTACGTTGCGGTGACCTCTTCGGGGAAACTTAAGATTTTGTCTGTGCGGTTACGGACGAAGTTATCTTGACGAATAACTACCACAGGCATATTATGGCGGGTCGGTTGACGTGTGTCGGACATGCCACCGTCCGGGTGAGTCCATCAGATATCTTCTTACATCCATCGTCCATCAGACAACATCTCTGGTTGTTCTCATCTGGCTAACGGCGAGTATTTGCACAGGCATAACCAAGTAACCGGGATTATTCACCAGCAACTTGCTTTGAAATAAAAACTTGTGGACTCTGAGGTACCGTATTACAAGTATGTGCCCGACTCAGTTCTCAAAAATGACCATGTCACGTTATAATGGGATCGCTCTATCATCACTGACAGGATGTTACAAATTAACCAGATATAGAGGTGATAGACCGATTAGCGCTCCGTACCGTAATGATAATCAATGTCACTATCCCACATAACAAGAACCTCGTGAAAGCTGAGAAAGGTTATCAAATTAAATATCTCGATTTGGCACACGAGATTGTTTATATGTGGAATGTGGACTCGGCTGTCATTGTGCCGATAGTCGTTACCGCCAACGACCTGATTGCCAAAAGCCTCGACGACCACCCGTCGAAGCTGTGTGCGGTTGGATCAAGGCCCTGATACAGAAGGCAGTACTCCTCGATACGGCTCACATTGTGAAGAGGTTCCTATCTCTGTAGTCTTAACCACAGTAACCACCCGTAGCTTGGACCCTGCTAACGGCACCGGCGGACTACTATTTTTTATAATTTTAAATGTCTATTTTTGTATGATTTGTAAGAAATATCAAAAATTGTATTGTATATGTATGGAAAATGAATAATCGACTTACCTTTAAAGAAAATAATAAAATTAAAAAAAAAATATTAAGAGAGACTTCTTTGCCCTAATCATGATTCCTGCCTAATCATGACAATATCAAATTTTGATCGTATCTTATCAAGATGATTTCATTCTCTCTTAAATCTATATATTCAGTTCTAATTCCACAGTTGTAAAGAAATGATGATATTACTATTGTCCGTTTGTTTTGTGTTCGCAGCATCTGCTGCAGGCCAGCAGACAATGACTGTTAACATCGCACAAGGTACCGTGATAGGCAGTGCGGCAACCGATGGGAACTATTTCGAGTTCCATGGCATACCGTATGCAGACTCCACCTCGGGCATCAACAGGTTCAAGGTAAGTCATATTATCGTAACAATTGCAACAATTTCAAACCACTTTTTTTGTTTACTTTTCGCATTTTGGAATCAAAAAATAGTACCTTCATGGTGACTTTACCACCACAATTGGATTTTTTTTGTAAAACTACTTAACAAAAAAATGCTTTGTTATAACTTTATCTACACTTAAATCGTAAAGAACTTTTTTGAAATTAAAATACAGGTATCATACTTGTGTTTCTGATAAATAACAGTTTTATAAACTAATATAATTAAATTCTTACCCTATTACTAGGTTCACGCATATACTGTCTTGTATAGAACTGAAGAAACTTTCTAAAAAACATTCGTTTTCAGGCACCCTTACCCGCTCCATTCTTCGAAGTTCCTTTTGTAGCGAACCGGAGGGACATAAAATGTGTAAGAGCCTTGGGTCCTGGATACGAAGGCACTGAAGATTGTTTGGTAGCGAACATCTTCAAGCCAAATGTAGACAATACTGCAAGGCTGCCAGTCATGGTATGGATCCAAGGAAAGGAATTCGACAAAGTCAATGGACGAGTGATGTCGTTTCGAAACTTTGTCTTAAAGGACGTCATCGTTGTTTCGCTGAACTACCGAGAATCTATCCTAGGATTTTTGTGTCTTGGGACCAAAACCGCTCCAGGCAACGCTGGATTAAAAGACATTATTGCAGGATTAAAGTGGGTGAAAGCGAATATTGCACAATTTGGAGGAAACCCGGAGAATATTACTCTCTTTGGTCACGGAAGTGGCGCGGCTGCCGTTGACTTAGTGACTATGTCCCCCATGGCTACAGGTTTGGTTCAAAAAGCGATTGCTCAAAGTGGAAACGCATTATCACCATGGGCTGTATCCCGAGATAACTTGGAATATGCTCTTCAAGTAGCTGAAGCTCTCGGTCATGATATTGAGACCATTGAACAATTGTCAGAAGTTTTTACTAGAACTAGTGTGTCAGCTTTGATGGGTGTTATTAACGAACTAGATTTAACTGATAATTCGCTAGCTTTCGCCCCTTGTGTGGAAAGGCAGGAATTGGAAGGTGTGGAACCTTTTCTTATTAAAACTCCCGCTCAAATAATCCGTGATGGCGAGTTTTTGGAAATTCCTATGATTATTGGCTTTGTGGACAACGAAGGTACCATCAGATCCAAAGAGGCAGTAAATCATGATTGGCTAGAGCGAATGGATGAAACATTCACTGAGTTTATTCAACCAGACTTAAAATTCGAAACCGATGCTGAACGGACGGCAGTTGCTCAGCGAATAAGAGAATTTTACTTCCAGGAGAACACAATTGATATGGACCATGTTGCCGAATATTTAAAATATCATGGCGATACAATGATGCTAGTATCATCCGTGAGGGAAGTTAGAAATCGAATGTTTGCTTCGAGATCACCGATCTATCTATACCAATTTTCATACGCAGGAACACTTGGAGAACCATTTGTGGGTCCTATACCCGTTACATCTGCAGCTCATAGTGAGGAATTGGTTTATATGTTCCACAATTCTCCTACGACGGGAGCGTCCGCTAGAGACCTTACTATTGGAGACATTCTTGTAGAAAGATGGACAAACTTTGCTAAAACTGGGTGAGCAAATGGAAACTTTTTTTAAAGTTAGATGTCAAATTAATTAAAATATCCATAATTTATTCTTGATTTTTTTTTTTTCAGAAACCCAGAAAGTACAACTTCACTAATACCTTGGTCACCATATTCAAGCATACGTTTTAATTACCTCCATGTGCGTCCCAATGAACAAATCGCTGAAAACGGAAACTTGGAAAGTGCAGCAGACAACCCTTATTTTGAAGAAATTAATTTCTGGGAGACCATTTACTTTTCTTATTTCCTGGATGCCCAAAGCAATTGGGAGATACCTGAAAGAATCGATGATACTACTACGGTAGCTCCTACCACCGAAGCTGCTACTACAGTAGATTCTACCACTGATGCTGATACTACGGTAACTCCTGTACCAGATGTAACTCCTACAGAAGATCCCGAAGATGATGATAATTCTGCATCTACCGCAGTCAGATATACTTTCTTAATAGTCAGTCTATTTTCACTGCTGAGTCATCTTCATGCCACGCAGATATTGTCATAAGAAACTGTTCAGTAGACCAATGTGCTACTGTTGCTGTTTTTCTTATTAATTATCAAAACCTTCTTTGTATTTTGCACAGAAATTCATTTGAAGGAATCGTAAGGGTCGTCATTATCATTATTTTCAAAATAATTTTAGTTATAAGGGTTTGTTTTAACATAATAAAACTAGATGATTATCATGAAATGCTGCACTTTGGGAAGATATATAATTTTAATAAATAAGTTAACATCGTATTTTTTATAGTGATTACAGCATACAAGACTTGGTCATTTGTGCGAATAAAACCTGGTAAACATGTAAACTGCGTCATCATTGAAGTGCCCTTCTAAGATAAAACTTTTCGAGATCGAGATTTGGATATGGTTATTGATCGAGTCAGACAGTATAAAACTTATCACTTTTATTATACTTATTTTTCTAGCCATTGAATCTTCGATCTCTCAACGAATATAATATTCTATATCTACTTCGTAAAGTACCGACCTACACATTAACTTACAATTTACTGCTACCTATTTTTTAGTAAAATCCAAATCAAAAACTACTTGTTAGTTATAACAATCGTAAAGATATTAATAACATAACGAGGCACTTGGAATCGTGATTGTTTTAAAATACGAGTTAAGTTTGTTTATCAGGCACGGTGGAAGCTATAAAATGCAGATTTGCAGGCCTCTGGGCTTACATCTGGGTCTGTATTGAGTGGTATCTATAAACAACGTCTGGCAACGAGAGATTTAATTTTTTGTTAAACATTAGATAAATATATACGTTTTTACTAATTAGGTACTTTTACATTTATATTTCCCTTCCACTATGCCACTTCACAACACAACAACTTCGTCTATCGGGCGAAAAGTTCTGGATTGGCGACCGTGTATCGGAAGACTTCGCGTTTAAAGGTCTCCTACAGGATGGACCGATGACTTGGTCAGGCTCGCGGTAGTCTGATGGATGCTAGGCTTACAGGACCTACTTGGAGGAGGCTTATGTCCAGCAGTGGACGTCTTTCAGCTGAAATGACGATGATGGCAAGTTGAACTTTTGGAAGATTAGAAACCTGATTAGGTAGCTACCTACAGGATAGTAGGTACTAAAACCAATAGGTTCCGTATTTCATTTATGAATGCTTTGTACCTACTCCTAACAAAAGAGATACAATCAAAAATTTAACACGTTGATAAAATACATTGTGAACTTATAGATACAATTATTACTTACTTGGAGGTGTGACTGTATTCGACATAAGGTAAGGTAAGATAAGATACTCATTCTAAGATATCTAGCGTTCGGCACTCAGAAGCATAGTACCTAAGTGTATTAGAATAACAAAGAAGATATCAAACCATCCATACGCACGAAGACATTTTGTATAAGATCACAGAACCCTGGCGGCTCTGGGGCCGTCGGCCCAAGCTTGCAGGAATGCGTACGTTCTAAACAAATACTAACACAACTAAATTCCACGCCGTTTTAGGGTTCCGTACCCGAAGGGTCCAAAGGGAGCCCTATTGCTTAGTCACGTGTCCGTCTGTCTGTCCGTCGTCTGTCACAATTCTTTTTTCCGAAGAATTTTTAACTTGCCATTGACCTATGAACTTGTAATTTGGTGATAATGTATATTAAAACGTATATTTTACTAACAAATACCACAGTATTGTTTTTTTTTGGATAATTCTCTCATTCGTTAAGGAACCCTAAATGTGTAAAGTCCGCCACGCATTTGGCCGGTCTTTTTTTTAAATTAGAAAATATGGATAATTTGGGAATACTCTATTATTGTACGTACCTACAGCTATGGAGCGGTACTCTCTGCCTGAGTGTGTGTATATTCTAAGTGATTTTCGCGAAATTAACTCAATCAGCAATCAAATTGACAGGTATAGCTTGTTATTTATTGCCGTATAGTTTTTTTTTCGTTTTCGAGTTTAGTGAAAGTCCTTCAAATTGACTTGGAATAATAGGGCCGCTTAGTCTCTGTGTAGCTCATATCTTTACTTTCAGAGAAGCGTGCATCATAGCACACCACATCATCACTACCCATCAGTTTTGATAATGGTCAAACGCGAACCATACATTTTACAAAAACCTAAAATGTTTTCATTTGTTTTAAATTTACAACTAGTACAACCCATTATTTTATCTTGATACTTTTTGTCTAGTTACTTCTGGTAAGATATGATTTAGGTATTTCAACAGTTTCTAATTTACGAATTTTCTATGTTCAGCTAGAAAATTTCATATTCCAGAAAATATTTAATAATAATAGTGTACAATAATGTGCAGATCTGAATCACTGGAATACTCGTAACAGTGCGGTAGTCGTCACTCTGTAACCTGAACAAGGTGCGTCGGATGTGGAGCCACATGGCCCACAGGAGACGGTTGCGGCACGCCTCGCGCCCATACAAAAGAAACGTGTGGATGTGGAGGTACCTTAACCGTTAAATGAGCTGAAGATTTTATCGTAACTTTATAAGACTTAGACTCATAACAATTTGTGAGAGCGGATTGTTGACCCTTTCTTGGGATCAGGTTCTCCTCAAACATAGTGTGGTTTCCTCAAAGAGCAGAGTGATCATTCTATATTTCAAGTAAGAAACTTACATTCCTCACTTAGACATTATTCATGATAGACACGAAAAGAGAGACAGCTCTTAAGCTCTGATTTCAAAGAGCAGTCTCTGTTTTCGGCGGCTTGGTCTTATAAAAGAAGCAGCCTGTTGTAACTAACTCTAAAAAGATATCACATTCCTCCGGTAAGTTTGTAGGTAGAAATAAAATTAACTACGCCACTTTCTACGATCCTAACAAGCATCAATGCTTTTGTCACATTTAGGCAATGTTTTGCACTCATACGCGCAGTTTAGAAGTCTTAAAAAACTTCATGAGATTATCAGACTTTTGTGTCATATTCTTTTATTTTATAAAGATTCGTTACTTTTTGATGGGGAAATTCAGGACAAGAAACTACTGTCTTGCCATATATATAAAATATTTTTATCTGATATCTATTATCCTAGTTATGATACATGATATCTAATATCTACAGAAAAGTTTCGAGTAAAAATATATCTCAAGTCATATCCACTCTATTCTACGCTCGAAACAGTGAGTAACATTAAAAATCGTTGGGGGCACGTGTGCAACGATTTCAGATGAATGCAAGAGTGGCCGCACCTAATGCTTTGGTATAGGCAGTCGTAAATATTGTTTCTTATTACATTATTTAGCGATACAGGAGTAGGGAAAGTCCAAAGAAGTAACAGATGGACTGTGGGAAAGGTACCTACTGTCACTGGAATGTCGGTTACCTCTAAGTTGACGTCTAAATAGAGAAGACAAGTATGGAAGAATTATTGTCACTAATTGCATCAAACTGTTCGAAAAATAGCTTGTTTGGAACTTTCTAGTTGTTTTTAACCGACTTCGAAAAAGGAGGAGGTTATCAATTCGGATGTTTGTATTTTTTTTTTATGTATGTTCAGGCATAACTCCGTCATATATTGACGGATTTGCAAAATTCTTTTTTTGTTCGAAAGGGGTTTACTTCGAAATGGTCCCATTTAAATTTAAAAAAGATCTGATGATGGGTTTCGGAGACAGACAACGGAACTCTTCAAAAAATGACAGCAAATCAACCGCGATTGCTGCTATCGTATGTCTATGAATTTGTTAACACAGTTTAATGAGGAAACACAACTAAAAAGAGAAAAAAAAAACATTTTTACAAAAAAATAGAACCGACTTCCAAAAAAGTGCGAAATAACTTTAATTTCGGAAAAAAATGTTTTTCTTTTCTCTTTTTAGTTGTGGTTCCCCATTAAACTGTGTTAACAATTCATAGACATACGATAGCAGCAATCGCGGTTGATTTGCTGAAGAGTTCCGTTGTTGTAGTCGAATTTTTTGTATTTTTTTATTTCCTACATTTTGGCCAGTTATATTTTTTAAATCGTCTCCTCAAGCTCTATAATTTGATATCCCACATGAAAAAGAATTACTACACTTACCTAATGGCAGCCGCCATTTTGTATTTTTTCAAAATTTAGGTTAGTGTAATCGTATTTTTTTTTTGTAACAAGATCATGTGGTATCAAAATAAGGGGCTCGAGGAGGCGATTCCAAAAATATAACTCACCAAAATTTAGAAAAAAAAAATATAACATTCTTATAACTATAGTTCTAAAAAATTCACTTTTTAAAGAGGCTGCAACTGCATACAGTTGGTGGCCGTGCCACCAACTGCATCAGACTGTTTGAAAAGTGACTTGTTTAACCCAAAGATTGACTGGTAGAGAATGCCTTGTTGCATTAAATCCGTCTATTTACTACTACCGAAGGTAAAGTTTAAATAAATAAATTAAAAAAACTTTTTTACAAAAAAATAGAACCGACTTCCAAAAAAAAACAAAAAAGTGCAAAATAACTTTAATTTCGGTGTTTCTGGTTTTGTTTCTTCGTTTTTTGACACCGACTTCCGAAATTAAAGTTATTTTGCACTATTTTGTTTTTTTTAAATCGGTTCTAATTTTTTTTGTAAAAAAGTTTTTGTTTTTCACTTTTTAGTTGTGACTCCCCATCAAATTGTGTTAACAATGCATATTTATGCGATAGCAGCAATCACAGAGAGAAGAGACGACTTCCGTTGTCTATGAAATTTATATGGGACCATTTCAGAAAAACCCCTTTCCAGAATTTTGGTAATCCTATAAATAACGAAGTTATGTCCGAATAAACATTAAAAAAAAAGAAAAAAAATACAAACATCTGAATTGATAACCTTCTCCTTTTTGAAGTCGGTTAAAAAGAGTCAAGCCAAGCCGTCTTCAGATAGATTACACAAGACAAGGAAAAAACAAGTTCGACACGTAAATTCTTGTTCGTACTTTACGACAGACACGGAATGTGAGTAAAATAATGAAATTCTACGAATATAATATCAGTTCAGTTTATCAGTTAACGATTGTGTTTTGTACCGGGTGATATTCGTTAGAACTGGAACTCTGGCGTCATTGCCGATAACTTAGCGTAATCTCTTTCATCTTTATCTCAACCTTTTATCGTGAAATGGGATCATTGCCATTATTACTAAAGGAATTCTGTTTTAAGAACTTTACAAAACTCAAGGTCAGTAGTGGGTAGCTCGCCGACCGTTCAGGATCAGGCCCACTCTCGGGCCTGATCCTGAACGGTCGGTCTGAACTGACGGCACGTAGTATTCCACGCGCGCCTCAACGAGTTGTCAGCAATGCATGCCCAGGGGTCAGGGTTAAATTCGAAACAGAGTTACCGCACCCCCTGGGCACTCACGACAGGGAAGGAACAGGGGTGGGCTTTAGTCAGTAAGAGTCTGACACGCCCTCCCGCTCCACCCAGAGCGGGAGAAGTCATAGAATGATTTCCCACCCCCAAAAACAAAGTCATGAATCTCTCTAAACAAGTGTCTTTTGTTAAGAATTGACATTGTAGGAATCAACGGAAGGGGTGTAGAATAATATTATAGCTTAAAAATAATATTATAGCTCAAAAAACTGAAAACTCGCTTTTCCTATTCTTCTTAGAAAATCCTTTTACATGATACCCATTGGAATGCATAAAAAAATAACTAGTCCGCCATATTGGATTTAGAATGACGTCACTTAGCCATGCATTGTCATCCAAAACTAAACATGTATGGAAAATTTCAGCTCAATCGGTAACCGGGACGTGCCCGTCAAATTTAACTTCTAAATTGTTTCTACTTAGTTTGTAAGTTACAGATGAAGCTGAGAAAACGTGTTAAAAATAATTAATTTACTAATAGTTAAACAAAGAAGTGATACCCGAACATACTCGTACATAAAAATTATTAGGTGCAGACTAATTGAGCACCTCCTTCATAGTGAAGGCTGTGAAGGTTTACTATATAGCTGTGACTAACCATTAATTACAGCTATGTAGTAAACTATCCCATCGAATCTATATCTAAAACTTTGCACAAAAAACTTTTTACAAAAAAAAATACAACCGACTTCCATAAATAATACAAAAAAATGCAAAATAACTTTAATTTCAGAAGTCGGTGTTTCTAGTTTGGTTTCTTCGTTATTTGACACCGACTTCCGAAATTAAAGTTATTTTGCATTAGTATTATTTATGGAAGTCGATTGTATTTTGTTTTTGTAAAAAGTTTTTTATTTTTCACTTTTTAGTTGTTGTACCCCATTCTAAA
The DNA here is from genome assembly GCA_951329385.1 of Polia nebulosa. Taxonomy (NCBI): domain Eukaryota; kingdom Metazoa; phylum Arthropoda; class Insecta; order Lepidoptera; family Noctuidae; genus Polia; species Polia nebulosa. Next base: position 9,352,986 of record OX589588.1, on the reverse strand, counting down.
ACTAAATGAATAGTAAAGTTATGCCCGAATTGATAGCCCCCAAAGGGAATTTGAACTTACTTTGTGAAATTAGGGTGTATCAGGGTGAACTGTACAAATCTGTATACCCCTTCAGAGTGAATCAGCGTGATGTAATGTTGTGAAGTGGTGAAAACAATTATACAGATATGCGATTGCAGCAATTCTGGAAGGTTTGCTATCATTTATTGAAGAGTTCCATTGTGTGTCTCCGAAGTTCTTTATCAGATCTTCACCAAATTAAAATGGGACCAGATGTGAAGCAACAGCTTTCAAATAAAAAAAATCTTCAAAATCGGTTCACGTAGTACAAAGTTATGAGGTAACACACATAATAAAAAAAAAAAAAAAAATACAGTCGAATTGAGAACCTCCTCCTTTTTTTGAAGTCGGTTAAAAAAACTTAATGAAACACCAAACTACAGGTTCAGGTAAACAAGAAACTAGAACAAACAAAAACTACTGAAGACATTAATAAAATAATGGGTGATCAATTTTTTCCACAATTTTCTTACGAACTGTTAACGAGCCAGTGAAAGTTTACGATTTGACACCATAGTTCGATTTTACGACAGTTATAAAACACTTTTAAACTCACTACCGTACAATGTTACACTAACAATATTAACGAATGAGTTACTAAGTCGTTAATACAACCATGGGTCTGTGAACTTTTATGGGATGTCTTCTAGAATTCAGGTGTTTAGTAGGAATCAAAGTTATACCTGCCTTTTATATCGTGTGGAAATACTCATGCTTATCCTCCACCCTGAGGTGGGCGGAGGGGTCTGTCAGACTCTTACTGACTAAAGTTTTCTGTTCCTAACTTTAGACGGGGTGCTAGAGTGCTTGCAATGCTCATTTCATCACGCTCTCCCGATTAGGCATTGATCCGCATGAAATCATGTGGATCTCGTCACCCCCTTTTTTTTGGGGTGTGGGAAATCATCCAATGACTTCCTCCGCTCTGGGTAAAGTGGGAAGGCGTGTGAGACTTTTACTGACTAAAACCCACCCCTGTTCCTTTCTTGCCTGAGCCCAGGGGCGCGGTAACTCTGTTACGAATTTTTTACTACGCGCTACCCTCCGCGACTAGTTTCCCGATACACCCATATAGCGCGAGCGCGGTTGGTCTGCCTGCAAAGGAACAACAATTTCGACCCAACTCCTCTGGATTGGCTACACTGAGCATACATATGGAAACACTGAGCATCGTACCGGAACACGGCCAGTCCGCTTGACGGTAGGTACGTCTTTGCCCAGTGGGTGGTCGCAAGCCATCGGTCGAAACCTACCACCAGTTAGTGTCACCTGATTAGCACCACCCAGGGACCATGTGTAGGGACTCAGTGGGTATACTCCCAAGGACGCGGGTGACTCGGCCCCCAAAATTTATCCGCTATCCCTTGGCATGTCAGTGGTTGCTGACATCTCTTTGAGGCGCGCGTGGAACACTACGCGCCGTCCAGTCTCGGGCCTGGTGCTGATCGGACGGCGAGCTACCCATTACCTACTCACCATCCGCAGGCCCGCGTCTACGGTCTGACTGACTGACTGACAGATATATCAACGCACAGCCTAAGCCGCTGGTCCTAGAGACATGGAATTTGGAGGGTGTGTTCGTTGTGAAGAGTAGGTATCCATAAAGAAATGGTTTTTCGAAATTCCACCCCGGAGAGAGTGAAATGAGAGTTGAAATATTATAACGGAGAATTACTAATTTGACGAAGGCGTAGCTGCTGGCAGGAGCTAGTTCAAAATACGTAACGTACGTAATAACAATTACGTACAAGTCAGTTTTGTTTTTAGGGTTCCGTACCCGAAGGGTAACCAATGGGACCCTATTACTAAGCCTCCGCTGTCCGTCTGTCTGTCAGCGGGCTGATCTCATGATCCGTAATAGGTAGACAGTTGAAATTTCCACACAATGTGTATTTCTGTGGCCGCTATAACAAAAATTAATTTAATAATTAAAGGGGGCTCCTCTACTACAAACGTGCTTTTTGCCTTTTTTTTCTCGATCTTCGAATCATTATTCCCACTCACAGATAGATTATTGCGTTATTCGCAAAAAAAAAAAAAATGATGGTACGGAACCCTTCATGCGCGAGTCCAACTCGCACTTGGCCGGTTTTTTTGGTACTATAAGTTCGGTAAATATAAAATGGGTCAGCCATTATTGGAACATAACTTACTTCTTACAACAATGTTACGTGGCACTATCATACCGGCGTTTCATTTCCCCATAGCAATTCCACTATAGTTATTTTTATCTAACGACCAAAGTTTTGAAGGCAGTATGAAATTGTCAGAGGTAATAAGTTGAGTGTCAATGCCAAACAACATTTACATGTAGATTCGATTTACTCCATAGAGAGTAGGTTAGAAAGTTACTGAAAAGTAATCATACAGCAGTAGTTTACAATTTTCTAGAATAATGGTTGCGTAGGTCGTAGATAAAACATTGTGCAAGGCAGATAGTTTAATGAAAATAAATAAACGGGCAAACTCTTGGATTTGAAAATATTGTAGACTCTTTCATCAAGACCTCTTTCTTTAAAATTCATGGCACATTAAGAATAAAAGAAATAAACACTAATTCGAATTTTAAAATAAATAAGATTGTCAAATATATTGATCGGCGAGAGAAAATTATATGGTCACATTAAGGTTAGTTAAAAATACAAGATATAAAATATTGCGATCCATTGTTTCTTTCACACACACACCAGAACTTAACTAACTAACTGCACACATGAAGTACACAACTTCAGCTCACGTCCCTAGTCTCAACAATATCATCTTGAATCTTGAGAAAAACAACCAAAACAGAAAGTCCTTATTTAGGAACTAATTTTATTTTTATTTTATTTTATTATCTCATGGCAATGTTACTGTGACCAAAGTATCCTTTGTCCTTATTCAGGTCATGTTTTTTTTTTTATTACGTTTGATAGGCACGCGTTTGACCACTATTTCACCTGATGGTAAGCGATGATGTGGTCGAAGATGCCTAGAAGTAACCTCTTTGCTCACTCTTGACTTAAATACTCCCAGGTTGTAGTTATTAGGAAACACAGACTCCGGTAGGGAGGTCCTCACCGGACACGGTTGTTTCAGGAGGTTCCTGCATCAGATCGGGCGGGAGGAAACGCCCGGGTGTTACCACTGCTCGGTAGGACACCCAGAGGACACGGTGGAGCATACGGTGGAGGTCTGCCCCGCTTGGGCGGAGCACCGCCGTGTCCTTGTGGATGCGATAGGTGGCGGCGACCTCTCGCGTTCGGCCCTGGTTCAGGCCATGGTACGGAGCGAGAGGGAATGGGGGGCAGTCTCCGCCTTCTGCGAAGCAGTAATGCTCGTGAAGGCGGAGGCGGGACGCTTGAGGGAAGCTCAACGGAGTGGCCCTCACGGCCCCGGCCGCTACCACCGCAGGAGAGGTATTGGGCGTACTGGGCGTAGGACGTCGCGAGTCGAATTCCGGCCACCGTAGACCCGGGCCTGCGGACGGCGAGCAGTGGGTAGCTCGCCGTCCGATCAGCACCAGGCCCGTGAGTCGACGGCGCGTAGTGTTCTACGCGCGCCTCAAAGAGGTGTTGTCAGCCACCACTGACGGGGCCCATTGTGGCCGGTGCCTGCATGCCTAGGGGTAGCGGATAAATTCTGAAAATGAGTTACCGCACCCCGGGGCACTCAGACAGGGAAGGAACAGGGGTGGGTTTTAGTCAGTAAGAGTCTGACACACCCTTCCGCTCCACCCAGAGCGGGAGAAGTCATAAGATGATTCCCCAACCCCACCAAAAAAAAAAAAAAAGACTCCAGCAGGGAATTCCACTCCCCAACTGTGCGCACATTGAATGTGTTCTCAAAACGTTGGGTGGGATGTCCGCCATGTACCGGTGGCACATCACCGTATGTCTTGTGCACCGATGAAGGAACGGGCTTGGCGGAATTAAATTATGTAATTCCGTCGCACAGTTACCAAAATGCGACCGATAGAAAACCGACAGGCTAGCAACTCGCCGTCGATGCCCAAGATTTTGGAGCTTTGACTCAACGAGCTTATCATTACCGATGATCCTCTTGGTGCGATGTCATGCAATGTCATGTCTATCCGTGTGCTGATTTTTTTTTAAATTATTGATAGGCACGCGTTTGATCACTACCTCACCTGATAGTAAGCGAAGTAACCTATTTACTCTTGACTTAAAGACTCCCAGATTGTAGCTATCAGGAAACACAAATCCAAGTCCGTTCAGCCACAGAGGCGTGACCAATTAAACACTACCACATTTTTAATATTAGTAGATAAGTAACACAATTTACCGGTGTGCGCAAACTCTTTGGAACCTCAAGACAGAATTCCACGAAATTTCTCGAATTGAAGGAAATTTGTGAGAAAGGGAAAAGTTTCTGGGAAATATGTCTGGAGTTACGAGTAGGCATTCGATTTTCTTCATCCCTTTTAAGATTTTTAATTTTACTTTAAAGCCACGGTGTTTAAATAATAAACAAATTACATAGTTTTGGCAGTGATGACCCAGTGGTATTGGCCGCGACTTACAAGTTGTAGATCGTGAGTTCAACCCAGGCAGGCGCTTTACTTTGTGTAAATTATTTCATCACCACTGCTCTCAAAACGGTGAAGGAAAACATCGTGAGGAAACCAGCATGTCCTAGGACCAAAAATTCGAAGACATGTGACATCCACCAATCCGCATTGGGCCCGCGTGGTGGATTACGGCCTACAGCCTCTCACAGAGAGGGGGCCTGTGCCCCAGCAGTGGGGACATTAAAAGGCTGATAGTTTTGGCATACTTCAGAGTATTTGCCTACTAAGTACGCCATACTTTCGCATGTAACATATTTTTTCAGTAGGTACTCGTATATAGTATTTGTGAAAATCGGTGAGTTAGTTGTTTTGTTCTTTATATTCTTATCTCGGCCTCTTGTCAATCATCATACTTTAATGTCACACAGATAAGCAGAATGATTTATTCCTGAAGTAGCACATCAAATGCGTAGACACATGGCACCTACCGTTCTATGTACGTGGGCAGCCGATGATGGAATTCTAGTGCGTTGTTCGAAACATGTGCTTACAACCTTTTGTTTTACTACTGGCATTGTGCCGAAAATATGAGAATTGTATACTATGTATTGGAAACAGTTCAATCACGCCGTGTCGTATTTTGGACATCAGTAATGTATTTTTCATTCAAGAGGTTGGCCACCCTAATTCCGACTTGCATAAATGCATAAACAAATCAATCACATGTCTCGCTCCCTTTCCTATGATAAGTTATGATTTTTTAAGTGCTTCCTGTTTCAAAATACAGTTTTTTTTTGGGTTTGGGAAAACATCCTATGACTTCTCCCACTCTGGGTGGAGCGGGAGGGCGTGTCAGACTCTTACTGACTAAAACCCTGTTCCTTCCCTGCCCTGAGTTCCCAGCGGCACGGTAACTCCGTTTCGAATTTATCCACGACCCTTAGGCAAAATATACGATGTTGGATTCAGCTTTTAGTCTGACCAAATAAGGAAGTTTGTCTACAGAGTAAATCTATACGTTCCAGCAACTGAGACTGAAAGACGAAGATCTTGACTAAAGTCCTAGGATCCTGAGAGGACAGTTTGTAAACATGACTATTCTCGAAAACTGGTCAACAGAGCCTTTTAAAACCATTAAACATGAAAATTCACCTGCATTTCGTACCAGTTTACCTTCAAATACCACGTAAGAAAATTAACGTGTGAAAAATCCAAGTCAAGAACCCGTATTAGCAGCCGTTCAAGACGTAAAGAAAACCGATTGAAATCCCTACTTTGCTACCCACTAATAATAAAATTGCAGTATCATACTTTTCAACTTAAACCATTTTGTCGTTCGCTAGGAACTGTCCGAGTTGTCAACTGTAATGATGCCGGCCCGATGTGTGTTGCCAGTATTTATTTATAAATCCTTCTATCGATCGGTTTGGAGTTCCGTATATCCGTAAATACGACTACCGAGGGATCCTTGACCGACTGAATGAAAACGTAAAGTCTAAAATACTAGGAACGTGATAAAATTATCCTAATCGCTCGGCTATTTCATTCTATTTATGATTTTGATTGATGTAAACATAATTTTCTTCTTCGGCAAAAGAGAACTTCATTGAAATTTATTTGGAGTGACAGTGGCATGGTTTTATTTCGCTTAATTAAAACCTGTAGGTACTGATGTTTATCCATATTGTGATTCAGCAGCTTTCAGTTTGAATTTTAATTAATAACTCGTGTAATGAATGCATGGACGGCACGTGTTAGAATTTCTCGTAATTATTTGTGAATCATTATTTTGTTCTTTGAACTTATTTTAGTAATGATTGTAACATTGGACATTATTATTTGTTTAATTCTAATTTATTTTATATGATTTTAATTTGTGACGTTGTTTTGTAACGATTTTGATTTTGATTTTATTTTCCTATCTTATTTCTGATTTTAATTTTCCACAATGTTTTGTTTTAATTATGTTTTATTTTTATTTCATTTTTTTTCCATTTATAAATTTCTCTTTCGTGATTTTGATTTTTCTGAAAATGTATTAATTTATGGGGAATGCACTGGCTCCTGTAATACAGTTTGAAACTAGCTTGGGAGCCAGGGAATTTCATTTAAAATGTAATGAACCTGCTACAATAAATAATTTATTATTATTATTATTTTATCGTACAGAACCATTGACGTTCTTCTTTAATATAACAGTGTCTCGATGGATGTAATCAGTAAAATGCATCGACAGTTGAACTGAAATTATTTATAGTAAACTCTTGAAAAGTGGTAGTTTGCCACTTAATGGGTAATAACAAATAGTTATATAGTCTGTTTCTATTTCTTTGTAAGAAGGAGATATAGGTCGCTATTTTTATTCAAATGGATTGATGAGTGAACAAAGGGTTTTTAAATGTATCAATACCTTAGGCACATTATTTTATTTTAATACTTTGGTGAGAATTTAAAGCGTTTTATTGCGTACACCATGACACGCTTTTGCGTAAGCTACGTCATTATGGTCTCCAAAACGAAGCTCTCAACGTAATTGATTCATATTTATGTAATAGGTTCCAATGTGTAGATGTCAATGGTATAAGGTCTTCCGGGTTATCAGTTCATTTAAGTGTTTCTCAAGGCTTGATATTGGGACCATTCTTGTTTTTGGTATATATTAATGATTTACCACACTTTTTAAAAGGTATCTCTGACGTAGTACTGTTTGCAGATGATACCTGTCTTATCTTTGAAGTAGATAGGAATAGACAAGATTTTAATAACGTAAATAGCTCTCTCAATGGTTACGGGTTGGTTTACGACAAATAACTTAGCTCTCAATGTTAAGAAAACTAAATGTATAAAGTTTGCCTTACCTTAAAAATCTACGACCCAATGTCATCTTAAGTAAAGAAGTGCTTGAAACTGTGGACCCGGCAGTTTTTTGGGTGTAACTGTTGATTCAAAAATTCAATGGGGCCCACATATTTCAAGCCTATCGGGAATGCTCAGCTCTGCCGCCTACGCCGCGGCGTGAAAAGTTAGACAATATACTGACGTTGACACGGCACGGTTAGTATATTTTAGTTATTTCCATAGCGTTATGTTTTACGGTATTCTTTTGTGGTGTAAAGCGGCGTACATAAAAAATATAATTGTTTTACAAAAACGTGCTGTACGAGCAATATACAGGCTAGGGTCAAGAGTTTCCTTAAGATTTTTCAAAGATTGAAATTCTCACGGTGTCATCTCAATTCATTTTTGCAAACATGTAATACATTAGACAAAATATACATTTATACACCAAGACCAGTGATATCTACAATTTTAACACCAGAAATAAGCATAAACTACATGCTTCTTCCCACTGTTTCGTAGGGTTCATGGTTCGTTTGTGGGTCTCGGTATCCGCTTTTATAATAGGCTACCCCTTTCTTTTCTTGACCTGCCTTTTAATGCACTTAAAACTAAAGTTAAATCTAGTCTCTGTCCGAAGGCATACTATTCCATCAACGACTATTTAGATGACTAGCACTTCGCCTAAAATATGCTATAAATTTTTGACTAGGTTTGAAAGAATTATAGCATATGACATTCACAAATAACGTTGTTTTCTATTGGTAAAAGAATTTTCAAAATCGGTTTAGTAGATCCAGAGATTACCCCTTACAACCTTACAAACTCACAAACTTTACCTCTTTATACTATTAGTAATAGATAAGAATAGTTGATCGCTGTTGAACGCAAGGCAATGTTACACCTGATGTTCTTTCTCCATAATTAGCTTATGACAGGTTATACAAGTTCATAATAACAATTGTTTACTAATTTTACTGTAATGGCCCTAGTTTAACACCTATGACTTTGAATGACAGCCCTTTGAGAGATTCTATCGTTGCACGTGTAAGCAGGCACACCAGTTATGTATGGAGGTTTATTTAATTCGGTTTAGTGTTTATTTAGGCCTGAGTTTTTTTTTCGGTTTTGATGGCAAAATGAAGTGCTAACAAGTGGCGGATAATTTAATTTTATGATTATATTTTGGACGTACATACGTTACATACGGATATGTTAAGATTGTTGCATATAATTATATAGATTCAAGTTCTTCAAACTTAACAGACCGATGTGTTGCTGGGGAGTTTGTTGCGCCACTTCTTCTTCCCAGCTAAAACACCAGGAGGTGGTGACGGACGGGCGTTTTGAGGGACTGTCTTTATGTAGACAACTTTGACGTTAAAAAAGTGCTGGCTCTTAGCCTAGTTTGAACAAATGACTTTTGATTTTGAAAGAATTTTTATAAGCATCAGCAGTGTTATGTCCCACACAGCGACACACGACGACACGGTAAGCGCAGTGGTTGAGCGTTCGACTGCTGCGCTGCGTGTCGCGGGTTCGATGCCCGCACGGAACAAATATTTATATGGCCTACAGATGGTTGTTCCGAGTCTGGGTGTCTTGTGTAGGTATATGAGTTGACATGTTTGTGAACGCACCCACGATACAGGAAGTAATTCCTAGTGTGGGGCAACGTTTTTTTAGTCAATAATAATTAATGCGTAATAAATCAATAAGTAAATGTGTAGTATAATATATTATTTATTATACAATATGTAACAAAAACCCTGTTGTTCCTTTTAAGGATGTGTACATTTACCTGCAAGCACAACAAGAAATGATAATTTAAAAAAATTAAGCAATTATAGTATAATATATTATAATTTATTTAATATGTAACAAAATCGAGCTTTTTTATGAAAAAAACCATATTATTAGTTTAAACACTTATTAATAGGTTCTGAATTAAATTTTCCTACTCGGAAGAAAAGTACATTTGGGTGGTAAAGTAGTGATTAATCATTTAAAGGAGATTTTGTCCTTAAGCAGCTTGGTAAGCAAGTTTAATAAATAAAGCTGATAACGTAAATACCCAATGACAAAATTACACTTCATGTCATGTCTTCAAACGAAATATACGTCAAACCACATTAAAATCTATCTCAAAAGCACAAAAATAAAATGTCAAATTCAATAAACAATGCGATAAAAACCAAAATTCAAAGCAATAAACCAGAAAAACGTTGAACTGCAAAATAATAACACAGAAAAATGGTATCAGAGATGCTCTTAGATCTGAATTATAGACGGGGTCGGTTGGCGCGTATCTCAGACATGCTTTCACAGTAATGAACAGACAAACGGTAGTTCGACATCACTTGTGATGTCCGATGCCTCTCAGACCACGATAGAGTAATTGGTACTATATCCGGAACTGTTACAATTTCATTATCAATGCAGTATGCCATGGAATGTTGGTATGGGCCGTTTTCAATCTAGTTGAATACTTTATATTTTATTTTCTTTTGGCAGGCTCGCGTTCGACCATCATCTCACCTGATGGTATGCGATGGTGTGGTCTTCGTTGGAGTACGCTTGCCTAGAAGTAACCTATTTACTATTGATTTAAAGAACTCCTGGTTGTCATGGTATGAGTAGGTAGGTATACGATACGAATGAGGAACAATCCGTGAAGAAAGTTTTGGGTATAAATGGATATTTAGAAGATTAGAGGAAGTCTAACGAAACGATGGATGGATTCTGTCAAAAAATTTATGGCTGGAAAGGAGATGACCTACCAGCTCCATCGGCTACCGGTAACCCTCACTTGCTCAACGGTCCACCTTGTGGGAGGTTTCCTAACGCTGCGTCTTTCAGTACGCGGTCGCCACTCCAGAACTTTTTGGCCTCATCGACCATAATATCTGTTTTGCGAGCAATGTATCTTGCCCACTGCCACTTGAGAATCGCCAAAATTAAGGTCTTACTTAAAGTAATTAGAAAATTAAACTTTAGTTTGGAAAATCAATTACTTAATTGAAATATAATTGATAAGATTATAATAATTTGGTTTAAGGAATTTTAAATCCATGAAAATGTTGCGGTAACAATTCAATAAAGTAATTTTTTTTTTATAAAATGTTTTGAAATATGTGTCATCCGTATGTTATCCTATGTCATAATCACATAAGTTGTTAAATAATTACGAAAGATTATAGTTATAATAATTTTATGGGAAAGACATGTGTGTATACTATAACAAATTAGCGACATGTGCGAAGTTCTCATTGAGTTGTGTTGGCTTAATAAACGCGTCGTTTAGTTTACAAATGTGTTCAATTCTACATTGTTTTTTTTTGTTTCATAATGTTGCTTACAACAAACTACATCAAGTGGATTTCGAAATATATACAGGGTGTAAAAAGACACATCACAAAACCGTTAACTACGCATACTGTACATCTAACAAAGTAGTTTTACGTAAAAATTATTGCTGGGAAAAGACTTTTATTTTGTATGAAAAAAAAAAATTATTGCGCGCAATGTAACACGAACCCAGGCAAGTGAAGTTAAGCCCAGCCCCTTCGCTCTAAGTCACGTAGGTACTTGTCGGATACGTTTGATATTCATTGCGTTTACGTAACTGCAAATTCGTAATTTCGAAATTTTGAAAAATAAAATGAAAATTCAGGTACCTAATGTTTGTTTGGAAAAAAGTTTAGTAAATACTTCGAATTTATTTTTGTAAAAAAAAAAATAAATAAATTTGTGTCTTTGACCTTCAATATCTCCAGAACCAGTGGATTCCCAGGTATGTCTAGTGGAAAACATTATCCAAATAATGGGTAGAATACTCTCTTTTTAACCGACTTTCGTTACACCCGATATTGAATTAGATTCCCAATTCCGATACTTAAAAAAAACTACTAAATTAAGTTAAAAGGGCCAAATAATACAGATAATAGAACTTATTGCAGCTGAGCGTATGTTTGATCATCATAATTTCAGACAAAACGTTCGTTGCTTGACATGGAACTTTCCCAAGCGTCACCACATCGATCGGCCCTGCACTTTTATTAATGTCTATAATTAAAAGCATAACTCAAATTTATAATATAATTAAATTCTATATAATGATATAGTCTATATATTATTTATATATATAAATTATTATGTAATATTCATTAAATAATAATATATTTAAAAACAACATAATTAAATTTTATCTTATTGTTGTTACCAACGTTGCTCAAAAAGCTGCAGGACTGAAGTGGGACTGGGTGGGTCATGTTTGTCGGATGCCGTCAAGCTGTGGGCCGATATATCGAAAGATTGGAGCCCTGACATATCTAGACGGGGTTGCGGCAGACCGACGAGAAAAAGGCGGGATGCCTTGGATGGCTTCCTGGCAAATTGGCATGAAAGGAGCACATCTCAGGTGAAACCTGGAATGGGTGGAGGCCTTTGCCCAGAAGTGGGACAGTTCAGGTTGATTAATAGAAGTAGTGTTACTGCGTTTTTTGCGATGAATAAAAGAAAAACCGTCCAAAGCGTGTCGGACTTCGAAAATGTTGGTTCCGTACCAAATATATTTTTAATTATTTGTATGGCTTTGGGTCAACAAGATGCTTATACTGTGAAAATTTGAAGACTGTAGCTTCAACCGTTTGACTGTAAAACCTGTGTGACAGACGAAGGGCAGACAGATGGACAGCAATAGGGCTCCGTTTGAACTCCTCTGGTACGGAACCCTAAAAATATAACAAAGTGTTAAAAGAACTGACAAACATAGATACCATTGCAATATTTACCACCCATACCAGCCATAGCTTACAAGAAATAGTAAACAAAACAGCACTTAGGTAAGTGTAATTATTGTGTAAGGGTCTCGCTAATCGGTCCGTTTAAATTAGTTAGCCACCGCTGAAAGCTACAGTATCACGTATTCAGCTAATACGACACTTGGTGCATAAACTATGAGTGTGCATTATCGCCATTCCTGGTTGCCGTTGTTTTGTTTACTAAGGCGTAAAGGCTTTGCTAGCTCAATATTACTTATGAACGCAAATGTTCACTGAATATTACACATTTCTTTCTGGGGTACATTTTTATTTAAGATTCCAATTATTATTTATGTTATTAAAGTTGTATTTGTGCATGCTGTGGTCTCTTGTAAGTGAAGGCGTACACCAACTTGAAGTGATGCATCGTTATTCATCTGGCCATAAGATTTATGTGTATAGAAGAAGAAGATAAATATAATACACATAAGTACGTATAGGAAAAAATATATTTATGTTGTACTTAGATTTCAGCAACAGTAGACCGCTAAAGGTTCTACTACCGGCCAAGTGGCGCCCTCATTGAATAAAAAATCGTAGCATATCATAGAAAATAAATATGAAAGAATCCAACGTCACGTTTGTTACAAAGAGGATAAAGTATTTTTACGTTGTTAAAACAGGTCTCAAAATGTTTCGTATCCAAAGTAGTAAGCAAAAGTGTCAAAAATGGCCGTTTTTTTGTACTTTTGCCTACTACTTCGTATACGAAACATTTTACAACAACGACAACAACAACACGCAACAAAAACGTAAAAATACTTTATCTTTTTTGTAACAAACGTGACGTTGGATTCTTTAATTTTTATTTTCTATGCTATGCTATGATTTTTTATTCAATGACGGCACCACTTGGCCGGTAGTCGACCCTTAATTAAATTTTTTTTTAATTCTATCTTCACAAATCCACTGCATCGCTTCACCGCTGTCGCCGCAATCTGTCCGGTAGCGTACACATGTTTGTTAATATGAAAACAACAATAACTGAATAGGTGTCTCGTGGGTGAGTCACATTGCCAGCTATGTGAGCCGGCACACGTGTCGGTTACCATCTCATTAATATTGTCACATTGTCAGCAAATCCTGCAGCTTCATAATAAATCATTAGGATTATTGTGCTGCGGATTTGGGTCGTTTCGTATTGGTATTGTAGTGCGTTATCAATTAAGTCTCAATGTAAATACTATCACTGTCTCATCTGTTTGTCGAATGTTGCTTAAGGTGAAAAAAAAAACTGGCCCTATGCGATTCCAGACGAATCATATTTCTGCAACATGTTTTGTTTTGTTTTAAAAAAAAAAGACTTCTTACAGATAAAGAACTTAAAGTACTTACCGTATCTTTTTCAAAATTTTCGGCTCAGTAGTTTCAGAGATAAGTTTTGTGGAATGGTTAAGTTTCATCAATTTTTAACTGACTTTCGAAAAAGGAGGAGGTTCTATGTTCGACTGTATGTATGTTTTTTTTTTTTTTTAATGTATGTCCGCCGATTTCTCCGTCAGTTGTGGACCGATTTTCAAAATTCTTTTTTTATCCAAAAGAATATACTCCCGAGGTGGTTCCATATAAATTTTATCGAAATTGCTTCAACGATTTTTGAGAAACTAAACAAAAACGAAAAATACGTTTACCTCGATGACGTTTTGGTGTACTCCAAATGTTTAAATTCCACGTTTCATGTTATTGGGGTGTTTAGTTGTGGGGTAAAACAACTAAAAAGTAAAAAATAAAAAAACTTTTTTACAAAAAATACAACCGACTTTCAAAAAAAAAAAAATACACTAAAAATTAAAAATAACTTTTATTTCGGACGTCGGTGTCAAATAACGAAGAAGTAAATTACAAACACCGAGTTCCGAAATAAAAGATATTTTTTAATTTTTAGTGTATTTTTTTTTTTTGAAAGTGGGTTGTATTTTTTGTAAAAAAGTTTTTTCTTAAATAACTTTAAAACTATTGGTTTCAAAATTATGAAAAAAATATCTTGATAATCTCTCACAATATTATTATGTTCGAAGACATGTGACATCCACCAACCTGCATTGGGCCCGCGTGGTGGATTATGGCACAAAAGTGACCTCCATAATACAAATTCATTAATTGGATCGGATAGTAAAGGTAAATTAGAACTTAAATGACCCCATTTTCAGGTTTAGGGTCAACTAAAACTAAGCATGTTTAGGAAGATTCGTAAAATAGGAACAATTGAAGTTTTCATTTCATGAAAGACTACGTTCTACATAAATCGTGATATTACCATGTATAACAGACAGCAGTCAGCTAATAGAATGTACAAAGAAAACTGAACAGACATTGATGAAAGTGGTTTCAAGTGGGAGCGCCCACGGCACTCGTGCGCCAGGAATTTCGCTGACTACACTCGAAAAGCCTGTCTAGACGATTATAATAACACTGTAAAATATAATCAATTCAGAATGTTTTTGATGTATGAACTTACCCATTCGTGTTACAAAATCTCGATTGTAACCGAGGTGGAGTATCATACGCCTACTCCTATTAATAAAAGGGTAGGTAAATAAAAAATCTATTTATATAATTTTTTATATGTAAACAAAATATGAGGACGATACTGTGCATTGAAATTTCGCATGACGTCACGTCTACATAAAAAATAGACAACTTTTTACCTACAAGTGACGTAACAAGCTCCAACTCTTGAACTTTGATGCGTTTTATCAAGCAAAAAATATGTATTCATTATTTTTTGATAATTTAGAAAATTTCCCTTCACGCTTAAAAATAATGAAATTAATATCTCATCTTGCTTGTTTACTGCGTGATGGTGATTTAAGACAATTCTCACCAGGTTTTCTTGATGTTTTCTGTTCTCCAATATTTTCTATTTAATCATGAATTCAATTGCGGTCTAAGTTCATTAGCCTTCTTGACAGGAAATGGATATATCATTTTTCTTGTTTACTGCGTGATAGTGATTTTAGACAATTCTCACCAGGTTTTTTTAATGTTTTCTCTCTTATATTTTTTATTTAATCATGAATTCAATTGCGGTCTAAGTTCATTAGCCTTCTTGACAGGAAATGGATATCTCATCTTGCTTGTTTACTGCGTGATAGTGATTTTAGACAATTCTCACCAGCTTTTCTTAATGTTTTCTGTTCTCCAATATTTTTTATTTAATCATGAATTCAATTGCGGTCTAAGTTCATTAGCCTTCTTGACAAGAAATGGATATCTCATCTTGCTTGTTTACTGCGTGATAGTGATTTTACACAATTTTCACCAGGTTTTTTTTATGTTTTCTGTACTGCAATATTTTTTTACTTGATCATATTAAAATACAGAGTGTAACAAAAATGGGTGGTCATATTTTAAATACTGCTCCTGCCCATAGAAATGATTTTTCTTTAAAATTCACTGTCAAATCAGAAAAAAAATTAAACCTCCCTTACTATTTTTTTTTCAATAATTTAATAATGAACATAAATAGTTATAAGCGTAAGTCTTCTGCCCAACTGCAGTACAGTTTATCAGCAGTGTTCTCGTGGATACATACTTGTACATACTACATCATAATTATAAAAACTTATGTGCGCGTCCACTGGCCCTGTCAGTCAGCCTATATGCCAGCTGGCCATTCAGTTTTGATCAGCTGATGATAAATTTGCAGGGAAAGTCCAATTTTTGTGGGAATTTACTAAATATGGGACCTTTGAATCCCCAGATGCAGTATCTCAAATATGACCACCAGTTTCCTTAACCCCTTGTACACAAGAGTAAAAAAGTGGGTCCCTGAAACACACTACCTCCGAAAATTCTTATACCTCTGGCATAAAAGATTTTACTACCAAACGACACTGCAGTTTTTAAGTCCCACCTAAACAGAACAGAAATACAATGTGCCAATTTCCCTTTTCCAGGCAACAATGTAGAAACTTCGCTAATTTGCAGTGGACACCAGCTAGTTCGGATATATCTTGTCCTAGATTCCGATATGGTCTATTCTAAAACAGTCGGAGTGTTACACTGGATGTCGCTCAATTTTCATTAATATGCTCTCCGGTTAGGTTAAGCGGTTTTCTGTGTTCCATGGTCCGAAAATAAGCGCTGGATTCGCTGAATGCAGCGCTGAATATGGTTCAGACGTCAGGAATGATTAAAAGTGTCGCGGATTGCATTTAAATTGTATCGCTTCTATAAAGCGCTTTTGGAAATGTTTTGCATTTTGTAATTACTTTGTTTTGATTAGCTATTGCCGAGTTATTTTTAGGAAGTCCGTAAATGTATAAAGTAGGGCTGTGTTAAACAAATGCCATTTGCGTAATAACAAAGAAGTCTTCATTTTTTTTTAAAGTTGAAATGTGATTAAGAGTTATAGCAATCTAACTTGTCTTGTTACTAAATTGCATAATTTATAAATCGCATGAAAAAAAAAATCCTTTTCCAATCCTATCACACGTTATTATGCCAAAAAAAACGCAAAACAAAGCAAAATACCCCCAAAAAAAGAACGAAAAAAAGTTAGATAAACGGACCAAATTACGTATGTACACGACAAGAAAAAAAATCCAAAAAAACCTACCTCCGTAACTCAACCCGACCTTGCTATCAGCCGTGCCCCTAACCCAAAACACTAAAATAAAAGGCCAATAGGTTTAAGGGTCATTCTGGGCTAAGTGCCTGTGACATTTCAGCGTGTGCATAATTGGGAATGGAACTGACGTCTGCCCCCTCAGGGGGGGAAGCGTCAGCGCCGACGTGTCAAGTCAGGAACTGAATAATATATGGGCAGCGAACCGGATGGCTTTGCCACTTAGCGGTGCTTGAATAATGTATGCAGCAGCTATGGAGACGGCCGTGTTTGCATAGCTGGTATGGAAAACTTTGAGTGAAAGAGGGTTATGGAAAATTGTGAGGATATGGTAAGTTGTGAAGTTTTTAAGGGTTGGAAGTTGATGAGCGGGAGAATTCACGACTGATTTTTATTTCCTTGTATGTTTTACTCATAATTAAATCTAAGTAAACTGACAACGTTTCTTTTTCAAAGCTTCAGCAGACACGGTTTTCCTCTCTGGGTTTATTTATACTTCTGTTTGCTTTTGATCGTCACATAAGTTTCCTGAGGAACAAATATGACACTTGAAAACACTCGTAGTATTAGTGTACTTAGAGAAAAAATGTTACACCAGCCCTTATTAAAGTTCCTCCCAATTTTCATTTCCAAAAAGTCAAACACTAAAACTCACCATCCATCATCCAACCCAACTACCCTTCCTAGCTATCACCACCACCATAATTACAAACCCATTTTTCTATTCAATCGTCGCTTAAAAAGTTCATTATTCAGAACCGTAGCGAAGAGAATTAAAAACTAATAACTCAGTGCGCAAGCGTGACATGCGCGGGCGCAGGTGTCCCGCCGGATGCGGCTGAAACGGGGGAGCAAGATGGCGGCACGGGAGGGGGCCACAGAGGAACTGAGGGTGCTCACTCCGTGTCGCAAGCCGGATTTTATTGTGTTTTTTGTTTTCTTTCCTGTAGGAGTGTAGGGTATCGAGAGATTTGTTCGAGTTTAACGTACTTGCTTGAATGTTTTGGGTTGTAAATTGTATTTAATATGGCTTCTATTTTTATATGACTTATGAAAAAGTTGTTGTGCAAGCGCTTGGAAGAGAGTTTGAAAGTTTCAGAAAGGGCAGTTCTAAAATACATTTCGCACAAAAAAAAAATATCAAATAACCCTGCCAAATGCACACATTGTTAAAAATAATTGTGCACTTATCTACTTTATTCAGAATTGTCTCAAGAATTTCTCAAAGTATCTTATTTTCTATCAACTGAAAACTGAAGTCCATCAAAAATATAACATGTACAAAAATGCACATGTCTCGCACCGCAGTTTTTCTGCCGTAAAAAGTTATAAAATCAAATGTAAACCAAGTTAATTAATTCAGTACCTACCTATCTATAGGAGCAGCTCTCCAACCACTTTGTCATAAATTGATACCTTGTTAGTTAGTTAACAACATTTTATAGTAACCATATAAATATTACATTTCTTTAATTAATAAATAGAGTGACTTGGCAATTGCACATGGCAACATAATCTACACAAAACCAAATCTATCTTTAGCGCTTTGTACTTTTATTTGATTTACCTAGTAGATTATGTTGCTGTGTGAAATTGCCAAGTCACTATTTTTAATAAAGAAATTTAATATTGATAATTTAGTTACTATAAACTGTTGTTAGCTAACTAACAAGGTCCAAAAAAAAAGCTAACTAACAAGGTATCAATTTATGACAAAGTGGTTGGATAACTGCTTCTATAGATAGGTAGGTACTGAATTAACCGTGTTGGTTTACATTCGATTTCACAACTTTTTACGACAGAAAAACTGCGTTGCGTGACTTGTGCATTTTTGTACATGTTATGTTTTTGATGGGATCTCATTTCTTTTTGTAGGTAGTCTTCCTATTTTTCTTTTCGGGTATTATGTCTTGCCTCAGCTGCGGGTTTTCTCAAAGCCATTCCCTGTCTCTGAGGGCTTTTCTCAGAGGCTTTGATGTATTGGTTTTTGAAAACTCTGGACGGTAAATGCATCTAAGTCGTGCTTATTACCTATTTCATTCAATTTCAATGAAGTCTAATTGAGAACTGTAAAAGTAACTTTGTAATTGCAAACAACTTAATATATGATTACAAAGTGACTTATTCAGATTGCATATCTAGAAATCGGGACTAAAAATTCGGTATATCAGAGTTTTTTCTTGCTTTATAGGCTAAACAATAACTATGTTCAAAATTTGAAGGTTGTGAGTCTGCTAAAAGTACCTTAGAATTTTGATGATCGCTGAGTCAGTGAGTCAGTGAAAAAATTAAGAAACTTTGACTTGAAATAATTCTTAAACTACCTACTGGTTTGAATATAATGTAATTTGAAAATATAACTATAGATGTAATGCCCTCTTGGTCACTGAAAATATAGGATTCTAGTTTTTTTCACAACGAAATTACAGGAGGGCGAAAATTACCCGAATGGCTTCAAGAAAAGAATGGTACAGCCGTGCCTTTGTTTTGCTCGACTTGGCCGTAATTCCGTGCCCCCAGACACAACACAAGGCCTAACAACTTTACCTGGTAAACTTCAATAAATAATGAGCCTTACACGCTATTAAGGACAATTATCTGAAATAAACCCTCTTATACTAGTGTATTCACAAAGCTATTAATTACAGGCTTGCGAACAAATATGATCATTATCGACTGTTGAACCATTTGAAATGCCGTTTTGCTTTGACATGAACTATTATCGTCATTGCGATAATTTACACATGCAGTTTATGATAATTTAAACGATACTACGTTTGATATCATTTGTCTTTGAAGAAATATGTGATTAATAATATTTGATGTTTGGAATGCGTTTTGTAATTGTCTTTTATTCATTCACTAGCTTTTGCCAGCGGCTTCGCCAGCGTGGAATTAGTACTTTTCCCGTCATAAACTTTCAGGACCTTTTACACCCCCTTTTTTTTGGGGTTGGGTAATTATCCAATGACAGCTCCCGCACTGGGTGGAGCGGGAGGGCGTGTCAGACTCTTACTGACTAAAATCCGCTACCCCTAGGCATGCAAGCACTGGCCATGATGAGGTCCGTCAGTGATGGCTGACAAATATCTCTTTGAGGTGCGCGTGGAACACTACGCCGCCGTCGTCTGGACGGGCCTGGTGCTGATCGGACGGCGAGCTACCCATTACACGCCTGCCGCAAGTCCGCGTCTACGGTGGCCGTAGATCGTACTGTGACCACCGACGCCCAGGGCGTCTCCTGCGGTGGCTGCGGCTGGGGTCGTGAGGGCCACTCCGTTCTTCCCTCTCCGGTGCCGCCTCCTCCGGAAAACATAGACTGAAATTAGGGAATTTCCCCTAAAAAATATTTGTACTAGCAAATACTTTTAGGGGTACTTTTTATAGGTAGGTACCATTTTTAACCGACTTCGAAAAAGGAGGAGGTTATCAATTCGGATGTTTGTATTTTTTTTTTTTTTATGTATGTTCGGGCATAACTCCGTCATATACCTATTGACGTATTTACAAAATTCTTTTTTTGTTCGAAAGGGGTTTATTCCGAAATGGTCCCATTTAAATTTCAAAAAGATCTGATGATGGGTTTCGGAGACATACAACGGAACTCTTCAAAAATTGACAGCAAATCAACCGCGATTGCTGCTATCGTATGTCTATTAATTGTTAACACAGTTTAATGGGGAACCACAACTAAAAAGTGAAAAATAAAAAACTTTTTTACAAAAAAATAGAACCGACTTCCAAAAAAAGGGCAAAATAACTTTAATTTCGGAAGTCGGTGTCAAAAAACAAAGACACAAAACAGGAACACCGACTTCCGAAATTAAAGTTATTTTGCCCTTTTTTTGGAAGTCGGTTCTATTTTTTTGTAAAAAAGTTTTTTTTTTTACCTGTTAAGAAATCATTTTATGACCTTATGTTTTTGATCGTTTGATTTTGATAACTGTTTCTTTTCAGAATAATTTCAATAGCCAGCTCGCATAAAAGGACTAAAGTACCTACACAACAATTAGTAATTTACTTAGTTTTATAGAAAGTAGAAAAAAAAATGACAAGAAAACCAGGCCCAATGAAATGACCAGGTAAAAAAAATCAAACTAAAACACTTCAAAACTTTAACAAATGAGTTTCAGTCGATCGATGCGCCGGCGCTGATTTTCGTGGAGGGTGACATACAGCGACGAAATAATGAACCCGCCATGACAATTGATTTGAAACACGTTCGAAGAAATTTTATGCACTGTCAACAGGCTTACTACATCGGATTTTGGGTGGCAAGGTTTTTTTTTACTTTTTATTTGTAATCTTCCTTATATAGGTGGCAGAGGGGGGTTTATTGCAGGACAGTTTTACAGCTTTTATATTGAAAAAATAATGTCAAATTACCATTTATATTCATCAGCAGTAAATGAGTTATTTCTCTGTATTACACAAAGGTTTACGCTACAATATTAAATATTTATGTTTGCTTCCGTACACAACTTGAAGTAAAATGTTGAAATTGTTTTGTAACTCACTCACCTGTACAAATTCGGCTTATTGGAAATTCTGCGAAAGCACTCAAAAATAATAGTTCTGAATCCCCAAGATACAAATTAATTGGTTATCTGAAACTCTTATCAATCTAGTAGAATATTAATCGTTAAATATATTACGTTGGTACTTACATCTGAAATTGCTCCGGTTCGCTCGTATCAATTAAATCAAGGCTGAAGTCAACCTGAAAATTAAGGTCAATTAGGAAAACGGGATCATTTTGACGGCGGATTTATTAAGGGTAGTTACACATAGCGGCGCAAACGCACGGGGCGATGACCGGGCCGCATTTTTTGTGCTTACCGGCTGCGTTCGCTTCCTGTCACAATTCTTTTTTTTAACGTTGTAACACCGTTACAGGACGGTGTTGTTATTGTTTTGCAGATGACTGTGACGTCACCGTATATCTGTCGAAGAAAAAACTATTAGAGGTACACTGTTTTTTTCTCAAAAGATTGATAATAGATTGAAGTAAGGACGAAGACCGATTAAAATTTAATTTATGAAATTACTAATCTGTCCAAAAGAGAATTAGTGAATTTAGATAAAGATTAACCTTTACATAGACAGAAGCACAGATATTTTGTGTATCTAGAACACAATTAATCGTTTTAAAACCTGCTAATCCACGTAAAATTATATGGGAAGAACTTTTAGTATGAATCGTTTTACGATTATCAAATACAATCAATAATGAGGAGGAAACTGGCTTGTAAGACGCATGCACCTACTGGAATTGCACCTACGTAGTGTACTAAGTCGTTAACTGATCGACATAAGTCCACCCCATGGAATTACTGAAAAAATGTGCCAACGCGCAACGGTACAACATGGACCAAACATTCCAGAACATTTTCTTTTGGTACTAGCCCGCCACATTTTCCAAACCACTGCAACTCCTGATAGCCAGAATCAAAAGTGGCGACCACCAGAAAACGAGGCAATGAAGCTCGACGAGTCCCAGAGAAACGATTAAGCCGTCTTGGTTCCCACAAAAAAAAAAAAACAAATTAATCAGAAAAGAACAATAACAAAACAGCTGTACAGACAGGGGAACACAAGAGGAGTACAAATAATTTTATAGGTAGTAAAAAAAAAAAACGGTCAGAGTGACGTCATTTTATTTATTATATCCTTTTCAGCAAACCCTTTTATTTGATACCTGAATCATGATGCACAAAAATAACTATTCCGCCATCTTTGGGAGTTCGCCATATTAGATTAAGGATGACGTCACTTACTTACCATGCATTTTCATCGAAAATCAACATGTATGCAAAATTTTAGCTCAATCGGAAACCGGGAAGTGGGTGAAGCCAATAAAAACGTGTTAAAAAAAATCCTGAACATACCTAAAAAAATAAATAATTAGGTCCTCACCATCCCTCATCCCTCACGAAATCAATAAACCTCACTCTGATACAAAGCCATGGATACCTCGACCTACCACAATTCAGTATATATACGGACCATTAACTCCGCATCTCAATTACCCATTCGGCTGTTACTGCACTTGCTAATTCAAATTGACAGATCAGGCCAGACTAAAATACCTTTGCCCGTCTAGCGGGCCGGGTCGGAGTGTGGGGAGTGTGCACCCCCCTTTAGTTCTCAGTTTATATCGCAGCTCACTGTTGTCATAATGCTTTTTGACAGTGCAGCTTTTATGATATGTATTTTTTAGTTTTTGCAGTTTATTATTCAGAGTTGGTTTTCTATTTGGGGGATGGGATGATGTGATCGATGTGGACATTGATCCGCTCTGTCCTAAACTATTTACCTACTAGCACTCTCGAGAAGGTATTAAAGAAACTGGCAGATGTTTGGACGACGAACGGCATTCCAATCGGTGAAAAAATGCTACGAAACCTCCGTTTTGCAAACGACATCGTTGTTTTTGTTTCCACGGCAGATCAGCTACAACAAATGCTCCAAGATTTGAGCACTGCAAGCCATGAGGTCGGGCTGACGATGAATCGGTCAAACACTAAAGTCATAACCAGTGCCGCTAAATATAAGGTCGAGGTCGATAAGCAGGAAATACACTATATCGACGAATACATCTACCTGGGCCAGCTAGATTCCTTCTACAACAGACTGGACAAAGGGATCGACTGTCGAGTCGAAAACGCCTGGAGGAGCTACTGGTAAATTAAGGCGCTGATGAAGGGCTACCTTCCGATCTCAATAAAGCGTAAGCTAGTCGACATGTGTATCCTAACTATGGTGCTCAAACTTGATCTTTGACTGAGACTCAGAAGTACAAACTCAATGTTAGCCAGAGAGCAATGGAGCGTAGCATTTTATAAATAAAACTCCTCAACTGGATCTGCAACACACTAATACGTTCCAAGATCGGCATCACCGATGTTGGAGAAAAATCTGCTAAGCTGAAGTGGGACTGGGCGGGTCACACGTACAGAATGCATGAGAGCAGATGGGCCAGGATCGTCACACAGTGGATGCCTGAAGACGGGCGTCGTCTCAGATTCAGACCTAAAAAACGCTGGCGTGACGATCTGCACTCGTTCCTGACCGATTGGCCGGAGAAGACAACTTACAAAGAGAACTGGAAAGATATGGGGAGGCGTTTGCCCAGCTGTGGGCTAATAAAAAAAAGATTTTCCATTTGGTAGTTTGATCGTTGAAATTTAGTTAAATGTATTGCAAAGTGGTTGCATTGTTTCAGCGGTTTGAGTTGCCAGCATTAAGATGATTATTATTTATCTGAAAAATCAGGCTATGTTCTTAAATCTGGCATAATGATTCAAATTGAACTGCACGACAACATAATGCAAGTTTTTAAAATCCCTCCTAGCTCAATGCTGATAAAGAACAATTGCTTTACATCAGAATTCAAATAATAAACCTATTTTCTTTGAGCCTGATTCTACTGTTCAGACCTAAACGTACCTAAAGACCATTACACACAAATAACAAACAATTACATAGTAGATAATCATTCTTATTTATAGGCCTTCTCTTATAATAGCTTTTCACAGCCATTTATCGACGATTAAGCAAATCATAGACAATCTGTTGCGAAAATTGGTAGGCACACGTTGTAAGGACTGATGTTGGTCTGTTATTAGAAAAGCGCTCATTGATAGGTTATTGTGGGCAACAGGGTAACAACCACTACTATTTGCAGTTGCTACCTTTAGTAACGAGCTATAATTTCATGGTAAGGAAGTAGGTCGCTTTATTGTTAAAGAATGTGTAAAATTGGAAAGGAAGAGGGATGCATTTTGCGGTAAGACGAATCCTACTAACTGTGTTAGTCGGAAAATCTCGCAATTTTGAAGCTATATCTTGACAAGGAATGAGTTAGCCTGAAACATTCAGTGAAATACAGAACAATATCGCTACAGACAGTTCTGGACATACGATTAAAAGGTCAAACTCAAAAACTTGAGAGTTATAGTCATAATAAAAATTCTCAAAAATATGGAAATCATCTCATTGTATTCAACTTTTTTGTTTAATAAACTTGAGTCGATAAGTATAACTTAATAAAAGTAAAGAACAAAACCTTATAAAAAACTTTTATAAAAGTTTTCCTTTTATAAAAACCAATTTCCTACTTCACACAACTTCATCAACTTCTCAGTTCAAGATTCATCAGCTCGAATTATCTGCTTGAATAATATTAAATTGTAGGAGCATAACATAAAAAATTGCTTGGTAATTAGTGACCATCACTGAGAGCTTAATAAAATTTAATAATAATAGTGACTAAAATCGATCAGGAGCCTTGAAAGGCTGTGAAGAAATTGAAATGATACAGATGTAAGTAATCAGTGCTAAAACTTAGCGGTCACGCCTCAGGGTGGCCCTACGCCGGAGAGCTACGCCGCCCCGCTGTGCAGGAGTGGACCGCCTCTCGCGCCGCGTAGCGCTTACTCGCGCAAGCAAAATCCTCACAATCAATGTATAAATAATCGTTTACCAATGCGTCCGAAAACACGCAAACCACGGGCCGTAGTACGATATTTCAGGAAGGTATTCCCCCGTCCGTCAGACGAAACTTCAGCACATCCTATTTATAAGCGTCTATGTATAAATTCACTAAAAGTTAACACCACAACACACGTAACGAATATAAACTCGGAAAAGCCTCTATTAATAATCGACCGACTGACTTTGCTACCAAAAATAATAGTCTAATTGTGAAAAGTTTATGCGCGATGGGTCGTGGACCGAGGCTATCTTGGGGCGGCTAAACTTAGTGGTGCGTGCGAGCCAGATGGTAAAATTAGTGAGACGCCGTCTACTGCTCCTCATGACGCCAGCGCAGTCCATTCACTCACCTCCCGCCACCCATCGCGACCGATACGTAAGTAACTGCCAAACTTATGACATTCCATTTACGAATTGGCCGCCATGTTGCCAGGTCGGCCATCTTAGTGTCGCTTATTTGTAATCCGGTATCACTCACCACTAATGAATTTGGTGTGATGCACTGATATACGTGGTGCATCAAACGAAATTTTTACTGTCTTTTTTGGTGGCGTTTTGGCTGAAACTGCGGTGTTCCTGTCTTCCTTACTTCCTTATCATCCCTATTTTTTTATACTACAAAAAAGCTTATTCATTCATAGACATAGCCTGTATTTGCCAATTGCTTTTAATAAAATTGCCTTCGTTTACAAGCTTTTATTTTTTTCGGATAGCTATCATAACCAGGACTATGCCTTTTATTCCTGCCTAACCATCTTTGTTCCAAATAAAATTTATTTTACGATTGCTCATAAACATAAAAATATGTTTGATGCCTTAATTTATTTCCGGGTGATGAAAGTAGGTATGAAGCATTTGATTAAAAAAAAAACATTTTCTTTGAAATAGTAAATAATATTAATCTTTCTAAACTACGTAAATACAAGTTTATGACTGCTACGAAGTGAACGCGAGATTTTTTTAATGAGTTTTTGTATACTTTTTCTTATTTTCACCACACATGCAGAAAATTTTATAGAAATTTATTGAAGCAACACGTGAAAGTAGATTCACTCGAATTTTAAGCCCTATTGAGTTTTGAAGCCTTTGACCCGGGGAAATGTGATGGAGCGGCAAATCAAAGGGTTTTTCAGGGGCTTTTGTTTTCAGCGGCCCATTAATGACGGGATAATTATATGAAATGTCCACTGGCCACAGTTTTGCCATTTTTTGTTACCCTTTTATAAGTCACTTCGTGTTTGAGTTGACCTCACGCTTAATTTCTTTGTGGGCGACCAGGTTTCAACCCGTGTGAAGAGATTGTTTCAAAACATTAAAGAGAAAATATTGTTGAATGTATTCAAAATAACAGCAGAAATAATCATCAATTCATGAGACTTTAACATGAGCTATTTATTATTTATAATAATGAAAATATCTGAAAGATTTGTAACGTAATTATAAGTGAAGTGGAAAATCTTGAGAAGCTTTAGATAGCTACTAAATAATTAAATTTTATTAAAAAATATTTTCTTTCAAAATTTTCCATACTTTTATTCGATTTTATGTTCCGACTCTTTAGTCGAAATATCAATAAAAAATTGTAACTAAAACATTTTTCTTTGTCAATTTCTCAATTTCTAATATTCGTAGCATTATGATGATCGTTTAGTTCGACTCGTATGTGTTTTTACGCTATTGAATCCTTGAAATCGTTTCTATTAATAATACTGGCAACTTTCCAGCTATAGAGTGATGTTAATAAAATGTATGAGATTTGGGCGGACCGGTCAAAAAACTTGTGTAAACTCTGTCATTTTACATTGTTGCTAATCGGAGATGGGATGAAATGAATATGTATTCTTTTGTTCCTAAAAGGTGCGCTTCCCTGGGGCGCAGAATGCGGGGCAGCTCTAACAGTACCCTAGGCAGGATAGTGAGTAGCCTGCACTGTTATAACTATTGTGCCATCTCCCATGGGTTGTCTCAACGGTGATCCACTGTCTTGTAGTGTGGATCGTTTTTAACCGGCTTCGAAAAAGGAGGAGGTTATCAATTCGGATGTTTGTATTTTTTATTTTTTTTATGTATGTTCGGGCATAACTCCGTCATATGTTGACGGATTTGCAAAATTCTTTTTTTGTTCGAAAGGGATTTACTCCGAAATGGCCCCATTTAAATTTCAAAAAGATCTGATGATGAGTTTCGGAGACAGACAACGGGACTCTTCAAAAATTGACAGCAAATCAACTGCGATTGCTGATATCGTATGTCTATGAATTGTTAACACAGTTTAATGGGGAACCACAACTAAAAAGTGAAAAATAAAAAACTTTTTTACAAAAAAATAGAACCGACGTCCAAAAAAAAGTGCAAAATAACTTTAATTTCGGAAGTCGGTGTCAAAAAACAAAGACACAAAACAGGAACACCGACTTCCGAAATTAAAGTTATTTTGCACTTTTTTGTGGAAGTCGGTTCTATTTTTTTGTAAAAAAGTTTTTTTTATATGTATAGTGTCAGTGGGTGCTAAAATAGTTGTTAGTTTTTAACCGACTTCAAAAAAGAGGAGGTTTTCAATTCGTCTGTATGTTTTTTTTTTGTATGTTTGTTACGCGATATCGCCGCCATTTGTGAACCGATTTTGATGATTTTTTTTTTCTATGATAGGTCAGAGGTGGTCCCATATAAATTATTGAAATTGATTCAGCACTTTTTGAAAAAATCAACATAATAAAAAAATATGTATACACAGATGACGTTTTGGTTGTCTCCAAATGTTCAAATTACATGTTATTGGTGTTATCTATTATATTTAGTTTTACTTCTGGTGTACAACAACAATAAAAAAAAAACGAAAAAATGAACAATAAAACCTTTTTTCAAAAAGTACAACCGACTTCTGAAAATTGCAAAATAACTTTAATTTCGGAAGTCGGTGTCAAATAACGAAGAAACAAAAAGAAATGTGTACACCGACTGCCGAAATGAAAGTTATTTTGCAATTTTTAGAAGTCAGTTGTACTTTTTACTAACCATTTTTGAGTCTTGCGATACTTGAATAACCCGTCGCGCGTCAAGTTAACAGAGACAATATCTAGATTTTTAATTGTTTACGGGCCATGCGCTGGGCCGGAAGACGCGGGCGTTAAAAAGAATTCTATTCTATTCTATAAGTCTGAACTGTGTGAGTTTGTTATACTTGTAAATGTTTATAATCTTTGTTTGCTTATCCTGCATTCACGCCTCACCGCCTCGGTCGATCGTCTAGAAATTTAGCACAACGGTGTTTAGTGAGACAATCAAATCTGCCTAGCCTTTTCCCAACTATCTTGGGGTCAGCTTCCAGTCTAACCGGATGCAGCTAAATATCAGTATTTCACATGGAGCGACTGCCTATCTGACCTCCACAACCCAGTTACTGGGTAATACGATACCGCTTGGTAAGACTGGTTGTCAGACTTTCGGGCTTTTGACGACCCATAACGACTGTCCAAGATCCACAATTGACAGCCGGGACCAACGGCTTAACGTGCTTTCCGAGGCACGGAGGAGTCTCGGTATGTAGAGATGGTCACCCATCCATGGACCAACCCCGGCAAGCGTAGCTTAACCTGAATAATCGACCAGTGCGGCTATTATTACTTTAACCACAAGCTCCCCCTTAGAGTTTAGTGAGACAATGAAGGACATAATACTCTGGACTTTTTATCTTAAGTGATGTAAGGGATTTATTCAAGTTAACGTTTCTTTAGTGTGGGGCTAAACGAACATAATTTTGTGAGATGTAGGTGGTTCTTCCAGCGGTTTCACCGATCGGGATTAGTATTTCCCCCATTATAAAAGCTATTCCAGACCATAAACTATTTCTGTGCCAAATTTCAACCAGATCCATTTAGCCGTTCTAGCGTGATTGAGTAACAATCATACATCCAACTATACTTTTGAAGTTATAATATTAAGTAGGATAAAGGGGCTCGTGGCTAAAGTTATAACAGCTGCTCGAGTCGATCCATCAGGTTAAGCTACGTTTGCCGGGGTTGGTCCATGGATGGGTGACCGTCTGTGCCTCGGAAAGCACGTTAAGCCGTTGGTCCCGGCTGTCAATCGTGGATCGTTGACAATCGTTACGGGTCGTCAGAAGCCCGAACGTCTGACAACCAGTCTTACCAAGGGGTATCGTATTACCCAGACACTGGGTTGTGGAGGTCAGATAGGCAGTCGCTCCATGTAAAATACTGGTATTCAGCTGCATCCGGTTAGACTGGAAGCCGACCCCAAGATAGTTGGGAAAAGTCTAGGCAGATTGATTGAAGGGGGTTTTGAAAAACCCCTCGTATTTATCACACTAAGACTATTTTTAGGCCATCCGCCAGAGTAGTGCGTATTTGCTTATCCAGAAACCATTATGACATTCGTATCTTCTTGCTATCAAATGTGTCAATCTAATAGGAACAACTGCCAAACATCCGACTTAAATATAACTTCTTTTTGCGTTTAAATCTTAAACAATGTTTTGTGGTAATAACAATGTCACACACAGTGCAGTAAATGGGTTTTGTTTTGCAAAATGAACTAAATCCTGTAAATTACTACAGAAACAAGCTTTTTGTAATTGAATTAAAAAAAAACCTTTGTACCTTGTCGTGGTATCACCTTAAAAAACATTGGGTTACGTTTGATATTTTGCAGATAGTGCCCCCTAATAGAATTGATTTATATTTTACTAGATGCGCCCCACGGTTTTACCCGCCTAGACCGGAATAAAAGGTAGCCTATATGTTAACCTAGGCTATAAACTATCTACATACCAAATTTGATTCAAATCCGTCCAGCCGTTTGAGTCTGAAGAAGTAACAAACATACACACTCACAAACTTTCACATTTATAATATTAGTAGGATTTATAATATTGATTTAAATAAATACAAAATTTCTGTTTTCTGAATTTTCCTTATGCCAATCTGTATTCTTTGTGTGTGGTGATCACTAGTATAAGTGAATATTAAACAATGTTATTTTAAAAACTGCTCAACTGAAACCTTCTTGTCTGTAAATGCGCAGATGTACTCTTAAAATAAAAATAAAAAACTTTATTACAAAAAAAAAACAACCAACTTCCAAAAAAACCAATACCTACACTAAAAATTAAAAAAAATAACTTTAATTTCGGAAGTCGGTGTTTGTATTTTATTTCTTCGTTATTTGACACCGACTTCCGAAATTAAAGTTATTTTTCAATTTTTAGTGTAGGTATTGGTTTTTTTGGTAGTCGGTTGTTTTTTTTTGTAATAAAGTTTTTTATTTTTAAATTTTTAGTTGATATACCCTATAACTAAAAACTCCAATAACATGGAACGTGGAATTTAAACATACTCGTAATTGGAGAAAACAAAACCGTCGTCTAGGTATACGTATTTTTCGTTTTTGTTCAGTTCCTCAAAAAGGGCTGAAGCATCTTCGATAAAATTTAAATGGGACCACCTCGTGAGTAAGTATATGCTTTCGGATAAAAAAAGAATTTTGAAAATCGGTCCACAACTGTCGGAGAAATCGGCGGATATACTCGTACCTAAAAAAAAACAAAGATACAGTCGAACATAGAACCTCCTCCTTTTACGAAAGTCGGTTAAAAAGAAACGTGTATTGCCTTTTTCGCCAACATTAACGGTATGTAACGTTATTGTCGGCGACCTGCGGTAGGCTCCGAAACTTTTTGTGAGACTTCCAAACTTTACCCTCTGCAAAAACGTGACAAAAAAAACAACTTTCAAAAGAACATAAGAAAAATGTTGGCAAGCTGCTCAAGTCAAGTTGACGTAATTATTTTTTAAAATGGTGTCGTAAGCTTAAAATGTTTATCTTAACGCCTTTTGATTAATTCGTTAGAAATACCTTCTATGTTTGAGGAGCTCGTGGCTAAAGTAGTAACAGCCGCACGAGTCGATCCATCAGATTAAGCTACGCTTGCCGGGGTTGGTCCATAGATGGGTGCCCATCTTTACATACCGAGACTCCTCCGTGCCTCGGAAAGCACGTTAAGCCGTTAGTCCTGGCTGTCAATCGTGGATCTTTGACAGTCGTTACGGGTCGTCAGGAGCCCGAAAGTCTGACAACCAGTCTTACCAAGGGGTATCGTATTATCCAGTAACTGGGTTGTGGAGGTCAGATAGGCAGTTGCTCCATGTTAAATACTGGTATTCAGCTGCATCCGGTTAGACTGAAAGCCTACCCCAAGATAGTTGAGAAAAGGCTAGGCAGATTTACCTTCTATATTTATGTAAAGTGGGTGTGAGGGCATCAACCTTCGGGCGCCTAATTGATTTTCCATTAATTTAGAACTATCTGTTTCAGATGTTTACTCCTTTAGTGAGGATTAGGAATCCGGCTCGAAGGAGTAAAATATCTTCTTATTATATTGGGATACCTAATTCCCGTGGTTGTTTTCCAAAAACACTCAAATTACCTACCACAAATTCAATAATATTTTTAACCATACGATGACTGAAGGAAACATAAGTCAATTTAGGGATGAGTAGTCCGGAACCCGAAACTATGGAACCTAAAGTCACAGAAACTGCGTTTCCTTTCTTTACTTAAACTTTATGTACAAGCGGACTTAATATAGCAAAGCATTATCTACCAGTCAACCTTTGGGTTATAGAGACTACTATGAATTTTATGTGAATCTATCAACTTCTTATTTCATTTTCAAACCTCCAATCACCAATAATTTATTTAAGTGCAACGTACATATTCCGTAATTTCGAAACTGTCAACACGAACTTCTTGCAACAACTTTACCTATTACCTCTGTCCACAATAGCCGACTATCGATTGTCTACAACGATACACCACTTGCGTATTCACTTCACTTCAATGTACAGTCACGAACATATAGAATATATTCTCGACGAACTCACGATAGGTTACGTTTCAATCACAGTAGCCACGAAGGTACAATTACTTGTGTGCCCACTTATACCTAGTTTTTTATGGCGGCTGTACTAAAAAATAAAAAGTGTATGTAATATATTTATACGGTTTTAAACTAAAGAGGTTTGTGGCAAAGACATGCAAGTAATTAAAATATTAGTAATGGGCAGTCAGAAGCAGGAAAGGTCAGATCTTTTATTATTATAAAATTATGACATTTAGTCGAATTTGGCTTAGACAAAACCCGTTTGTTTCTCCGCTGTATATAAGCAAGCAACCTTGTTCTAAAAAAGGTGTTTTTTTTGTCTTGCTTAGTTAACAGTGGTAATCAAAGAAAGTATCGCTGAAATTCAAATTTTCAAACTTAAGTTCTTTATTTAGAACTAAGTGTACATAATTTTGAAGATGTTAACAATAGGTAGGTTCTTAGAACTTAGTTGCCTTTTAGGGCATTGCAATTATGGTAATAAAAATAGTAAAATATATACATACCTATTCAATATTACAGATAGACAGTTTACATTAGGTATATTATATTAAATATTATTATACATACATTTTATATTATATCATACTATTCTTATAATTTATATCACATTATACATAATTATCACAATAATTTCAATTTTCTGTAATTATTTTTCTTTAATTAATTCTTGTAGAGAGTAATATGACTTTTTAATCAGGAAGTCTTTCAGCTTCCTTTTAAAAGTACTAATTGAGGTTCAGGTTCTTATTGTTGGTACCTGTACTAATGAAAAACATTGTATCACAGTTACCAGCACCTTCTGCTACTAAGTTTCACTACATATTATAAAACAAAATCTCTCGCCGCGTCTTTGTGTTTGTTCGCGATAAACTCAAAAACTACTAAACGCATATTCATGCGGTTTTCATAGAATGATTCATGAGTAAGTTTTAGGTGTATAATTTGTACCCATGCGAAGTTGAAGCGGGTTGCTAGTAACCAATAAAACAGTTTCAAAGAACATTAAAGTTAACATTATGATTCAGGCTGCGTCGGAATTGCCGCCCTGTGTAATGTGAGCTCCAGGTTTGGCTGCCAGTCATAGTCAGGAATGTCACACTCTTAATATCCTATCCCCATAAGTATGTGACACCCACTGACACGCTTGGATTGTGTGGCAAGCTTTTGTTTATTCTCAATCACTGCAACTCCATTTTTTTTTTGGGTGTGGGGAATCATCCTATGACTTCTCCCGCTCTAGGTGGAGCGTGAGGGCGTGTCAGACTCTTACTGACTACTACTACTGCCTCTTGGCATCGGACATAATGGGTCCCATCAGTGGTGGCTGACATCTCTATAAGGCGCGCGTGGAACACTACGCGCCGTCAACTCTCGGGCCTGGTGCTGATCGGACAGCGAGCTACCCATTACTCGCCGTCCGCAGGCACGCGTCTACGGTGGCCGTAGATTGTACTGTGACCTTCGAGGCCCAGAGCGTCTCCTGCGGTGGCTGCGGCTGGGGGCGTGAGGGCCACTCCGTTGATTCTCCCTCACCCGTTCCACCTCCTCCTTCGCGAGCCTTACTGCTTCGCAGAAGGAGGAGACTGCTTCCCATTCCCTCTCGCTCTGTACCATGGCCTGGACCAGGGCCGGGCGCGAGAGGTCGCTGCCGCCTATCGCATCCACGAGGACACGGTGGTGCTCCGTCCGAGCGGGGCAGATCTCCACCGTATGCTCCACCGTGTCCTCTGGGCGATGCAACTCCTGACAGCCAGAATCAATAATAGCGACTATCAGAAAAACGCCGAGGCAATGAGGCTCGACGAGTACCGGAGATACGATTAAAATTTCTTGGGTTCCGCAACGAAATTAATCAGAAAGAACAGCGGAGGATTATGAAAAAACATAATTTCCACTTTTATCCTTATCAAACAGGAGATGGAACAAAGCTAGGCCAATAGACGCAAAGGCACATTTACAACTGGGGTAAGCCCAATTGGCAGGTACCATAAAAACTAAATATAAAAACACTAATATGAATGGACTTGGGAAATGTGAATGGGTCCTAAATTGGGAAGCTTTGACAATACCGTCTCTAGCAGTCGCCGAGGAGTCTCGCTGCTCTGTGCTTATTATTATTAAACAAAACTATTTTTTAAATGAACCCGGTTAAAATATATAAATCTTTTTCCACATAACACATTTTGTACCTACATGAACCTATGATTTATAAGCTTTCAAACATTGCGTACGTATCCGTAATTCCAGCGGTAAGTAACGGCCAGAAACATTTCACAGATGAAGCTAACATCACTAAACCGACACACAACAGTTTTTATACCTAGTGACGTCATCATCTCTGTGTGATTTCTAGTCAACAGAAGTCTTTCAAATTTCCAGGGTTGTGAATTGTAAACTGGAGATTTATGGGATGAACTTTTCCTCACTTAAGAGTATCAGCACCACCAAGCCAAAGTGACATTTTAACATTTAGGTCCTTTTTTTTGGTTTTGGGAAATCATCCTATGACTGGTCAGTCATAGGATGTTACACGCCCTCCCGCTCCACCCAGAGCGTGAGCAGTGGAGCGGGAGGGCGTGTCAGACTCTTACTGACTAAAACCCATCCCTGTTCCTTCCTTGCCTGAGCGCCCAGGAAGTTTTTGTTTATTAAAATGATACAGAAGAGGCCAAAGATACAAATTTCGACCAGCATCTAATGAGGCTCTTTTTCGTTCTTAAAACTGTTAAGTTCTTGATGCAGAAAAATGTTTTGACAACGTTATATTTATCTTGCACTGTTCTTCGTATGTACTTAAGTTGTCCGCATCAAAATTGGAAAACCATTTTCCGACCACTCCTTGGTTTTCGATAGAGCTGAAATTTGCCATACTTATGTTAATCCGGTGACAATTAAATATAATGATACTATCGAGCTGATCTGATGATAGCGCCGGGATTTAGGGACTAGAACTCACTGATGGCAAATGGTAGGACAGTTGAATTTGAGCCAGTATGTTTTATTATCATGAGTAGGTACCTACTCATGATAATAAAACATACTGGCTTTACATTGCACGATAAAAAAAAAAGTTTTTTTTTAATAAACTTTTTTACTTCTAATTTATTATTGTGAGTTTCATTTTTAGGAGCTTTTTGTCTCTATAGCTCGTATCACTAGCAACCTGAGCCTATAGAGAACGAAAACCGACTGTCGAAAAGTAAAAGATTTCGATTTTTGAATTAATTACAGTTTGTCTAAGCCCTCTAGATCCTGTATCTGATGCCACAATTAAGCACACACCTTTAACGTTTTCTAAAAACATTCTTAATTTTTTTACTAATTATGATATGCACCGAAATGAACCAAGAACAATAACCACAGTTAGTTCTCAACATCCAACTACTAAAAAGCACAATCCAAAATTCAGTGTTCAAGTTCCTCGTACTAGACAGGCGACAGACTGAATAAACACTAAGTTTCGTAGCTCCACGTCTACAACAAGTGAAGGGTACCAAGTAGCATTTATCATTTATTCACTGTTTTACGAGTGCACAGTGTCAGTCCGAAGCCGATAGTTCCCACGGATTTCCTGCTTCTAGACAAGACAGTGTTTGATACTCGTAGTTTCAGGTTTGCGAGAAGGGAACTGCGCTCTGAATTTTGTTTTTGATGTATGTGCTTTGTGGGGAGTTATAGCGATGTGGGTCTTCTAGTTTATTGAGTTAGGTCAATGTGCAGTTTGTATCTCTCGTTGCCAATCAAGAATAAGATTTTTCGTATTATCTATATATATAAAATTCAAAGTCCTGTCTGACTGACTGATATATCAACGCACAACCTAAACGGCTGGTCCTAGAGACATGAAATTTGAAGGGTGTGTTATATGTGAAGAGTAGGTATCCATAAAGAAAGGGTTTTTTGAAATTCAACCCTTAAGAGGGTGAAAAAGGGGTTGAAAATTTATAACGGGGGAGTACTAATTCCACGCGGGCGAAACTGCTGGCAGAAGCTTGTCGTTATGATATTTTGAGCATATTACGGTATATTTTAGCTTATTATTTAGCTTTGGACACAGGCTTATCAAAAACTGTTACAATGAGTGGTAAAAAAATATTATATAAGTTAAAAGAGAAAATCGATAAGTCCGCATGTGGCGGAGATGAGAATGTTGAGATGGATGTGTGGAGTAACGAGAATGAATAAAGTGAAACATTAGAGGTGTGACATTAGAGGTAGTTTAAAAGTGGCGCCAGTCACAGAAAAGTTGAAAGGGAACCGCTTATCTTGATATGGTCGTGTGAAGAGGAGGAATGAAACACATGTATCTAAGAGTTATGAATATAAATGTGGATGGATGGAGAGGGAGAGGGAGGCCAAAGAAAAGATGGATGAATTGTGTGAGGAGTGGTGTGAAAGAAACGGGAATTAGTGATAGCGTGACGGCTGACAGGACTGAATGGAAGATAAAAACGTGTTTCGCCGACACCGAGTAACATGGGATAAGCAGGAAGATGATGATGGTAAAAGAAAAACAAAATCTAAAACAAGCCAAACATTCATTCTCGTGCAAAAAAAATTATGAAAGAGTTTGGTCGAAAATTCTTTTCGCATTATCAGATGAGGGACAGGCTAATAATTATATTAAATTCTGTGGGTGTTTTAGCTCCAAAAATCTAATTAGTTTTGATAAGGGTAGATTTGAAAGATCTAATAAGGCATTTGAGTGATTTTGTGATTGCTTTGGAAATCTGATTAAATATCACTCAAGCTTGCCAGCCATGATCTGCGTTTTGATTGGATCAAGCAACGTCATAGATGAAATGTTGATCGGAACTCATGACCGCTCGTATTGCATCAGATTTTCAAAGTAATCGTCATCAATGTGGTAGGGAAGAAGTACACACTGCGTGGCAAAATTTCCGTTTTATATAACCAATCTTTCCTGCGGCGAATGCTGCCAGCGTTCTGGGCACTTTTCCCATTGACAGCGATGTGGACGAATTTTTTGATGCCCAATGAGCTGTACTTCTACCGGATCTTTTATGCCTCTTGTACATATTTTATTTATTAAGTTATTTATTAGTTCAGTATAATATGTATTGTAGTTATAGTCTGTTGAGAATATCTTTCCTTGATTTACCAATCTTCAGATAACTTTTTCTAACACAATATGTTAATTAAAGTAAGTCGGATAGAGCACATAACTTTATGGCTAAGTAACATTTATGATGATTTTAAAAGCGGCATTTTAAGTCATTAACGCGTAAATTTTACAGCCCCAACGCAACCTATGACTGTCAAAGAAAAAAAAACGTGGATTTATGGTTGTTTACACAACACAATCTGTAGGCCTGTGGACGGCTCATTAAATACGACGTCAAGAAGGAAAATGTGAGACGGGCTGCCAGTGACCACGGCTAGGTATGGCGGCAAAGATTAAAGGAGAAGAGGGGAGAAGCGACTGTACTTTGCCGTACGAGTGATCCATAATCTCTCGAAAGTTCTAGAATAGTCTGCAAAGAGTTATATGTATACATCACCCCTGATATGATGACTAACACCGATGATGCAAATGAGTTTTGTTATTACAAGGTTTATCAAGTTTTTAGTTTTTTTTTTTGTATTTTCAATGTCTTAACTTCCACAACTGACAAACTGAATTAAAAAAACAAACATTAAAGAGTCCCCTCAACAATTCAAAAAGATCACCTACAAACTTAACCACCCTACACAAAAGAATAAAATCAAATCAATCGTCGCGTCTACGCAATTCAGTGGAGAGTTAGCGGGGCGGGCGGGGAGGGCGGGCGCCGCCCAAAATAGACCGCACGTGCCGCTCGCCCGGCTGCCCACGCGCACGCAAGATGGCCGCCGCGCCTGCGCAGATGTGTCTATGTGTGAGTGAGCTGTGCAAGCGACTGTAGCACGTAATGCGCGGTAGATTGTTATGCATGGAAAATCTGTTTATGATGCTTGAGAAGTGAGATTCGATTGCGATGTGGAAGTTTTAGGTAGGAGTCAGCCCATGTTTATATCTATTTGCATAGTTAATAAAAGTTTCGCAATACAGAGGGAAAGTTAGAATTCGTAATCTTTTGTTTTTCACTGAACGTTTTTCAGTTGAATGGGATTATGTACAAAACACAGCATTTAGTCAACGTCAGAATAGTCAAAACGAATTAAATCTTTGAAATAAGCAAAAACCAATTAAAAGTCTTTCTTATAAAAAAAAGAACTTTGTGTGTCATGTCATGATACAGTTTCGCTATGAGGCATCCTCTTGACATTCTGGAATGTCAACTTGACATTCCAAGACGACTTTTTAATAAACCCCAAAACAAAGTCTGCTAACGAAAGCTATGAATCAACGTATCATCACATCCTGTAGGTATGCCAAACACTCAAATCTTCGCACATGCTGCCACCATCCCACCAGACGCTACCGACGTTTCAGGAAAGATTTGTGAATCATGCGCATACTTATTAATGAGAAAGTCTGTCTGTTTCACAGGGCTTTAGAGTTATATAAATTATTTAATTAGGAAAGTTTATAGTTTAAGAGTATCAGTGTTTTTAGTGAATACATGTACACAATAAATATTGAAAAAAGGACAATTTTTGTGGAATCTTCTTCATTTAAAACCGCTACATTTTTGCAAGAATACCGATTGCGATTAAAAGCATAATTGAAAGTCATTTTTTACATACATATTTGCCAAGCGCCTCCCGATGATTTACATACATATTTGCCAAGCGCCTCCCGATGATTTACATACATATTTGCCAAGCGCCTCCCGATGATTTACATACATATTTGCCAAGCGCCTCCCGATGATTTACATACATATTTGCCAAGCGCCTCCCGATGATTTACATACATATTTGCCAAGCGCCTCCCGATGATTTACATACATATTTGCCAAGCGCCTCCCGATGATTTACATACATATTTGCCAAGCGCCTCCCGATGATTTACATACATATTTGCCAAGCGCCTCCCGATGATTTACTCTGTCCACCATATGATACATTAAGGTGATGTGGATTATAACTTTTGTTTTGGACGAACGCCGAGTAGGCACGTCATTATTGTCTGCTATAGCCGACTATGGTTTATAGTCTTTGTTTTATGCCTTCGATTATTACATTTCACTCTCTCTTTTTATCTCTCTCTCGTTTTCAGCAATCCATTTTCACCCACTCCTTCTCCAGGTCGTGTGATTCCCGAAAGACTACTTGCTTTAGATGTCAACAACTCTTATGCACAGAAAATAGACCCACATATCTCTATAATTTTATATTGAAATGTTAAAAAATACATACTGCAATGTGAAGTTATTGACTGACTAGCCATCAGTATTAATGGGATATCCTTAGATTATGCGAAAGTGTTATCCAAAAACTGGGCTCTGAAAGTCAAATAGGCAATCGCTCCATGTATATACAAATATTCAGCTTTACGTTGACTGGAAACTGACACCAATATAGTTGTAGAGAAAAGGCTGGATACCTGACTGATAAATCAGTATCTATAGTAACTTCGAAATTGTCATCAATCTCTTTTTAACTGCCTCCATCAATCTTTCTTTTGTAGTTTCTCTAATAACCTGCTTCTCATCAGTATTGTTAACTTATTGTCTCGCTGTCTTATAAAGCGTCATAGCATGTTTCTTGTCTGAATTGCTTTTGTTTTATTGAATTATTGGAGCGTTGGCAGACGATGGGCCGACCACCTGTTTTTGCACTGTTTATATCAACAAATACTTGTCATTGGGATATATTATTATTAGTGGTACTTAGGCTAGTATCTACAAGGAGAAGAATGATTTTCTCCTAGAGGAATCGTGTTGCATTCTTGAGACACAGTAATTTTTTTGAAAGCTGAAAATAAGAAAAAAAAATGTGTGTCTTTTATCGTCGAGCATAGTTAAAGTCTACCAATGTTTCATTAAATCTTTGATTTAGGAGGTGTAGTTGTGACGTCCAACGACGTGACCACTGTCTTCTGATGTCAGCAAACCTTAACCAAACCGCATTATCAGAGCTTGACGGTATTATCATGAAAGTAGAAGTAAAAGCTGCTCCCAATGTTATCTCCTTGCGCCTTCCATGAAATACAACCGATTTAAATTTTTTCATGCTATATGCTGGACCACTGGGCATAAAGTAAATAATTGTAGGTATAATAAAATCTGTCATTACGTTTGTGTTCCAAGGACAAGTAGAAGTGTATATCAATAAATTCTTATAGGTAGTCGTAAATGTTATCATTACACATTTTTATCGTATTTAAGTGTCAAAACATGAGAAAAACAATCTCGAATTTTCTTTTATCTTCGATATTTTTATTACTCCTTTAGTTTTATTATTTTGACAAATTAGATGTCAATAACAAATAATAGTCAATAATAATGTATTATTATGTGAAATAACAATTCAAATATTTTCCTTCTATATTTACTTCGTTTGATAAGGATATTTTCACAAATAGTGCCAAATCTTCAGCCTGCACTATTTTATATATATTTTATTTTATATATATATAAATACCAGTCAATCAGTCTTACCTTTCGACAGGTAAGAAAGACCACCCTCTATCATTCCATTAAATACTTTCTTTCTTATATACCTGCATTGTAAGTTCACTGCTCTCGCAGGTACATACAGCGCAAGATGCACGCACACATCTTGAGCGCCGCGCATGCGCAGTAAAGCACGCGCACCGGCGCGCGCGCAGCTAAATATAGCCGCCTCCCGTCGAGAGACGTTACCAACCGCGGCTGGAGATCTTGAAGATTCCTTAATTATTGTTATTTTTCTCTTTTTTTCTTTCACTGTTCGGTAACCTGATGATGGTTCTAAGACGGGGAAATAATTTTCTGAGGACTGCTTTAGTGTTTTTGTAGTTCAGTGACTTTGAGTTATGGGTTGGCAAATTACTATTAAACGTTTCATCTTTTATTATTATGGGTAATTAGTTGAAAGTTTTGGAAAAGATAAACAATATTGAAAAAGACAGAATACAAAATAGGCGCCATACTAAAGACCGCATTACGGTTTTCACTCTAAGAAATAGCGAGGTAAACAATAAATTGAAAATCATCCACTTACCACAAATTGTGTTACCTTGAAGGAATTCACTTTAAATTAATAAATAAACACTCATTCACCCGGATGGACTATACAGTCACAAACTGTTAACCGTCAGAAATCCCGATCGCTCAGATTTTGGCAAATTACCACCAAATAGTACGTCACAATCCGGATGGCGATTATGTCTCGACCTATTTGTTTCGAGTCTTGGTTGAGAGCGACAAAGTATAGACAGCAATGAGACGATCACATTAACTTTGGGATGAGATCACGAGGTTATGTCGCCAGATTTGTGTCGTGGTGATCATTGGGGCTAGAATAAAAAACTTTTTTACAAAAAAATAGAACCGATTTCCAAAAAAAGTGCAAAATAACTTTAATTTCGGAAGTTGGTGTTTCTGGTTTTGTGTCTTGGTTTTCTGACACCAACTTCCGAAATTAAAGTTATTTTGCACTTTTTTTGGAAGTCGGTACTATTTTTTTTACAAATTCTATTTTATCGAACACAAA